>OX382371.1:6787446-7387446 GCA_947508005.1 Amphipoea lucens
TATATCAAGCGAAATGTCTGGTCTCTTCACCATCCTTCATTGACTGGTAGAGAATGCCTTAGGCATTAAGTCCGCCTTTGTACCTTTTAGGTGTGCGAAAAGTTTAAATAAATAAATGTGGGTGTATGGTATATTCTTGATGGAAAAAATTGAATAACAATTTACCTAACCTAGGAATAGAACCAAGGACCTTAGCTCAGCGGGGATCGGCTTTTAGTCTAACGGTCTGCAGCTGAATACTAGTATTTAAAATAGGGCGATTGCCTATCCGACCTCCACAATCCAGTTATTGGATAATACGGACTTCTGACGACCCGTTACGACTGTCAAAGATCCACCAGGACCAACAGCTGAACGTGCTTTTCGAGGCATGGAGGGGTCTTGTGTATTCCTAGCGTCACACAAAGTGACTTTCATCCGTACACCAAATACTTCCCGTTGCTTTCAGAATCAAGATTGCGTAATCTATAACTGGAGCATAATATTCTCCAGAGGGATCGGTTTGAAGCAATTTTCCTCTTCATTATGCGTCTGTAGGCTTGCCTGTGATCAGAGCAATATTACTTATAGCCTGCGGCGCCGTACTAGGGACAGGCCGGGGTACGGATAAGCAGAGATAGCATACTAACCGTAATGGACGTATTTTATCAAAATAATTTGTAACAAGACGTTATTTTTCTTTTTTTTATTGCTGAATGGGCCCGCTCTTAACCTCGATCATGCCTGATGGAAAGCGATAGATGAGGTCTATGATGGAACGAGCGAACCCAGAAAATACCTACGGCACAGGAACTCCCACGCAGCGACGAAACACAACAGGCTGCTTGACCCCGGACTCCGGTGGAAGGGTGGTCGCAAAACAGGCGGGCGTTAGCCCTACCACAGCAAGGGAAGAATTGTCCAGTCAAATAAGGTGTTGGGTGTGACTGTGTAGGATGCGTCGAGCACTCGGTTCAGTTGAGTAACTGGTGGAAAAAACTGCGTTACACGAGAAGGCTTCTTCATGCATCCCAAAAAATTTGAATAGAGTCATATATTCACGCCTTCTTTCCATGAGTGTTGGCAGAAACTACAGAGCGCCACCTGCTACGATCCTTACATACTTTTTCTGCCTCGTTCACGTTCAAACATCTGAAGCCCAATTCCCGTAGTTAAAAACGTTCAAAATCTAGTCGCAATCTCATCTCAGCGACAATCAAGGTCAAAAACTTGTCAAAAATGTAGAGAAATTAGAGGTGTTTTTGGCAGATCGAGACTGAGATCAGACTGTGAAAGTTCTTAAAATTACGAGAATTGCCCCTCCTTACCTCCTTGCCTTGCGACTGTTGCGAGTATAACGCCCCTGAGCTCTCTGAAGAACATCAATAATAAGGACACTATTTATGTCCTCCTAGGGCGTCGTCACGGCGTTTTTACTCAAATCTGCCTTGTAAATACCTATTGTGAGTCGCCTTTCATTTATCCTCTTAACATGACCGAATCATCTAAGCAAACTCACTTTTTGTCCATTAGTTGCCTTATCACCACATTCCTCACAAAAATACTTATCTTCATTAAAAACATTATTAACATCTGCATTGAGGTTAGAGTTCACCGTTCATCTGTATCATTGTTATTATAATCTGGCCACGAATTACGCTCAAGCCACACGCGTCTCGCGATGGTGACTGCGGAGAAAACAAATGAAAGAACTTGTTTAAAGCATGCCACGAGTCACGGTGAGTGACGACTTGCAGAGCAATGTTCGAAACAAGTGACGCGCGCACTTTTCGCAACGTACCTACTAAAACAAGTGACGCGCGCGCTTTTTTCTTGACGCAAGTTGCGTCGCAAGTCGCATAACTGGAGGTCGTTTACCTTAGCTGAATTTCTCATTAGCTCATCACGGCTATTTATTTGATTTGCATTTAGCAGTCTAAAGATTGTCCATCCCTGGTCCGTTTCACCGCCTGAGTAAGAAACCATGTGTAAAATGTTCGTCCTAAGCACACATTTTAGCGGTACACAAGTTTCGCATTTGCAAAGCTATCGAATTCAAGGCGCGAAGCTTTTATTAGGGAAACTCCTCACGTGCGTATGTACCAACACATTAATAGATACAAACTACTAAATTATTCATCAGGAGTCGTACTGGACCCAGAAAACCTCGGGACCCACTGTCCCAGTGGGATGAGCCTGGGTTCTGTAGTTTAATCTTTGCCAGTTAAGCTTGGACACAGAACGCCATAGAATATGCTATCTTTTTTACTTTCTGCATTTTTATTATCTTTCTTGACTGAACTAATTTAATGTAGGTAATTATGCTCGCGTGAATAATTTTTATAGTAAACGAATGTTATATTTTTAAGCAGACATTTATTTATTTATTTTACCATTTATGTACACACATATTGTATAAACAGACAAGAAAAAACAGAACAGAAAAATAGGTACAAAGGTGATGGTTATTTCATAAGAAATCATAATTAAAGGTACAAGATGCTGCTTTTATACATACTATCATACATACATATAGTGAATTAGGGTTATTAAGATTGCAGAGGATTTCAAGTATTTTGAAAATGCGAATTATCACTCTTAAGGGTTATTTTAAATTGGCTGGCTAAACTCCGCAGTCGCGATGGGTATTTTTTATTTTATCGTGTTCAGATATCGATACCAATCATGTTTGTGAAGATTACACAAAAAAAACAGACTTTTTCAAGTGACTACAAAATCTACGGTCTATGAGCCAAAAAATGTTTTCTTTAACGATACCTATCGCGTCTGCAGAGTTTAGCTAATCAATCCATACTAATATTATAAATTCGAAAGTAACACTGTCTGTCTGTCTGTATGTATGTTACCTTTTCACGCCTAAACCGCTGAACCGATTTAGATGTGGTATAGAGATAGCTTGAGTCCCGGGAAAGGACATAGGATACTTTTTATCCCGATATTCCCACGGGATCGAGACTTATGCGGGTGAAACCGCGGGGCGCAGCTAGTTTAAAATAACCCTGTATAAGTAAATTACAGTCTGGACTTCTCAGATCAACTGGCACTTATAGCTCCGTTTCTCAATTGCAAAGAAAACACATTCAAATGTTTTCATTTCATTCCTACCATCACAGAAACGTAACCCAAGAAAACCCTATAAACACATGTTATGTAACCCCTCACTCAGTTGCCCAAACATCTGTAATCTCCGGATCGACAGCCTGATTTTCGTATTAATTTCTGACTAAGGTATTTTAATGTGGTAATCTCTTTTGCAGGTCATGAATTGGACTTACAAAGGTTTTGCTGTAATGAATCAGATGAAGAAATAATTTAACCGGTCAAGCGGCGCGCGTCGCCATTGGCGACGAAACAATAGAAAATCAATTGTGTCTCATTAGCGGAGCTTGACAGATTAAAATAATACGTGCTTGTCTGTAGCCTGCACTAATAGGGCAAAAGCCGCTTCCCATTCATTGAACAAACTATCATTCACATATCAGAGGGGCAATTTTTACAATTTTAAGAAAGTTTACAGTCTGCACCCTAATTGCGTAACACACTATCAATCGGAATCAGAATCATTTTGAAGCAAATTGCTAATCCATTGCTTCATAAGTTCGAAACATTTGTCTGCTCAACACGTAAATAACGCAATGAATGTTGTTGCACTGTCAAAATGAAACCGATTCCGATTGATAATGTGCTACGCAATTGCCCCGCTGATCTCAGTCTCAATCTGTCAAAAAATACTTCTATTGTTCGTTTTTGAATCCCAGAGAATAACCTGACATTTAAGTCTTTTGTGTTTTTGTTTTTTTAGTACAGAAGTTTGACATTACTCCTGTCAGATTAGTCTCTGAGATTAAAAAACGAACTTTAATTTCCCTAGTTTTTGACAAATTTTTGACATTTGTTTGTCGCCAAGATGAGACTGCGACTAGATTTTGAATATTTTAAATTACGAGAATTGGCCTTCTGAATACAAACTATCATTCACATATCAGAATACTTGTTGATTGAGTGTTAACAATATCGGTTCTAGGAGAATATTTTCAAGATTTGAGATTAACAGATTTGAAGTTCGAACTGGCAACCAAGGGCTTTTTTGTAGGCGTGTTTTTTCTATTTGCGGACTTAACTAGAAGCATCTAGTTTCTTTCTTCTTCTTTATACAACGTGTAACAGAAATGTGACAATACAAAACTTCAACTCCTACACGACCAAAAAATGGGACAGCTGATTATTTTCCGCGGTTATGAAAAATAATACGATTAGGAGTACGGTCCCCTGGCGAAAGTTGTTCAGTTTGATAGTCGGTACTACGGTCTTAATAAATATGACCACACATTTCTGATACACACTGTATACAAACATCTTTCTTTACGTAGAGAAAGATGTTTGTATACAGCGTGTCCACTTTTTTCCGTACGCAAAATACACGCATTGACATGGAGTTGCGGACACCAGCTCGTATTACCTATTACCTAAGTCCACTTTTAAATAAACTGGTAGGAGAATGCACCTATAAAGTATAGAAATTGGTAGATTGCACCACGTTGTTAATAGCACCCGTCTGAAGCGCCCTGTAATAAATGCTTCGTTTAACTTTTACGGGCAGCATTAGGAGATAGCCGGGCATTATCTAACATCTATGTTGAAAATAAAATAGTGCAACATTTACTTTTCTTTTATTCGATCATACTTATTCCTGAAGGGAGCAAGGGTGGCCCAGTGGTAACGACTGCGACTTACGAGTTGTAGGTCCTACTTTGTATAAATTATTTCATCGCCGCTGCTCTCAAAACGGCATGTTCTAGAACCAAAAATTCCAAGACATGTGACATTATACCAACACGCACTGGGCTCGCGTGGTGGATAACGGCCCACTCTCTCTTACCGAGAGGAGGCCGGTGTCCCAGCAGTGGGAACATTATAAGCTGATTATGCTATCCATACTAATACAAATAATACAGCGTGTATCAGAGAAATTAGCTGTTCCATACAAAATGTCAATACCTACTTGATCCAAATGTTGTTTTTCGTGATTACAATGTTCGTCCTATGGAGAAAGTTGTTCACTTTAATGGGCTGTGAAAATAAATATGACAGCTTTCTGATACATGATTAGTAATATTATAAATGCGAAACTCTGTTGTCTGTCTGTCTATTACCTTTTCACGTCTTAAAGCCACGAAATCGACAGATTTTGGTCATTTTTCTTGTTCACTTTCTGTGAGAAAGGGAAAAATTATTTAAACCAAATTGTTTATGATTTGACAAGTCGGGATCTTAAATTTGCATGTGGCTGGAACTGATTTATCAAATAATTTAAGTATTCATGGAAAATTACTAATATTCGCAACAAGTTTTCCGAAAACTGACGCGAGACTATCGTTTGATCATCGTTTTATAAGATTGAGAGAGATTTCTTATGATTTTGAGCATGAAAAAATATCATCAACATTATTTTGTGGTCTACTTGTACATGACTGGACTACTTTATTAAATTTGTTGATGTCTGATGATGCCCAACCAGGCCATCTGATGATCTGTCTGATGGTGGCGCCTGTGCTGGATCATTTCGGTTCCCTACAAAATGGTTAAGCTGGGGATGGTGCTGATCCACGAGTCATGTTCGTGAACGGGCGCCGTCGGTTGAGAGTGGTCAGGCTTATTTTTAATTTTATATTTTGGATTCTTTTATTTCTTATTTTTTTTCTTTTATTTTTTTTTAGCGCAGCCGCGAGGCACGCTTTCCTGCTTGTTTTTTTTTCCTTTTTACATCAGACTTTACACTTTTTATTTGACCTTTATTTTTTATTTTTGTTTTTATCTGATCTGTGTGTCTTTTAGTCTGTGCTAAATAAATGTATTTTCTTTCTTTCTTTCTTTTCTTTCAATTGTTTCTTACTTTGTGTTTTTTTACATAGTTCTCACATAATTATAGAAGCAACAAGAATAATGTACCCCGGATTTTGTAATATCTTGATGTAAAAAAGTGTCATTGGAGTTTCTTGCCCGTTCTTCTCCATAGAGATCTACTGACCGACTATTAATTTTGACAATTCAAAATTGCCTGTACATGGTTTAATAGAAAAAAATGCTTTGAGTTCAAGTTATTACCAAACTTCGCAGACAGAAAACAAAATTTATATTCAAAGGTTATACCTAGTTGTTACGCTCGTGTAGCTTATAGAAATACACTGCACTTATATTAAGAACTTAAAGCTTGATGATTATTGTTTTTTATTAAGAGAAAGTTCTAATCATGAGAACTCTCTTGAGTCTGATACCTAATAGGTTCCTATAGGTAGGTACTGTATAGGTTGTCTGCTAAAGTCGACCTGAAGGCCGATTCCCGTAATTAAAAACGTTCAAAATATAGCCGCAATCTCATCTCAGCGGCAATCAATGTCAAAAACTTGTCAAAAATGTAGGGAAATTAGAGGTATTTTGACAGATTAAGACTGAGATCAGACTGTGAACGTTCTTAAAATTACGATAATTCCCCTGCTGTGTAGTGCAGGCTGGTAACAAAATAACGCGGGTTGTATTCGAACAGTCAAGCGAGTTAAGAATGAGATTTAAAATTTTTGTATTAGATTTTTCTTTGGAAGGAGTGATAATATACCCGGGATGACGTAAAGATGTTTGCTTGGAGTAACCGCAGCAAATATAAAGTTGCATGATTTTTAACACATACCTAGCTAATAAAATAAAAGAAACTTTAAGGAACTGGTGTTTTTGAAGGAACTTCGTTCTAAAAAGCAATACAACATTCACCTTCTTGAAAGTTTTTGAAGTAAAAACTTCTTTAGGCGCGTTGCGAAATTTTTAAGATGGGAAAAAACCATTGAAGTCGCGCCACAGTTACCGTAACTGACACCGGTTCGGATGTGTTCGGCTGTCCTCGGGATGTACTCGGTTTTAATGTATATCCGATATGTCAGTGAGTGATGACAAAGTATTATGTTTGTGTTTTGTTTTCACTTCTGTCGGCACTCCTGGAGTGCCACTGTTTTTTTTTTTCTATCAACAGGAAAGAAGTACGAAACTGTAACAGCGCATCCATTTGTTCACTTCGAATAGTTGACTGAACAAAACAGAACGTTAACGCTCGCGTTCGTTGAAATCAACAGATTCCACGAACACGTTACCTCGTCGCTCCCACGAAGGAACGTGCACGCGCAAATTCCTTGCAAAACGTCGCCCATAACTCCAGCAATCTGACCAGTCTAACATCAAATGAGTTAACAGATAACCAGTATTCGTAATAACCGCTGGTGTCGAATCATGAGGAATAAGCGATCCATCCATTAGTGACAAATGTTTACTGCAATCAGACGTGCAGCGGCGGACGTACGCAATTAATCAACACATATAGGTATCTACTTAGGTACATAGACATACGTTGCAATGCCGCAACAATGGATATCGTAGATCAAACAATAGAAGCGCCTGTTATGTGTGGATTGTTATATACTAAGTAGTGTCAGCTATAGAGGATTAGTTTCATACGTTTTGTCCGATTTAATGAATATGTTGCAGGTTTAAAAAGCTGTTTATTCTGTAGAAGGTATGTGATTTTTCTGCTGCTTAGCGCTCGTACGCACGAGCGACACGCGTCAACGGCAGAGGTAAGTGCAGCCGTCAACAACATGTCGCTGATGTATTTGAGCACCCTACTCAAATACCCGAGCAGCCCGTGGCTAAATAATAACAGCCGCACAGGTCGATCGATCAGGTTAAGCTACGCTTGCTGCGGTTGGTCTGTGGATGGGTGACTATCTTTACATACCGATACCCCTCCGTGCCCCGGAAAGCACGTTAAGCCGTTGGTCCCGGCTGTCATTCGTGGATCTTTGACAGTCGTTAAGGGTCTTCAGAAGCTCGAAAGTCTGACAACCATGCAGTCTTACCAAGTGGTATCGTATTACCCAGTAACTGGGTTGTGGAGGTCAGATAGGCAGTCGCTCTATGTAAAATACTGGTATTCAGCTGCATCAGGTTTGACTGGAAGCCGACCCCATACACGAGCGGCACGTTGTTGACGACAGCCGCTGACGCATCGACGCCCAGTGACGACACTCGTAGACGTTACCTCAGAGACAGTTACCTCTGCCGATGACGAGTGTCACCCGTATGTATGCGCACTTTATTGCACTTTCTGGCTTACTAGATGAGGTCGCACAAAGACTATACAATGGATTTTCGCTATCATATGTCAGGTTTGCCATAAAACTGTAATAACCAACGATATTATTATAAACGTTCCATAAAAATAAATCAGCATAAAATAACACGAACGGAAGCAACTCACTTATAAAGGCAAAAAGCGCTTCATTCATTATTATTTTTATACAAAACGGTAATTCAATTTTCTGAAATAGAACCTTGAAGAAATCCATTTTACTGGGATCATGAAAAATCTATATTAATCAAAAAAAAAACATTACTAGACAAAATAGACAGTCCGTTTATAAGGCATTGACAACGGAGGCACGTCCATCGTGTCCACGTCTTTTTTTTCGTTGTATTAGTTTGTAAAAGTTTAGGTACTAACATAGTTTTTGAGTCACTGTTAGTGTTACTAACATTATATGGATTATGTGTACTTGTATGTGTAGTCCGAAATAGAGAATATACATAATCATGTTCGTGAACGGGCGCCGTCAGTAGGGACTGGTCATCTCTTTGCTGTCATGGCTTATTTTATTTTAATTTAATATTTAAAGTGTTGTTTTTTCTCATCTTTTCATTATGGACGCTTTTAACTTACTGCATCGTTCTCACACGTATAATTTTTAACATAAATGATGTAACCAAGACTTTGTTACCATATTATTTTGATTTAAAAGAGTGTCCATGGAGTTTCTTGCCCGTTCTTCTCCATAGGTACCTACGCTTTGGAATGGGCAACTAGCTTCATCTTTCTGACTGACCAACCCCTTGACAATTCAAAAGTGCCTGTAATTGGTTTAATTGAAATAAATGCTTTGAGTTTGAGTTTGAATAACTGGTTCAAAATTAAATTACCAGCGTTTTCCCATTTAATGAAAATGTGTTATAAAACAATGTTTAACATTACCCGCAACGGTCGGTCCCCATTAGTTCAGTTAAAATGTTTGAATTTTGAATAGATTTTACAATTAATTATTTTAGCCATATGATCCGAGAATGGATATTCATTGCTCGGAAACTCCCGTATGAATAAAGACTGGTAAGGCATCAGCAAGAGCTACCCTGTATGCTGTAGTTATTTATTTTATTTATTTATTTTCCCAACACAACTATCATTACCTACAGGTTACCCCAAATCGGTAGCGTGATCTTAAACAAAATTTTTTCCATTACAACTTATCACATGTAAAGTAATTTTTGTGAACTCATTCAGAGAATAAACACATTACCACTCCTTTGCGTCGCGCAGTCGGGTAGCGTCGCGCAGTCGGGTAACAAGTAAATCCACCTTTTCCGCGATTTTGTTAAGTGTATGCAAGGCGCGCGTCAAAGTTACCCAGCAGGTCGGTCCGCCCGCGAGGCACCCCCAGTAACCGCGGCCTCAGTCGCCGCGACACGTAACTATCCGGTACGTTTAGACACACATCCTTTAGTAGACCCGGGTTAGAGACCTTTCCACGCAATAACTTAAAAATATATGTAACAAGTGCCAAATCCCTTCTTGTTTCCAGCTTGTTATCTAAATGCGGGGTTACCATATATGATATACATACATAATCAGCCTATAATGTTCCCACTGCTAACATGCCTCCTCACTGTAAGATAGTGCGGGCTGGTGCGGTGTAGCCAGCCATGTCTCGCACTATGTTACAACATACAACCAAAAAATAAGTCAGAGATTAAGTCATTAAGTCACAAATTTACGTTATTGTATTTGTACAGACGCCAGCACATCAAGCTACTCAATCTGTCAAATTACTTTAATAGATTTTCAACTTTATCGCTAAAGTATAAGGTTCAAAATTGATTGCGAAAATTTGACAGTTTCGGGTAAATTGATGTACTGGCGTCTGTACATCCATACTTTTTGTTATAAAAAACCTCACTAATTATATTATACACCCTAAAAATACACGTACAAATAATCATGACCGCAAATCTTCAAGTCTAGTCCATTTAGTCTCACTGTTCACTAGAAAATAATATGTATAGTTTAGTAATAGAATGCTTTGGTGGGATTCGCATAGTGACCGCCGAAGAGGACAGACGTGTCGCGTCCCGCCTTTGTTTTTATTTGATGCAATGTGCACAACACATGGCTGACTCGGAGTTTGAAACTCGAATTTGAAATACGAACGGTGTTGCGCTCGTTGTTTGTAGTCTTCGATCAATAATTGTAGTGGGTGAAAATTAAAACACCTTAAAACGGTGGTAAAGTGGCATACGTGTGTTCCTGACCTAGGCCTAGACCTGCTGGCCGAGGATCTTGGTGACGTCGAAAATCTGGTGAGATCTTTCCGTATATTTCAGGGATCTCCATTGGAAGCTGTATCCGGCTGCGTTTTGGTTTGATAATTTGGACTTTTGAAGTCACACGCGAATTTAACACCATTGTAAGCTATAAATAGCTAAGCTTTAGGGAAACGTTTGTATATTATATATAGGAGGGTGGGATAAACTAATACAGTCTATTATTCTAGCCTAAAATACGGTATCGCTTTAGAATTCGTATTTCACGATTTTCTTAATTTAACATTGTACTAAATTATTGCCTAGCTTGTAAGTCAAGTTTCTGTACCCGGGCGCGCCAAATTGGACACGAGGTGCAAAAAAAAAAGGTTAAGTAACAAAAAATATTTCTTAAGATTTCATAAGTGCGAAGTTCATAAATTTCAGGCGGTACCTACGCTCGCCTGTCAGCTATATTGATTCCCAAACCCAACACATGTGCTGAGGTCTTGAAACACCATAAAAACAAAAGGTTTTTAAAATGGTTATTGTGCGTATGACAAAAGACGAGAAATGCTATAAGCCCTTCAAATAAGGAATGTAATGGGCTTAACTTTTGATCACGTGTCTGTCCGTCAAGACATCGCTTCATATGTTTTGGAGCATCGAGATGACGACAGAATTCACCTAGCACTTCTAAATAATATACAAGTAATACAAGAATTTCTCCATAACAGCAATCTATCCCTAGAACAAAGGGTAACAAAATACATCACCACGCAGTTTAACCAAACGTTCTGGTGAGGAGAAGATATTCTAATCGCCGCGTCCGAGTTCTATCTTGTAAATTTGCACGTGCACACGATACAAGACACATACGTGTGTATTCACCTACCGGCGAACCAGTTCCTGGCAACACACACATCCTCTACAAGGATCAGCACTATGATAGCTGGGTTGTGACCGACGACGAACATTACAACAGCAACCCGATGGATCTAATGCAAGAACCAAACAACGTCAAAACAACACAACATAACAAGCCTTTAGTTAACCAGTATAACACACGTGAAGAGTAAGGTCAACCCACGAAGCCCCAGTCACAAACGAACAGCCCCCAATTAGCTAACTCATTAACACAGTATGAACAAAAAGCATCAATGTATACACAGTTATCAGACATAGTTGCAGATGTCACTGGGCTCACAATACTTAGAAATCAGCCGTCTACCGCAATAAAACATACTTGCCCAGACTTGCGTATTATTTATTGCGATCATCATGCAGGATAACATGGTCAAAAGGCACTCAGAAATCTCAATTGGATCACATTGTAACGCCACATGCAACAAAAAACTCTTCGAACTTATTAAAGGCGAATGGGTCGCTAGGGGCACATCCGACCATAAAATAATATGGGGTCTGCTAATAATAAACCGAATTTCAAACAAAAAAGAAAACACCAAACACAATAATACACTAAGACAAAAGCAAGCTGCGAAGGAAACAACAATTGCGTCTAAGGATTTCAACTATAAACAGTGCTATCATGCCGCCTTCAATAGTAAATTCACGAAAACGAAATACCAAGATTGCATAACAAAAAAAAACTAAAAGATATAGGAATCAACTCAACGGAAGAAAACATCGAAATACCCTGGAATACCATAACGGAAATATTAAAAGCGGCTGCCCAGGAAACTCTGATTCTTCAGCCAGTTCCCTACAGAGACCATCGACTAGCTCTTGCTAACCTACAAAAGGCTAAATTCTTACAAAGTAGGCAACCAGATAATCCAAATAGGCACAACCTAGTAAAAGAACGTCGGGCAACACTTCAAAAGGTTAAATATCAGGAAGAGCAAAAAGCGTGCAAGGCCTGCCTCAATGGACTGGGGAAAAACCCCCCTGCAAAACGCATGCAGATGCTATACTTTTTTTACAGTAGAAACAAACGTCGAAAAAGATCTACTTATACAGGGTGTTGCGGAAGGGGTGTATCGGTACGGACGGGTTGAGGAGTGTATCTGGTCTGGAGTCTCTGTACGGAGTTTCGGCTCAAAGGCGGTAACTTTGAGGATGCTTAATATTTTTTTATTTCGATAGTTTATTAAATTGAAATCATAACAAACGTGTCACCGCACTACGAGGGTCATTATCCATTATCTGTAGTGTGTCTGTGCGCCTAGTACACGCACATCACGATGCCGCGCGCCAGTGCAGCGCCGTGATGTCGAAATAAAAGGAATATTAAAGCATTTTCAAGGTTGATGCTTTTGAGCTGAAATTTTGTGCAGGGATTCTGGACCGGATGCACTCTTCAGCCCGTTTGTATTGATGTGCCCTTTCCGTAACACCCTGTATAACGATGACCAAATGGGAGCAAATATTAAAAAAAATCCGAGGGCCATCTTACACCAACAGTTAATATAAAAAAGCCGACAGCCGAAGTACAGTGTGATGGACCCACTGCGGATGACGTAATGGGAATCATTAATAAAATGCGGAACGGGACAGCTTCCGGAACTGACCAAGTGGTAATCGAGCTTTACAAAGCAATGCCCCAAATAATACAAGAACCCGTCACCAAACACATGAACAAAGCTTGGACACTGAACAAAGCACCCGACACGTGGCTGAAGACAGTACAGGTACCAATTCCAAAAAATTACAATAACCCTAAAGATGTGAATGAATATCGCCGCATATCGGTTTGCAATACGGGTTACAGAATTTACGCCTCCTACGTACTTAAAAAACTAGATGAGATAATAACGGAATTAGGCAACTAACAAACGGCATTTTTAAACAACAGATCAACAGACGACCATATCTTTACGCCTAGACGAAGAACGAAGAAAAATACCGGAAATGAATAGTAGAGAAGCCTCTGACGATAACATTGAAAACAGCAACATCTAACACAACACAGCAGAGCAACGACATACAAAAGAACCGAGAAAGCAGTAGAACCCCGCCAAAAGACTCAAAGATGAAGCTCGACCTTAACCAACCTGGTGGCAAGGTCGTTAAAAGATGCCCATCCATAGATATAATTACCTATCTCTCCACTAGTCCAATGCTTGCTCTAGGATGCATATCCGGTAGGCTCTTAAATCCTTACCTATCCTTCGGGCACGTCTTCCCTACCATTACCGCGCCCCCCGGTCTATTCCTTGATATGCAATGGTCGCTGTAGCACCATGAACATGAGGTTACAGGAGCTAGTGCGAATCTTGGGGTTCATTCGATTAATCGAGTCTGGTTTAACCATGCTGGGATCGGTGCAATTCATTCATTCATTCATTCATTTAGTAATAGAATGCTTTGGTGAGCGTCGAAACGACACGAGTGACACAAGGCCGGCTCGCGGCCGACAATTCAATTAGTAGCCTCCTCCCATCACACGTAACAATCCAACGGCTCCATCGTTGAACAAGAATATGGGGTGGCCTTTTCATGGCATCCAGAGTAACTCGATAAAACTTCTCGGGGCAGAGTATTTAGTCTTATTTATTTGTTCGTTTTTTATTTGGTTCACCAACAATTGATTACAGTGTTATTTTTAAATTAAGTTCTATACTCCTACTTTGTCTAACTTTCTGGGCAAAGGTATCCCACATATTTCTCAAATTTTCCTTATCTTGTGCCTTTTCCGACCAATCGGTTAGGAACGATTCCAAATCGTCACGCCATCGATAGTTAGGCCTGCTTCGGTAACGACGCCCGTCTACAGGCAACCACTGTGTGACAATCCTTGCCCTTCTGTTTTGATTGATTTGATTTTGATTGTGTTTGTATAAACACATAATACATTTTAAGTAAAATAGCAGTGCATTACTTATAGGTAAACAGTTAAACACCACATTCATAACACAATGAATCAGGGAAATAAGCAAACTTTTGAAAAATTGGTTTATCTTATTTTCGTACATTTTTTTTCTCGGTGTGAAAATAGTTGGCTTTTCATAGCCAATTTGCTCGGCCGTTCCTCGGTCAATAATCCAATTTGGAGCCTCCTCATCTAGCGGTAAATAAAAAAACAGACGTTTTTGAAGGTTACTAAAGAAAAGTGACGGTAGAATATTATTACTTCTGACTTTATTTGCATTTTTTTCGTTTTAACAATTTTCTCATATCTTTGGATCTTGTAATAATATTTTTGTAGGAAAAATCTAGACATTTTCAATATTTTTTTCCCCTTGCTTTTACTGGAATTTCAATGGTAAAATAGTTGTGCCAAGAGGATCATTCTTATTTTCTTGTCTAAAACTTTTCCTCAATACAAATTCAAGTTTCTCTAAAACTTTTATACAAGGTAGGTACTGCTTCTTGGTTGTATGTACCACATGATATTCTCAAATCTATTTCAGAACAAACCCCAACCAAAAACATCCACAGAACTATAAGCAACCCACAAACATATTTCACATAAACACTTGCCGAAATTAATGGCACATTGTATGAAACTTCGGACGATGGAAACAAACAGACAATAGCTCAAAGTTTATTTTAAGTCAGAGTGCCAACTTTCAGCGGAGAAATGTATCAGCGTCGCACATCCATACACTCTGCCGAATGAAATATTTGGACAATAAGTAAGGATGGAAGAGGTGTCAGAAGTTCAGAACGTCCGTTTTGCTGCGATTCGTTAGTAAATAGCATTTCACAGTTCCGCTTGAGGAATGGAGCGCTGAATTCAGCGGGAGAGATAAGCAAGTATGTCTTGGGAAGAAAGGATTTATTGTATTGTTAACCGACTTTAAAACCGAAGGAGATTTTAGCTGCGACGCGTATGTTTGTTTCTGGCATTTGGTTTCTGTCTGGGGTCGTAGATGTTCGATGAAAAAAGGCAGGTTCATTGTTTTCAATGCGTAAAAAAACGTAATCGCGTAATCCAACAAAATTAATAAACTGTTCCTAGATATTCTGCCCGTTAGGAAAGAAATTCACTTTCACAAATATTCAGCTGGGACACACAATACGCAAACAACCATGTAACTCAGCACATGATCGCGAGGATTCAATCGCTAGTTTGGAGCCCGCATTTTCAGTTGGTAGGCAAAGTTGCGAAGTGGAGGTACGGCGGGTCGTTTAGTAGAATTGAGCTCAGATTCTCCTGCGAATTGTTTCGCGTTAAAGTTCGTGAAAAAAGTTCTTGTTTCAATCAAAATATGTTTTACCGAAATCTGCGAGTTGTCATCAAAAAACTATAAAGTTCGTGAAAAAAGTTCTTGTTTCAATCAAAATATGTTTTACTGAAACCTGCGAGTTGCCATCAAAAAACTATGGTCGTTAAAGAAGTCTGGGTTTGCGCCCGGTGTGACAACAAGCTCACCCGTATCCAAAATAAAAATCAAAATCAAAAGTCACTAATTCAAACTAGGCTGAGAATCAGCGCTTTCTGAACATCAAAATTACATAAGACAGTCACCCAAAACGCTCGCCCTTCACCACTTCCTAGTACTTTAGCCGGGAAGACCAAGTAGCGCAACAAACTCCCCAGCAGAATTACATACCTACTTTTGGATGTCAACGTTGTCTACCCCTTCGAGGCATATAAACGTAATAGTTATGTTGACAAATAAATATTCACCCTAGTTAAAATCCTTGATTCGTGACAAAAATTAATTCCCGAGCAAACCGAATTCTAATATCAAATTATTTTTAATCAAGATTTGAAGCCGAAAAATTGCTTAAATAACTTCAATTATGTTAATTACTTTGACCGTCTAAACGATAAATTCGAGCTATAAACGTAAGTTTCGTCGCGTCGCCGCCGTCTGCGATTAGTCGCAGCTAATCTGATCGGATACAAAGGACTTTGTATGCCACACGCGAACCCGACATTTTTCACGTACATTATGCGTGCAATACGAATGTATTACATTGAAAACTAAGAACTGGGTAATGATTTACATTTTCCAACAATAATTTACTTCGTTTTGTGTTTCTGCATATTGCGAACGAAATGAGACATTAAATTTCTGGGACAAATTACAACGGTATTGCATTTGTTAGCAGTGCCTTGCAATTTGTAGCAACTCTGCAGTACATACTTGCTAATACTAGACGAAATTATACATAGCTAGTCTATGTTCTCGCGTATAACATGACAAAGGCAACAAATAATGTAACGAGAAAGAAAGATGGGTGAAAATCTCTACGTTTGCTTGTAAGAATTTGATCTTCAATTATTCCCAAGCGTGATGATTATGGCAGTCAGAAACTACCATAATAGAAAAAAAAGTGGTACTCCGGGAATGCCGACAGAAGTAAAAATTTGAACAATTACGTGTGTATTTTTTGAATCGTCATATAAACAAAACACAAACAGAATACTTTGCCATCACTCACTGACATATCGGAAATACATTAAAACCGGTTACATCCCGAGGACAGCCGAACACATCCGAAGCGATGTCGGTTACGGTAACAGTGGTGCGAATTCAATGGTTTTTTCCCATCTCAAAAAATGCCGAACGTGCCTAAAAAAGTTTTCACTTCAACAACTAGTACGGATCATCATTATCATCAACAGACAGCAGTCCACTGCTGGCCACATAAACCTCTCCAATTGCACGCCATTTCAACTGGATTCTCGGCAACTCTCATCCAGTTGCTACCAGGTTCCAGGCCCTGGGAATATCGTCGCTCGATCGAGCCTGAGGACGTTTGCCGAAAAATAATAATAGTACGGAGACCGTTCCTCAAAAAAAGAAGTAATAAGCAGCTAGGATCTAATGGATTCAGTACCACATCGTTCACTGTCAACGCACTGCGCATCAAGATAAAATTCAAAGTATCAATAAACCAGAACATTATCATTTTATTTTCTATCCATGACTTTACGGCAGAGTTGGTCACGAAAAGGCTCGATTGCGACAATAATGTAGCATCGAGCATCACATAAACCTCTTTATTTACGTCACTTTTATGTGTCCAACGTGCAAATGCATCCAATTTGCAGTAAAGTAAAAACGAAGTGTCCGCATAATATGGTTCTTCTCGATAATCGTGAACACTTACCGTTATACCGAAGTGGTTTAAAGTGTTGCACCCTATGTGTAAGTACCACATGAGAACGCGTTATCTTCGATTATGTTCCCACTAACATTGAATGGTTCTTAGCATCTTGTTCGTGTATTAAAGTTGCTAACATGAACGCCAGTGACTTCCAAACAAATATACAGTTATTTATACAGGCTCATATCCGCGCGGCAGCGCTTTCGCTTCGCTACGCAATAAGCTACGTAGCTCTCTGCTACATCATAAGCTACGCCGTAGCATTTTGCTACGTCACGTTTGAAGAATTTTATGATTACTTTCCAGCCTGCGAATAAATTCATATTTTGTTATTTTTACTCAATAATGAAATGTATACATGTTTTTAGAATCTCGATTACGTTTTCAAATGTATTGCAAATATAAATAACTCTTATATAAGGATTTCTAAACCAAATAAGCCATTCAATTTAAAGGGATCAAACAAGTTTACAAAAGCAAAATAAAATAAAATTGGATACGAGTAGGTAAATATATTTAATTTGGTTATCTAATAGAAAGAAAGAAGAAAGAAAATACGTTAATTTGCGGTGAAAATGACGCAAAAAAGAACACAAACACAAAAAAAAAATAAAAAGGTAGGGGTAAACATGCGTCACATCCACGCAAAACGGCTATCGTTAAGCATTACTAGTTAGTTTTATTTTCATAGTCTCTTAACTAACTATTTACACTAGGTAGATACTAAATTAAAAGATTTGTTAATTATATAAATAAATACATAAAATAACCTTTTTGTGTACGCTTCAGATGGTTCCACAGCTAATATTATTAATAGAGAAGCACTAGCTTAAATAAAAAATAAAGATTTGAATCGGTATCCTCGCAGGATACCGACGCATACAAAATATATTGTTAAGTTCCGCGCGACATCCACGCGAACGAAGTCGCGGGCACAGCTAGTAAATACATAAAACGAAAGGATATTTAGGCGAACAAGATAAGTGCCCAAAAAGATGGCAGCATTGCCACGTTGTATGGCGATGCTGATTCTTTAGCCAAAAAATAGGCCAGCCCTCTGCTCACTTGAAGAGTCGACCAACCGCCAACTAATCGTGATTATTTTGAATTTCGAGAGCATTCACTTTAAGTAACACTAAAGTAGGGTTTGACAAATTTTAAACTTCAAATGCTCAATTTAGAGGCTTGTGCTAAATAACGGTTACCCCTTTCAATAAATATTAAAAAAAAAACAGTTGCACTGCTGGAGTGCCGACAGAAATGAAAACAAAACACAAACAGAATATCACTCACTGACATATCGAATATACATTAAAAAAATGAATGAATATGATGATTGAATGTGAGTACCAATACAAACCATTTCTGGTTTAATGGTACAAAACAAACAAATCTGTATTAAGACTGTATCAATAAATAAAATAAATAATAATAACCGAGTACATCCCGAGGACAGCCGAAAACATCTGAAGCGGTGTCGGTTACGGTAACAGTGGCGCGAATTCAATAGTTTTATCCCATCTCAAAAAATGCCCAACGCACCTAAGGAGTTTTTTTCACTTCAAAAATATCAAAAAGACAAATTATACATATTTCCTTTGTTACCTTGTTCCTTTGTTAACTTGACTGCACTATTGCTTCCCGTCGGTATTGTGAAAGGCGACCATCTACCCGTGTACAATAACACACTGAGATCGCAATACCGTATTGCTGAACTGTTAAGGCGGAAACAGACTTATAACACGCCACGTTACGCGACATCAATGAAGCTTACTCATTGGCCACATTTTTCGTCTCGTTGAGCTATTTTCGTCATTTGGCCAACAAGTAAGCGTGGGATGGCATCGGGTGATACAAGTGTGCAGCGGCCTTTATTGTATCAGAGAATATTCCCTGATGTTCAATAGCCACGACCATGTAGGTACTTACTTGTGCAATCACCTTAAGAAAACGTTGTAACTTTTAACCTTAGGGCCTTTACACACCTCCGCCGCGAAAATAATGATGGGATACCGCTTAAAAAATTCCGCCAACTTAACATTACTTCTTTATGTTGTGACTCGAGTAGCGAAACATCATGAGAGTCAATTGAATTTTTAGCTATCGGAACAAAATATCGTCGCTTTGGACTAAGTATATACAGTAGGTATAGGTCTACTTCGAACCTATTAGATTAGTTTTTCCGTAAAACCAATATCCGTTTTACAAAAAAAAACCGGTCAAGTGCGAGTCGAGCTCGCGCACCAAGGGTTCCGCACTTTGTAGGTATGTAACTACAAATTTATGATTTTCGGATTTTTTCCTTTATCTGTGCTATAAGACGTTGCTTCGTACCAAATTTTAAGATTCAAATTACAAGAGTTCACGGGAAGTACCCTGTAGGCTTTGATTCCCTTGTGAGTGTCGAAAATTTGCGGCATAAACGGCTGTATCTTTTGATTGCATTGGCTTAAAAGTTTGATTTTTTCACAGCTCCAAGGGACAGTAGATTTGATATTAATTCCAGCTTGATACCTCCACGCGTTTCTGAAAAAAAGGGTCTTGACAGACAGACAGACGGACGGACGGACGGACTAAAAAGTGATCCTACAACGGTTCTGTTATTTCCTTTCGAGGTACGGAACCCTAAAAATAGGTTTTGCTTTATAACCTTGTCGACAGCGACAGATACGTGCAAAACAAACGCGGCACCCCAACAAAGTAGCGGGCGGAGCGCGAAGGTGTAACTGGCTTCCAAGCAGATCTGCGAAATCACGCGGGAACGAAATAGAATCATAATCAAATCAGAACAGGCAGTTTCGCTTGTCGTATAACCAACAAGTCATGGCGGAACTACTGCGGTTTCACTGCTTTGGCTTTGCGGCGGAGATGACATACCTGCCTTATACTTGTAGAATAGAATAGAATAGAATAGAATCGTTTATTTCTGAGTACATGGTATATGAAGATCTTAATATTAGACGGAATCACATATACTACCTTTGCCGGTGTAGAAATATTAAATGAGTATCTAATTAATTAATTTGCAAATTCACACAATTATAGTTCACGCAATATTAAGTATAATAAAAAATAAAAATAAAATAATAATAATAGTGGCAGTTTTAAATGAATATGAGTAACTTTATGGACCACGTATTTTTTTGCAGACATAATTAAAAAGTGACTAATGATTTCAATGTTAACCATTTTATATAATGATATACTTATGCAAAAATAATAATAATAAGATTATTGAACAATTCTATAATAATGTCAAAAAATATTCATAATATGTCAAAATTGATTACTAATACAATGTCAATTTTTATTATTACTGCAATGTCAATATTTATTACTACTACAATGTCAATATTTATTATTACTGCAATGTCAATATTTATTACTACAACAATGTCAATATTTATTAATAATACAATGTAAATATTTATTGCTAATACAATGTCAATATTTATTACTTATTTTCGATTTAAATATTCATTAACTGAATAGAAACAATTTTCCAAAAGCCAAACGAAAATACTTTTCTTGAATTTATTAGTAGGCAACACTCTGATGTATGCAGGTAAATTATTAAAAATTTTGATTGCCATGCAATAGGAATTTCTGCTGTATAAATGTAGTCTCTGTCTAGGTACCATTAATTCGTTTGGATTTTTGTTCTGTACTCTTTTGGAAACGTGCTCATATAATGGGAACAAGTGAGAATATTTCTTTACGAATAAACAAACTTCATAAATGTATAGACAAGGAAGTGGAAGAATTTTTAACGATTTAAATAAAGGTTTGCAATGTTCCAAATAATCAGCTCCATAAACCGCTCTTACACATTTTTTTTGTGCAAGGAAGGCTCTGTTTACGTCTACTGAGTTACCCCATATCACTAGTCCGTAGCGCAGCACTGATGATACATATCCGTGATATGCATTAAGAGCTGTTTCTGTATTGGCTATGCGTCTCAGTTTCCGAAGAGCAAATACAAATTTGTCCAGTCGTGTACAGACTCTTTTCACGTGCTCTTTCCAATTTAATTTTTCATCGATTACGATTCCTAAGAATAAAGTTGATTGTACTGGTTCCAATATTGTTTTAGAGTATTGTATATTGGCAGGTTTTATCACGGAATTATTTGTTTGAAACTGTACTAACTTAGTTTTTTCAATGTTAACCTGCAAATTATTACATTCCAGCCATTTTATAGCACATAATAGTTCATTGTTTGTGTCAATTTCTAATTCATTTCTATTCGAAGATTTTATGGTTAGAGTAGTGTCATCAGCAAATAGTGTACAATCTTGTTTTAGGTTCTTGCAAAGATCATTAATATATATAATAAATAATGGAGGCCCTAATACGCTCCCCTGTGGAACACCACAACTATTAATTTTAACTTCTGAACAATATTCTCTTTTTATATTGTTGTCAATTCTTGATATTACTGTCTTTTGCTGTCGACATGATAAATAACTTTTAAACCAGTCATGTGCCTTGCCTCTTATGCCGTATTTCTCCATTTTGCAAAGTAAGCGACTGTGTTGGACAAAATCAAATGCCTTGCTCATATCTAAAAATATTGATTGTACAGACATTCTGTTATTGAGAGCCTCAGTTATAAGTTTAACTAAGGTAAAACAAGCAAGTGAAGTCGAACTATTTTTCCTAAAACCAAACTGATTATCTGCAAGTACATTATTTTTATTTAAGAAAATGATTAATTTTTCATTCATAGCTTTTTCAAAAATCTTTGATATGATAGGTATCAATGTAATGGGCCTATAATTGCCCACTTCCGTGGTTTTACCTTTTTTGAATATTGGTTTAACTATGGATTGTTTTAATCTAGTTGGGAATATTCCTGTTTCAAATGATAGATTAATTATATAAGCTAAAGGCGATGCAATTATGTTTTTGCTCAATTTTATAATTTTTGTAGTAATCTCGTCATATCCTGTTGCGTTAGTATCATTCAAAGAGTTAATAATTTTTACTATGTCCTGTTTTATTACCGGTGTCAAAAAGATACTGTTTGGGTTAATAGTAATGTCAATGTTATCATTTATGTTATTATTATTGCTAGTGTTTTTTTGGGTCAGTTCTATAAAATAATTATTGAATTTATTGCATATGTCATTAGGATAAGAAATTGTTTCATTGTTTATTATTAATTCCTTGATGTCATTTTTACAATTTTCGTCATTATTTATATTATTTTTAATAATAGACCATGTTGCCTTACATTTATTTTTAGAATTATTTATAAAGTTTTTGTTATTAATCAATTGTGAATGTGATATGCATTTTTTTAGTATTTTAGAATAGGTTTGGTATCTTCTTTTATGATATGATTTGTTTAGGGCATTGTGTTGGTAATTATAGTATAAGGTTCTCTTTTTTATGCATGATAGTTTTATGCCTTTACTGATCCATTTATTTTTTATTGTTTTATTGTACTTTTTAATTATTATTTCTGGGAAGCATAATTTGTAAAATAGAATAAGTAAGTCATGAAATATGTTAAAAGCAATATCACAGTCTGTTTCTTCATATACTTCATTAAAACTTAAAGCCGATATACAATCAATAAACTTTTTTATGTTATTTTTGTTGTAATCTCTTTTTACTTCATAGAAGAATTTTTTAATCTCTGTCGGGTGATCAGGCTTGTCAAGAAAGAAAACTAATGACTGCCCAGTATCATGATCTGAGAGTGCTAAATGATGTATGTTACTTTTACTGTCTCTGATCGAGATATTACTGGCTATTTGATCTAGACAGCTTTTTTTTCTAGTTGGTACTTTTATATGTGACAACAAGTTAAAGTTATCTAATATCGATATTAAATCCCTAGTTTGTTTAGTATCCTTTAGTAGGTCTACATTCCAGTCTCCACATATTATTATACGATTTCTACTCGTACGAGTTAATCTTAGTAACAACAGTTCTAATTTTTTCAAAAACATTCCTATATCAGAGTCAGGAGTTCTGTAAACACAGACTAATATTAATTTATTACTCGGAACCTCTATTCCACAGCATTCAAAACAATAATCGATACCGAATTCATTTGTTATTGGTAGTGGGATATAGGATAAGCCTTCTTTTACCAATATACACGAGCCACCCCTTTTTTTGGTAATCCTCGAGTAATTCGTAGCTAATTTATAGGTTGTAAGTTTCAGATTGCTCTCATGGCCAGACTGTATGAAAGTTTCGCTAAGACATATAAAGTCTATAGCCCCTATTTCTTTCGTCAACTCAGCAATAGCTATTTCAAAGAAATCTAATTTATTCAGTATTCCGGCTATATTCTGATGAAACAATGTAAGTTTTTGTTTTTGAGATCTTTGTGTTTTATTAGTCAGTGGTACGAAAAAAAGTGTCACTAAGATGAGCTTCACTCTCCGTTAACATTCGTGAAGTTTTGTCATCGTAATTCACTGGGTAATTCTTAATGTCAATGAGTATACGACTAAAAATACTTTTAAATATACACTTTATGCCAAGTTTTTTAAGCTGTCCTGTATTATATGAAAACATTTCCAATGATAGGTCACGATTTGTGTCAAAAAAATACGCATGATTATAATTTTGTATGTCCATATATAATAAATTGTTAAATATTTCTACGCGATAGTTATAAATAAGTGCACCTCTTACGTAAGTTGGAACACATATAATTACATTAGTATGAGTTACTTGTTTTAAAGATTCTCTAATTAGTTTAACAAGTTCAATTGGGTCAGCCGAATCTTTAAATTCCCTTTCTCCGATACTCACTATACAATAGTCGTCCATATTAAAATCTTGAACCTTTCTCGTAATATTTGCCAGTACTTCCTTTAATCTGCAATTGGGTGTAACATAATGACAGAACTCGAAGTGTTCGCCGAAGGTATCTTCTATTATTTCCACAGGGCAATAGTAGTTGCAGGTAGTAAGTACACACAGTTTTCTTTTTCTTTGCTTGTCTTTTCTTGATAATAAATGTGCTCGTTGGTGGTTGTCCTTTTTACTAACATGTGAATTATTTTTAGTAGTTTGTTTATTAGACTTTTCGCTTATTTGTATAGCAGAGTTTAAGTTTAATTCTAATTCTGGATTCCTGCTACTTTCAAGTGTATCTTCAACAATTTCTGCAGGTGTAGTTTTTTTTTCTCCTGTTGGTTTGTTATCTTTTATTTCCTGCATTGTTGCAACAGATTGCCTTTCTTTCGTCATAGGCGTTACTTGATTTTGTATAGACTTACGTTTTCGTGTGGAAAGAGGCGTCAAATTTTTTGTGTCAGTAGTATTTATTTCTTTGTATGCATTTACTATTTTTAAATATCTTTGTAAATCTGATTTTAGCCTAAAGTTTTCGGAATTCAAATTTTCTATTTCCTGATGTGCGCTTTGTAAATCTTTGGATAATTGCTTAACTTTTTCTTGTAGTTCAATAGTTTGACTGGTATTTAATAAAGAAGTATTTGGAAGACTCATCAGTGTTGCGTCGAAGAGAGCGGAATTATCCGCAGTCATATCACACAACGAACTTGATCTGCATAATCTAGCATTACGGAAAGTTATGTTGTCATCCATAATTATTTTTGTTGGTAACACTTTTTAGTTTGACTATTCAGCACTTGGGGTAGTAATGGCGGTAGTGGTCCAGATATTTATTTTTTGCTATGGTATCACTCGTGACTAGTTTGTCTATGGTATGGTTGGTAGCACTGTTTTTTAGTTCGTCTACTTACCATTTGGGGCCAGAATGGCGGTAGTTGTCAGTGTATTTCAATGTAATCAGTTGGTAGTACTGTTTTTTAGTGCCTCTACTCACCACTTGGAGCTAGATGTCGGGTTCAAAGTACAATTTTTATAAAATATTTTATGTAACGGTTTTCTCTAATTCAATTAACTCACTCGAAGTAATTGAAACGGCGCTTTAGATACACTATATGTCCTTATTGGTTTTTGTCACAATGTTTTTATAATATTATTAACTCTGATATATTGTTTTAGCATAGATAAACACTTTCATTCATAAGCTCACAAAAATGTTATTCTTTGATACATCACTTGTCACTAATTGTTACCAATAATGTCACTTAATTATATCACTTATTCGTCACAAATTATTAGTTTTTTATAACAATTGGATGGATATTAGAATAAATTGCAAATTTTAAATAGCGAGCGATGTAAACAGTGCCGGTGTTGCCAGCGAAACCGTTTGTAACTTGTTAAATTATGTAGCTGTCTTTATCACTTGTGTATTACGACTCTGTTGCGTCATTTTTGACGTCACCGGTTACGTAATCAGCGTATAACGTTCCCACTGCCCTGACACAGGCCTCCTCTCTGTGGTACCTACGCTTTGGAATGGGCTACTAGGTTCATCTTTCTGACTGACCGACCCATTGACAATTCAAAAGTGCCTGTAATTGGTTTAATTTAAATAAATGCTTTGAGTTTGAGTTTGTGAGAGGGACGAGGGACGTCGCCGCAAAAACCATGTAAATATCAAAGTTTTAATTTTTTTATTTTGTTTTTCTAAATGTGGTTAAGGTTTTTATAGGCAGACATAATGATTAAAGCCTATATTGATGTTACGGAATCTAAATGTTTATAATTATTTTTCAACAGGTTTTTTAGGTATCCTCAATATTTCTCGTTTCGTATCGGAAGGGCATTTAAGTAAAACGTCCTATGAGCACAATGTCCTAAGAATGAAAAGTAACACTCACGATACAGGAAAGTTGAATTTCCAATCAGTCACCAGCCCACATCAAAATCCAGCCTGTGTATTCTATAAAAATCTCACCGTGAAAACTCAGTCAAAAGCAAAGACATTAAAGTATGTCAAAAGTCTCCAAAACTGAGTTGTAACTCCACCTGATGCTAAGGATTGTCACTATTGACAGCTCACTTCAAACTGACTTCACCTAAGTTTTTGCGGTGAGCTATTAACAGAATAGACCAGCTGATCTAACAACAACATCGAAATATGTTCAGGATCAGACAAATAATTCAGTACGAAAAAAGCAATCAAACATTGACGTAGCCCCCGACTCAAACAAGCACCAACATCGTGCCTCGTCACGATTGCTGAAGGAAATTGCAGTTATTAACAGGAATTTCTCCGCGTTTCCGACGAAATTACCTTTCATTAAAAGAAATTATAGTCGTTTCTTCGATTCTAAAGAATTGTGAAAAAATGTAAAGGGAATGAATGATTATCACGGATTATAGTTAGGTATTGGAACAGCAGTGTAATTAAGGTTTCAGGAACAAAATATTTGCAAAAAGTTATTTTTGGTGCTAGCGAAAAGACATCATTAATTTCGTACCCAAAAATTTAAGAAAAAAAGACGACCCGTAACGACTGTCAAAGATCGGGACCAATGGCTTGACGTGCTTTCCGAGACGTGGAATTGTCTTGGCATGTGAAGATGGTCACCCATCGAAGGACCAACCGCGGCAAGGGAGTTCACCCATTTACTATCTTCTTTTCATCATCTTTGACACACGGATAGTTCATAACACGATAACGGTAATTTTTTTTTCCTTAACGACACGACACATTTATAAGCACACACAAAAGTTAATTTTATCAGCCCAAATGACTCTTCCCGACACACATAGATACTGCCAAAATCAACCGACAACATAAACGAGGCGTAATGATGATGATGTTATATCTTAAGTGCCGCTTTCATGGCTAAGTACCGTTTCACGTAAGATTTTTATAAATGTTGTATTTTGGCAAATAGACACCCCGTAGTAAAAGAGGTTCACAACGCCTTGCTCAGCACCATGCGTATTAAAAATAAATTCCTAGGCCTTAACAACCTTTATACACGTTTATGTCCTGTTTTCCAGTGCCCGGATAGGTATCATGTTTCCACGTGCAATTGAATAACATTCGGAGGAGGTGAATTAGACCAATTGTTTAATATTAAGCTACCACTAGTTGCAGATAAAAAATTTCTAATGCTCAAATGGTATCTTAAGAATTCAAAATTTGGTAATTTTATAAACTAGAAAGATGCTTACTGGAAAGTGAAGCGATAAACTGTCGCTTTCTCTCTGCGGAAAATCTTCATTAATAATCTTTATCCTTCATTAACCCGGCAGGACTCGCTACAGGGTAAAAGATACCACTGATTTGGTACGATTATATAAGATAATTATTACTTTTCTGATCGCTCTGGCGGCATAGGACTCTAGTTAGGTACTTCAAACTGACAGTTAACATACACGCATACTGCGAAACATCCAATTTGCGTGCGGTGCTTGGTTACGATGAACGTATAAAGTGGGGATAAGTGAAAAAATACCAAAGCGGCAATTCTCGTTATTTTAAGAACGTTCACAGTCTGATCTCAGTCTCAATCTGTCAAAAATACCTTTAATTTCCCAACATTTTGATAAATTTTTGATATTTGTTTTGTCGCCGAGATGAGACTGCGACTTGATTTTGAACGTTTTAAATTACGAGAATTGGCCTTCGGGTAGCGTAGCAAGCGAGCGATTTTTATATAAGTGTAAAGTATTTTTTTCTAATTGTGTGGTATTTTTTACCGGTATTCCTGTTTATAAATACCTAGCAAGTGCTGCCGGGTTAATAGTATATCTCACTGAGATAATCATCCTAGCTAGAAAGACAATTAGAATTTCTCGACAACAGCTCAGACTGACTCTAAAGACTAATAGTATGCACTCTGAACTCCATGCAAACCCTAAGCCTCGACCGCGGAGATAAGTACTTCCTAACTTTATAAGCTGACGTGAGAAGTTCTAACACATGTCTCTCTTTACAGGAATACCCTTCTTCTGTTTTCTTTTCTGAATTATTGCGACTAAAAATAAGTTATATCTATATACACGAAATATTTTAAGAGATACACCTATAGTGGTAAAAATGTCATAAAACCGTTTTTTTTTTCTAAGTTTTTGAAGTGAAATCTTCTTAAGTCGCGTTGGAATTTTTTGAGATGGGGAAAAAACCATTGAATTCGCGCCACTGTTACCGTAACCGACACCGCTTCGGATGTGTTCGGCTGTCCTCGGGATGTACACGGTTTTAATGTATTTCCGATATGTTAGTGAGTGATGGCAAAGTATTCTGTTTGTGTTTTGTTTATATAGATGACGATTCAAAAATACACACGTGATTGTTAAAGTTTTTACTTCTGTCGGCACTCCCGGAGTGCCACTTTTTTTTTTCATTGGTGACTACTGTATATTTTTGGACCGATATGAATTGGTGGAGGCCGCAGGAATCCGCTGGATGCAAGAAGCACAGAACTGGTCTAATTAAAATATAATATTATTACATTACACTAATATTATAAAGGCGAAAGTTTGTGAGTGTGTGTGTTTATATGTTTGTGACTTTTTCACGCTCAAACGGCTGGACCAATTTTGATAAAATTTTGTGTGGAGGTAGCTGATCCCACGGGACCGAAACTTATGCGGTTGAAACCGCGGGGCGCAGCTAGTTTGATCATAAATTCAACAAATCAAAATTGACAGTCCTGACGAAAATGAATAGATTCGTATTATTTCGACCTTTGAATCCAATATGGGCCCGAACTGTCCAATTTATCGCTAGCAATATGAAATAAAGGACAGGAAAAAAATTGACGATCTACTCGTACGTACATTGCGCATTCATGGGTTAATATTTCGATTTATACCGGTCTGACCCCCTGACCCCCTCCACCCCCCCCCCCCCCCCCTTGGATCCCCCGCTAGTTCTCCTATTCATTTCATTCGTGTAGTTCAATTTTGAGAACTTTTGTGGTGTTTCATTTAGTATGCTGAAAAAAAATGAAATACATTTTTGAGTAATTGAAGTTGGCCATTGTAGAAAAAAAGGTATCAAAAAAAGTGAAAACTTGAATATTAACGTTGAAATAAATCAATTATTGATTGAATTAATATAACTAAGTTTTTTTCACCATTTCTGCGTCACTTTTTTCATTAATGGATGCACTTTGTTCAATTTCCATTTTTTGAAACACTTTATATACACGAATTTTACGAATACTCAGCAGTGGAGCTACTACACAGACGGTCGAGCCATCAGCTGTCCATCCACGTCCGCGTCCGCGTCCGCGTCCGCGTCCACCATCACCATCACATCACATCACAGGCCTGATGGTCTAGTGGTTAGTGACCCTGACTGCTATACCGGAGGTCGTGGGTTCGATTCCCACCCAGGACAAATGTTTGTGTGATGAGCACGATCATTTGTTCTGTGTCTGGGTGTAATTTATCTATAATATGTATGTATTTAGAAATATATAAGTATGTTTATCAGTGGTCTAGTACCCATAACACAAGCTCTGCTTAGCTTGGGACTAGATGGCGTTGTGTGATAGTTGTGGAATATTATTATTTATTTATCACATCACATCACCATCGCCATCGCCATCACCATCGCCATCACCATCGCCATCGCCATCACCATCTCCATCGCCATCACCATCGCCATCACCAACGCCATCACCATCGCCATCACCATCACCATCCATCCATCCATCCATTATCGTGTCTCACTTGGTTCACTTCGGTTGGCACCGCCGTAGAAAGAGATGGGTGGGGAATCTCTCCTGACGGTCACGTGTCCTGACGCGATGCCCTGACGCGAGTTTAACATTTTTTACCCATTACAAAAAGTGTTCAACGCCGCTAAAGAAGTTTTCACTTCGAAAACATAACGATAGTTAACTCAGCGTGATAACCGTTTGCGTTGAGTATGCAGTCGCCAACAGTGCATCCTAGCAATTAGATCAATAACATGTTATTGTTTCTGACTTTAGTTTTTAGATCTGTATTCAGCTTAATACGCTGTTTTTCTGTGATTAAAATAATTGTACCTAATTAAAAACGTGTTATAACTAAATTCCCGATCGCTGAAACAAAACTCGATTCGTAACAAAAATGCGTCGACAGAAGTCCATCCTACGTATAACAAGTTGGTAACAGTTTTATCTAAAAAAAGATTATCATAAGATCAAATGAAAAAAAGCTAGCTAAAATAAAGGGTTTTCGTTTACTTTACATTTTTAATCTTCTCAAAAATCCTGCTTCCCAAATAGATAAAAATAGACACTAAAGTAACGGGCTGATTTGATGAGATTTCTCAGAAAGATGAAAGATATTCCCAACTCGTGAGATAAAAGCGACTGAAGAATTTCGTCAATGAGAGCAAGAGAGTGGTTAACAGCATCCTCATCTGTACTCACAAAGACAGTGACAACAATCTTTCTGAATATAACAATCTTTCTAAATATAATAAAAGCTGCCTTGCAATGTGTGTACGTTTATATAATAAGTTACCAAAAGATCTCAAAACTTTAAATACTAAGTTATTTAAAAATAAAATGTATGAATGGTTACATCTTAATAGTTTTTATAGTGTTAAGGATTTCATTGACAAAAAATGTTAATGTCAGTTACATACTGAAAAATTTGCATGCTTATTATTATATTGGCAAAACATGTTTTGTTCTGAATTGTACTTTTACCATCTTTTTATACCGTGTTTTTATGCAAATAAATATATTATTATTATTAAAAAAACATTAAGTTACTTACTGGTAATTTACTCTTACAAAATTGTTTTTGGAAAATTCGTCAAAAAAAGCCCTTGAAGCAATTCTCGTCTAACAGAGTTGTAACAGCATAGAATAGGGTCCCGGAAGATGTTGTGACGGCTCCCACACTGAACTGCTTAGAATCGACTGGACAGATTAAATATCTCCAAGCTATACGATACACATTACACACGCATCAGCTAATTAGCTGCTAGAGTGTCTAACCAAATAATAATATTTTTTATGCGTTTCATCATCTGCCTAGCCTTTTCCCAACTATGTTGGCGTCGGCTTCTAGTCTAACCAGACGCAGCTGAGTACCAGTATTTTACAGAAAGCGACTGCCTTTCAAATCCCAGTTACTGGATAACACGATACCCCTTGGTAAGACTGGTTGTCAGACTTTCGGGTCTTTGACTATCCGTAACGACTGTCAAAGATCCTCGAGTGACAGCCGGGACTAACGGCTTAACGTGCTTTCCGAGGCACGGCGGGGTCTCGGTATGTAAAGATGGTCACCCATCCGCAGACTAACCGCAGCAACAGCAGCTTAACCCGATCGATCGACCCGTGCGGCTGTTATTACTTAGCTACATGCCCCTCGTTTATACGTTTACGGCTTAACATTAAATTAACGATGAAGCCAAATTATGAACACGTCAAAAAACATGTTAAAAACACAGAAGATCAGTAAAACCCATTTACGCCATTAACGTCAGTCCCGGCGGTCCCATGAAGGTCAAAAGTACCTTCCACCATTCGTGAATCTCGTAAAAAAATCAGGAATTTAATTTGAAAATAATTCCTCTTCTCTTTGTGATCGCAATTAGGAAAGTTTGAGGAGAATAAAATTTTACGATAGACGGGCGGTTTTTTGTGGAAAAATTGTATTTTATATTCCAGTTGAAAATACTTACTGAGTCGTTAAATTAATTGTACGGCAAAAAATATTGTTGTTAGACACTTGAAAGAATGAAACAATTCAAAATGTTTTACAAAAGTTACTTTTACTTAATATATTTTACTCTGAGTTGTTTTCTTAAGTATTTAAGTAGGTACCTTATTTGAATCACTAATGGCGTCGAATCTGTTAGGTCATAACTTAATTAAAAGTTAGTTGCTTTATTTTACTCAGGAGGGGGCAAAATGAGATGGATTTTTAGTGCTGTATTCATCATCATCGGCCTATAGCAGTCCACTGCTGGACATAGGCCTATTGCACGCCATTCAACTCGATTTTCGGCAACTCTCATCCAGCTGCTATCAGCCATCCTGCGAAGATCGTCGCTCCACCTAGCCTGAGGGCGTCTCACCTTACGTTTACCGATTCGCGGTCTCCACTCAAGAACACGTCTACCCCAACAGTCATCAGTTCTACGGCTAATATGACCGGCCCACTGCCAAATCAGTTTGCCTTGTATTTTGACCTGGCTACCGAGGTTGTCGATATATAGGATGTGGACTCAGCGATCATTGTGCCGATAGTCGTGGCAGCCAAGAGCCTCGATCAACACCTGAGGAGGCTCTCGTTGGGCAGCTGGATCAAGCGCTTGATTCAGAAAGCGGTATTTCTGGACACGGCTCGCATTGTCAGGAGGTTTCTTTCTCTGGAGCCCTGACCGCCGGTAGCTTGGACCCTGTTCCCGATACCGGTGGGCTACTATTTTTTATATTTTTAAATGTTTTTATATATTTTTTTATATTCTAATATTTAAAAATATAATTTATATGTATATAGTGAAATAAAGGAGATAATAAAATAAAATATTAGCATATATTTTTTAATTAAACATTTTGTTGGAAAACAGATTAAAGCTTGGACCCGTTCCGGATACCGGTGGGCTAATATTTCTTATATTTTTGTTTGTTTTTATACTCTAATATTTATAATAAAATTTATATGTTGTATAATGAAATAAAGGAAATACAAATTATCTGCAACTAATGCCCCTAAAGTTCTGTTTAGAGTAACGCATGCGTCAATGTGCGACGTTTTTTTTTAAATATTCCGTGAAGGGTGGTTCAAGCACCGTTAAAAATGCAAAACATTCTGTAATATTAAACCGAACAGTTATGTATAGGTACCGGCAACATACTGGGGCTAAAACTATACAATTTTAATTTCTGGAATATTTTAAACTGAGTCGTGTGCCGCGAGTTTTTACCTATCAATGTTAAACGGTGGGCCTAAAATAATCGGAAAACGGATACAATCAGAAACATTTACAATAATTATCTTAGAGATTGATTTCTTCTGCTCAAAGTTAGTTTAAAGATAAACATGAAAAAAGGTGTTGATAAAATATTAGAGGAACGTTGTTAATATACTTATTTAAATAGTACATATAGTTTACGTAAATGCGTTACATAAACACGCATAAAACACAGAAATGAGCATAGCGTAGCACCCGCTACGCCGCCGTCTCACTACGCTCACTACGAAACTAGCTACGGCGTAGCTAACACTGTTCTACGTTAGCGTCGAAACACTGACAAATCTATCTTCTAATACTTAATAAATTTCTTAAATTCATTAATTGAAGCTCCGGGCGATTTGGTGGACTGTCTTACGTAATTTTGACGTTCGAAAAGTTCTGATTGTCAGCCTAGTTTGAAACAATGACTCTTGATTTTGATTTCATTCAATCACTGACAGACTACCCACAGCCTAAACCGCTGGGTCTAGAAGCATGAAATTATTTATTTATTTATTAAAACTTTATGCACAAGAAAAAACTGTACAAAGGCGGACTTAATGCCTTGGGCATTTTCTACCAGTCTACCTTAGGGTGATGCAGAGACTATACACAGTAGGTGCAATGACAGAAAGAAAATAAATTAGGCACAAGAGTTCCCTATATGAAGAAAGTTAACACTAAGGTAGGAAATTCACTGGCCTGTCTAGTTTTTAAAAACACTGTCCTGTGCTTATAAAGATAAATAAAAACTTAAAAAAACAAACCGATTTCCAAAAAAACACTACAAACGAAAATTTTTTTTTAATTTCGGAAGTCGGTGTCTTTGGATATTTATTATAGTTGTTTGCCAATGACTTCCGAAATTAAATTTATTTTTCACTTCGTAGTTTTTTGTTGGAAGTCGGTTTTTTTTTTGATAAAAAGTTTTGATTTTTCACTTTTTAGTTGTGGTACCTACCTTACACAAATCGTATAAATACCACTACTTGCTATGCAAATAATATTTTTTAAATTTTATTTTATTGAGTAGGTAGTTCCGGTGGCCATCTGTAGTCTTCATCATCAGTTTCACTTCACCAAATGGTGCTTTCCTAGAGCAATATGCACGAGTTACTATAAAAAATACCCAAATCACTATAGGTGTGCCTATAATATTTGAAGAGTTCCTTCGATTTCTCCATGATACCATCATCTGATCCTGACTTGATGACAATAGGACCACCTGGAAAGTATACCCTTTTAAACAAAAAATGAATTTTTCAAATCGATCCAGCCGTCTTCGAGTACATACATAAAAACAACATACATAAAAAAAAAAAGATTCCGACGAACTGAGAACCTCCTCCTTTTTTGAAGTCAGCTAAAAAACCGTGAATCATTGAATCCCTTTACGATTCCATTTTTATTCGTTGCTAAGTGTTTCGTATTTGTAAACTTACGGGGACGTGTTATTCGGTGTAACACTTTTCTAAGTCACGTATCACACTCTTTTTAATCTAACTCAAAGTTATATTTGCCAGCAGAAATTAAAGAATTTGAAACAAATAGTATAATGAAATTATGAATACTAATGGAATCTCAAAAGTTTTTGTCCTGTTTTATAACTCGACCAATGAAATCCCAGGTAAAGGAAACAAGTGAAAATCTCATTTCAATTTGGGAATTTACAAGTTCTACTTTCGTTTCCTTTTGTAGATATTTAAGATCTTCAAAGATTTTCAGGAGTTTTCGGGAGATAAAACTACTAGCTACTGTTCGTGGCGTCTTTTTGTTTTGTAATTCCAGTTCCTGTCGAGTCTTTGGTCAACTGGACCCACTCGAACTGGACCCGCGGGTCCAGTTGACCAAAGCAATAATTTTCTATATTATTGTCCAGCAACTGTCGCACAGCAGTATGCAGTATAATGTTGTGACATTATACGTACAGATGGTCTCAATATGGTCTCAAAAGACCATCTCAGACATCGATCTACATGGTCTTCATATAACCTGACCAAGATTGTGGCTGGACTTTAAAAGAGACTGTGACCTCTGAGTTTGTTTCGGCTTCTCAGATAGTCAGATATTTTGTACAAACCTACTTACAGAAAATAAATAATTTATCACTACGCACCAGGTCTAGGAGTATCACAAATTTATATATCAACTAGGATCTACCAGCGGGTCGCCCGCGTGGATGTCGGAAATTATCCCAGGGGAACCCGCTACCGGGATAAAAAGTTATAATAACTCCTTATAAAGCCTCCTAATAGTAAATACACCTTATAACATCAGCTATCTGCCAGTGAAAGTCTTGTCAAAATCGGTCCAGCCGTTTCGGAGATTACCCGCAACGAACAGACAGACAAAAATTTAAAAATTGTTTTTTGTTCTAAGTACCGTATACACTTTCATAATTATGCATTTAGTAAAAAGCTGTTATTTTGACATTACTAACAGACACTTTTTATGTGTATGTATGAACATATAGATTGTTTTATCTAATTTGTTAGCGAGAGCCTCTGTAGGTGTTTCGGCCTTTGATTTATATTTGATGGAAATAAGGAGTGTGAACGCTGAATTCAAAAGCTTTTTTTCCTCGTGGAGCCTATTAACAATTTATAGGATAGTATCTAAGAAGCTATGCTTGCCGTGGTTGGTCCGTGGATGAGTGCCCGTCTTCACAAACCAAGACCCCTCCGTGCCTCAGAAAGCCGTTAGTCCCTATTGTCATTCGTGGATCTTTGGCAGTCATTACGGTTCGTTATTATCCCGAAAGTCTGACAACAAGTCTTACCAAGGGGTATCGTATTACCCAGTTATTGGGTTGTGGGGATCAGACAGACAGTCGCTCCATGTAAAATACTGGTATTCAGCTGCATCCGGTTAGACTGAAAGCCGACCCTAACATGGTTGGAAAAGGGCTAGGCAGATGATGATGATCTAAGTAGTCGTATTTACATATTAGGAGACGACATAATTCATTTACACAGGTATGTAATAGTCTATAAAATTTTAATATATATATGGACGTTTTAAACAGACAAACGATTCCAATTTAAACGCTTCTCTGATTGTTTTCATTGACATTTTATTTTATCATTTTCATTGACATTTTATTTTATCATTTTCACAATCTCATTCCATATTTTTTTATAGAATATTATTGTCTGGTGTTTGTCAGTTAACGGTAAAAATTCCACCCATTCCTGTTTGTTTATTTAGCTTTTTTTTGCCCGCTTGATTTGTGCCCGTTGGCTCGCCCCCACATGGAACATACATTCATGTATGGGACTTAATGATAATTGCCGAAACGTGGGTTTACTATAGGGTACTACTACACCTCTGTTTAACCCCATTGGGGATTACAGGCGTGATGTTATATGTATTATGTTTCATAATTTTTAGTTCACAATCGTCCACAGTACGTGACGTTGACAAACGGTTCAACCAGTCTGACGCAACTGTCTAATAAAAAAAACCGGCCAAGTGCGAGTCGGACTCGCCCATGAAGGGTTCCGTAGCAGCAAGTAACATCATATAAAAGTTCTTGTAGTTCGTTGTAACTTTGTGAAAGGTAAATTGCGGTTTTAGATTTATGACGTATTAAAAAAAAACTACTTACTAGATCTCGTTCAAACCAATTTTCGGTGGAAGTTTACATGGTAATGTACATTATATATATTTTTTTAATTTTATCATTCTCTTATTTTAGAAGTTAGAGGGGGGGGGGACGCACATTTTACCACTTTGGAAGTGTCTCTCGCGCAAACTATTCAGTTCAGAAAAAAATGATATTAGAAACCTCAATATCATTTTTGAAGACCTATCCATAGATACCCCACACGTACAGGTTTGATGAAAAAAAAATTTTGGAGTTTCAGTTGTAAGTATGGGGAACCCCAAAATTTATTGTTTTTTCTCTATTTTTGTGTGAAAATCTTACTGCGGTTCACAGAATACATCTACTTACCAAGTTTCAACAGTATAGTTCTTATAGTTTCGGAAAAAAGTGGCTGTGACATACGGACGGACAGACAGACAGACATGACGAATCCATAAGGGTTCCGTTTTTTGCCATTTGGCTACGGAACCCTAAAAAGAAACTATGAAACGTGTACTAAACATAACGGCGGCTATCGCTGTCTCGCTTTAACATCTGCAGACTGTGCATACTCGGTGTCATTTTTGCTATGTTGGTATTTAGTTTTAGTACAAGTTTCCTACAAGCGACGTTTTTAATTCTTTTTTATCTAGTTTCTATATTTATGTCTGTAATTTATATGGTGTACATAATAAAGAGTATTCTATTCTATTCTGTAGGACTCCCGTCTCTTCTTACATATAATGAACATTACTTACTCTATGGATTCAACGAACGCTATTTTGTTTTTGTGGCACTGTACATACGCCGATTCCGTTTACTTAAGAGGAAACGCGGTCGAAGAGACTTTTAAAAAATCCTAAGTAAAAAGTCGTAATTCAAGGTTTGGCTCTCGCCTATTTCCTCTTCCAATATTGGACCAATTTAGAAGATGTTTCATAAACTGAATAAGAAGGATATTATACTGTGACCCTATGTTTTTCTTTTTTCATTAATAGTTGTCCAATTTCTACACTAGGCCTCTGTTGACAGTGGTTTAAATCGGCATTTTGTTAGGGTTCTTGTACTTATAAAAATAATGTATCATCAAAAAGGAAAACATAGGGACATACAAGTAGTTAGTATTTATTATTCTGTAAAAAAATCATTGCTTTATGGTCACTAACCAGAAAGAAAACAGGCGAGAGCGTTTCTAAGGAGAAACGACCACCCGCATTTCCTCTTAACGCCCTACACGTAATACTACGTTTCACAAAAAAAATAAAATGATGAAAGAAAATGACAAGGATTACGTCCTTGTATCGAATCTTTAAATGGCGTATCTCTGTTCGAAACCCAACGGCACAGTTGATTTAGGAATGTAAGAAAAACAAAGATTAAATACTATGCTTAGGTATTATCACAAACGAGATTGGCACGCGTTAATTGAGGAAAACGGGATGCTGCGATAGTGACCAATTTTCCCTAGTTGACTCTAATAATGCGTGGGAAGTAAGGGAGTTGATACAGTTAGTTTCCTTATCTCGCCAAATATATCGAGTTTTCTGGAAGAGCGCACGTTTCATGGACATAATAATCTAATATTGACGGAATAGGGACAAGAAAAGTAACTGATACTATTTTAATCTTTTTACGTAGGTACTCACATAGTGTTAATGGGGATCGGGGCTAAATAATAACAGCCGAACGGGTTTATTTTCAAGGGTAAGCAACGCTTGGCGAAGTCAATTCGTGGATGGGTGACCATCCAATACATACAGAGACCCCTCCGTGCTTTGGAACGTCAGTTAAGCAATTGGTGCCAGCTGCCATTCGTAAATCTTTGACAGTCGTTTCGGGAAGTCAGAAGCCCGAAAGTCTGAAAACCAGTCTTGCCAAGGGGTATCGTGTTACCCTCTGGGTTGTGGAGATCAGATAGGCAGTTGCTCCATGTAAAATACTGGTATTCAGCTGCATCAGCTGAGACTGGAAGTCGACCCCAACGGCACATCATGAGTTACATAGTATTAATTTGCCTAAAAAGCTCGCATAAAAGTTAGTGTAACTTTATAACCAGTATGAAGTCATTGATATGATTAATGTTTTAAATCAGTTCAGTAAGATTTATGTGAGCAAATAAAGTTAAATCATATGAAACAGTTTGAACCACATCGTAAGAAGCAACCAATAAAAATGTTATCTAAGCCATTTTTGAATCTGGACTGGCTAGGCGGCACATTTTTAGATTTTGTAAACTATGAAGCGAAAACTTTAGCGTTCTAATGTATGATGTGTCGTATTCTTCATCCATTCAATGTATTGAATTAATTTACAGCCACTCACAGTAGCAGAGATAGGAGCCTTTTGGCCTCGATTTCTGTTTTTATTTTCATTTTACCTTTTTAACGCACACACATATTTTACTGTTAGTGCTTTATTTCCAGTAGGCAACATATAAAACAATAGGATTCGCTGGCGAAGATAAAGTTTCGTACATTGTTTGTCAGAGAATCCCTTTTCGGTGCACAGCCCTGTTGACAGACGTCAGACGAGTTATGTCAAAATGAAGGGTGCATATCGTCTGTTTCTTACACGGCTTCCAGAACATTCTAGAAGCTGCGCACTTATTGGACGGATGGATTGTGGCGGGAGCGGTTCGCGTTATACTTTTTTTATGTTTTTACGGGTGTGTTTAGTTTATTTTGTGATCTTCTTGCTTGTGAACTTGCTATCAGTGTAACTATTAGGTCTGTTCCATCAAATCTAAAATTGCTCATCTAAAAGAATAAATCCGAAACAAAACGAATGTAAGTCCAACCTTAGTTTGCACCTCATTACTCGAAGTCCCGGGCATAAATCTCCCTCGTTGTTCTAAAGTTTAGCATACACTCGACGTCTCGGTCCCCGCGTATCTATTCGCATCGTAAAGTGCATACTAGCATTTTATTTCGCACTAAAACACAGTCCCTCTGAGATAAGAGTTTATTGAAGACAGAGCTAAAAAGACTTGGAGGTATAATGTCGCGTTTTTATTGTGTTATGATCACGCCAACGTGTATATTTGGGATGTGTAGATACATTGCTGGCGAAAAGTGAACGTTTTAGTAAAGAAAATTAAATGAAACGTGTGAAAAAAATAAATAAAAAAAGCGATACAGTGTACATCCATACTAATATTATAAATACGAAAGTGTGTCTGTCTGTTACCTCTTCACGCTTAAACCGCAGAACCGATTTAGATGAAATTTGGTACAGAGATAGTTTGAGTCCCGGGAAAGGACATAGGATAGTTTTTATCCCGATATTCCCACGAGATCGACACTTATACGGGTGAGACCGCGTGGCGCTGCTAGTAAATTCATAAACTCTAAATGGATGACGCATGATGGTTGATCTGCGCTGTAATGATGATTCTTGCACGGAGCAAAATGATCGAAAGTTTGATCTGCAGATTTTTATTCCTGGGCGTTTTTACGTGTGAGATTTGTATCTATAAACGCACCGTGAAATTGGTAAGGGCAATGTTTAAAAAACGCCCTTGGATATAAAAAAAAGTTAAAATACATTCGTATATAAACCAAGTCGAGTAACAGAATTATGTAACTTGCGAGCGTGCGAATTTCACCTTAATTTACGGCGTCCATGATTCACGTGCAATGATAGGAGTACCAGGAAATTATGAGGACGTGGAGGTAAACCTGCTAATTGCAGCGAGCTGAGACGTTCATACACTATTACCCCTGCACGGAGCCCGCTATATCTTTCTAAATGTAAGACACACCCAGAGCTGTGAAATGAACAAGGCCAGTGTTGGTAAGGGAGGTTCAGACGGGTGGATTACAGCGATGCGACTTCAACAAATATTTATATTAGAGAGTCGGATTGTTTGTTTCTAAAATCCAAAAAGAACAGAAAATTAGCTTAAAAAACTTTGTAGGAAAGACGCAGTACCTTTTTCTATCCTGATTTGTCATAGCAGTTAGGTTCTGCACTTTCATCTCCCTCTCGATGCCTCTTTCCAGGCGTTTCGCAGGGATATTGAAAGCTGTTTTTTTGAGAAACTATCATCTCTTCTGATAACGTGGTCGTACCATGTAAGCCTGTTTCCTTTTAGTTTGTCCATTACTTTGGCTACTCCGAAAGGATCCCTTCACGTGCTCTTTTCTTATTCTGTCCACACGTGTGACTCCGCGCGCCGAGCGCATCATTTTCATTTCGCCATACAACAATTCTGTTTTCATCAATTTATCAGCTATATTTTTAAGCCCAACGTCCATGGCCTATTAGTTAGAAAGGAGTAGAGCGGAGGCAACAATTTAAAGGTTAACTAATAACTATCATGTCACAGAGATCAGCGGATTAAACTTAGTGATACTCGGCCACAGTTCGTAGCGTATGCTCCGTTTTAAATAACAGTCAGACTAATTGTTTTATAACTACGAATTTAGGACTTTGATATTATTTTAATAAATTCAAATAAATCAAAATTAATAGTGACATTAAGCTAAAATTATAACAGTTCAATGTCGCGTATCATGAATAAAGAATAAAAAAAATAAAGTTCCTCTCATCCAAAGCACCTGTTCTAATCTCTTCACCACCCTTGGTTGACTGTTAGAGAGAATGCCTAAGGCATTAAGTCCGCCTTTGTATCTTTTTGTGCGAAAAGATTAAATAAATAAATAATAAAAAAAGAAAGAAAGAATTGTGAGCCTCAGATTAGACAAACTTTATACTTACATCGAGAAATTCTTAGAAAATCGGCTACAGGCTTGCCGCTGCTTACAGTGTTCGTGTGGTAAGCATCTAACAAAACTCTACAATCTCTCTTACCTTGGTTGCCAACCGGAACGAAGCTAAACGTGCTCAGCTTAACTTCTCAGGCCACTGTATTTTATTTCTGTGAGTGTTAATTAAAAATGTTTGGAGTTTAAATAAAAAAATGGCTTTTATTTATTTAGTTTATACCAAGAAAGAGGTTTATCAGGTTTTCCGTTTGTAGTTATGGAACTCAGTTTTGAAGTAAGAACGTATCTAGAAATAAACCGATAAATTGAAGATAACGACAGTGCATTTTTTTTCGAAAGGTTGATGCCATTTGACGGCGTCGTAAAGTTTGCCTGGTTAAACCTACATCAAAAAACTAAAAAAAGCGCAATCTTTGCGCTTCTACGCACACATCTTTATCGATTTTTCTCCCGAACAAACTCAAACCCGTGCTATACATAAGGGATTAAAATAGGCAAAAGCGATGGCCTCAACAACCGACACGCGACAAACAACATGCAAATGTATGGAGATGAGTGGCGGAAGAGAGGCTCGGCAAATGACACGCGAATCTATAGTCGGGAGTACTCGGGAGCAGTCGGGAGACTGGGTGGAACCGGGAACCGTCAGAGGGTGTTTGCTTTACCGGAAAGTTCGCATCGTTATAATATTTATTAGCATATTATTATATCATTTACGTCGTCGCTCCTTACACGGATTGATAGTGATCGGTTACTGAGAATAGTTAATTGGATATCCTTACATTATACTTACTCGACAGGACTCATGGCTAATGCCTCTAAAAGCACGTTAAGCCATTGGTCTCGACTGTCATTCAGAGAGCTTTGACAGTCAGAAGACCAAGCTTGCCAAAGGGTATCATGTTTCCCAGTAACTGGGCTGTGGGGGTCACATAAGGAGTCGCCCCATGTAAACTTCTGGTATTCAGCTATATCCGGTTAGACTGGAAGCCGGCCTCAACATAATTGGGAAAAGGCAAACTGATTGATACTCGACAGAAACAGACATGGATTCTGTAGACAATTTGTTGTTATGCAAAACTAGCTGCGCCCCGCGGTTTTACCCGCATAAGTCTCGATCCCGTGGGAATATCGGGATAAAAAGTACCCTATGTCCTTTCCCGGGACTCAAGCTATCTCCATACCAAATTTCATCAAAATTGGTCCAGCCGTTTGAGCGTGAAGAAGTAACAAACATATAAACACACACACTCACAAACTTTCGCCTTTATAATATTAGTGTGATTACTTACTATCAGTTTAAGGGTAACCTGGGATCTGAAGAAGGACATAGGTATATCTCATTTTGGATCGCAGACGTGGACAATAGATATCAAATAATATGAGATTTATTTCATTATTTCTTTTCAATAAGATAAATAATACTGTAAACTTCTCGGTTTTCAATACGTTACAGTAACAGTGTACCCACCAAAGACCAATTTTCAGCCGTCATTCATGTCTCGATCCGCAGCCATTCCAATTACATCTCAACATCAGATATTGTGTTATCAACCAAGACTTGTATCTATAGTCCGAGCGGAACTAGTTGGCCGCGCCTTGGGTATGTGAGCGGTGGGACGGAGGGGCGGGGGCGCGTACTCAGTACGTGGGTTGCGAACCGCCGCCTCACCCCTGTCCCCACCTCAGCGGCCAACTAGTTCCGCGCGGACTATACTTCAGAAGCAGATATACTTACTGAAAGTAGAAATGTGTCTATATTGGTAAAAGTTGTGCTTATACGCAAGCACTGAATGTTAAATAATTTTGTTGATGAATTGTTAAATAATTTACATTCAAACTTATGCCTAATTTTTGGCGTTCTTACTTAATTTCTGACATAATGACTCAACGGAATTTCGAGGAACTGGAAAAAAATAGACTACATACGTAGTTACAATACGATTTCTAAGAAATAATTTAACAGTATGTTTTTATGAACCAGCAAGCATGAGCAAAGTGAATGAGTCCTAAATAATAACTTAGAGGTTTCGACTAAGAAATCTGTGTAGATGTAAAAATTCTGCCTCTGAATATTTTCTAAATGCCTATAGAATGTTTAAAACGTCTACTATCCTATACAACATAACCAGCCTACAATGTTGCCACTGCTGGCCCAGGCCTTCTCTCGGTGAGAGGGAGTGGGCCGTAACCTACCACGCGGGCTCAGTGCGAGTTGGTAGATGTCTTCGAATTTTTTATTCTAGGACATGCCGAATTCCTCAAGATGTTTTCCTTCACCGTTTTTAGAGCAGTGGTGATGAATTTACACAAAGTAAAGCGCCTGGCTAGGATCGAGCCTACGACCTACGACTTACCACCGGGTTACCACTGCTCAAATTCCTATATGATGTTTAAAACATTCAACATTCTATAGTGGATACCATATTTGTTTAACATAGACGGGTACAACGACGATCTGTACTTAATCATAGTCCAAATTAGCAAATTTAAAACGGCACCCTAATTGCGTAACACACTATCAATCGGAATCTGAATCATTTTGAATCAAATTGCTAATCCATTGCTTCATAAGTTCGAAAAATTTGTCTGCTCAACATGTAAATAAGGCAATGAATGTTGTTGAACTGTCAAAATGAAACCGATTCCGATTGACATAGCAACGTGTCGCTTCTACATTAATTGATTTTTTATTCTATGACGCTACCCAGCTTCGCTCGCGTTCCGAATCGAAATCTTTTCCTTTACGAATAGTGTTTATTATTGACGGGGGACTTTCCGATTGCAACCCTTTATACCACAAAAGGAGACGGATCATTTTCAGCTGAAGAACCCTTTTTAAACCCCACCCCTCGTTAGTGTAGCATAACTTCTGCCTGAATCGCAGACCGAGCAGTCTTTTAATTACATTTTCTACGGTAAAACGGATGGCGGTGCATTTTCTGTGACCGTGTGTGAGAGAAATTAATATGCTTTAATTATTCAAAAGAGCTTTCGGGTTTGATTTTGAGGTTTTAGCTGTAAATTATTACATTGATTTCTAATATTTTTGGTCATGAAGTTTCTGAAGTTGTATTTTGATTAAATAAGTGGTAATAGAAATAATAGCCACACGGGTCGATCGATCAGGTTAGCTATGCTTGACGCAGTCGGTCTGTGGATGGGTGACCATCTTTACATACGGAGATCCCTCCGTTTAAGTCCTTTTTCTTAAGCCGTTTGTCGCGGTTGTCATTCGTGCATCGTTGATAGTCGTTATGGACAGTAGAAGCCCGAAAGTCTTACCAAGGGGTATCGTCCTACCCAGTAACTGAGTTGTAAAATTCAGATAGGCAGTCGTTCCATGTAAAATATTGGTATTCAGCTACATCTGGTGAGACTGGAAGTCAGGAACAGTTGGGAAAAGGCTAGCCAGATGACGAAGTGGCAACTTTTGTTTTCACCAAGTTATAGCCTAACTAATACTTATAAGTACCTACAAATCACATAAAACCCGAATCGAATAAAACTCATTAGCAAACTCACACGAAGTCCTTTAAAGCGGAACTCGCGCAAATAAACCAGGATAAAACGCGAATCGTAATCAAATCACGCCAAACTTCGAACTATCTTTTTTCGGCAGTTCCGATTCGACGCTCCACCCGATCTTTTATCTCCCAATCGGAATTTACACACACAACACTACACTATTCTCAAAGACATTTTACGAAAAATCAGGAGCAAAGGAAATTCAGCAATACCTCGAATTCTCAGTCATAAACCGGAGATCTTCAATATCCGAAGAAAAATCAGCTCTAAACATGTTTCGCTGGAGGCATATGTCTACGTGACGGTGGGTTATTACGATTTCGTGCAGAGAGACGTTTTTGCCTCCACACTGTACTGGATTCATTTGTCGTCGTAAAAGTCGGATAGGATAAGAAAGTTAGCTCTTAGGAAGTCGTAAAATACTGCAGGAAATGTGTTTATTACGGGGAGAATAGATTTTGTTGATTGATTACGTAGTATATACATTTCTACATTTGTATCTGTATTTTTTATGGTGTACATAATAAAAATATTCTTTCTTTCTATCTAGATATCTATACAGGTTCAAATTAAATTGGCTACAGAAACTCCAGAGACCCGATGGGTACCTACAACAAAAAACATTATTAACACACAAGTGTTTAAACTATCTGATCTTTAATATAATATTCAACAATAAAAACGTTCATGATCGTTATTTTTGCATTGCCGTTATATCCACTGTAATATCATAAAAAATAACTTTAAAATCTAGACAACCTACCCACATAGAGAAAAGTAAAATCCTAAGGCAATAAAAATCATCCAAATTTACTTACTATTTAATAATATAGCCTTGAAAATAGCCCTTTATACCAATTTAGTAGTCATCCTAGTTTCTCCACTGAACTTCGATAACTTCTCCCATTTTCCCTTTCATTTTCCAACTTTATTTTACTTGTCTGTCCAACATTTTCTCACTGTTTCTTTATTCTAATTTCAGTAACATATCCTGAAACCATGCCTGTGATGACCCGTAAGGCTACTGCTCAGGAGATGGACCTTAAATTGAGAACGGCCCTCCAAAAACTTGAAGCAACTCAACTCCAGTGTGACCAATTGCTACTGGAGAATGAGGAAAGTGAGGAGGAAATAAAGAAAATAGTTGACAAAAACTCAAGCCTTAAACGGGAGCTAGTAGACCTACATCAACAATATCTGAATGTTGTTGATGAACGCGATCAACTGAAGGTAGTCACGGATGGTTTCAACAACTGTAGCAATTTGTATGAGGAGGCTTTAAGTAAAGTTAGGGACCTAGAAGATGAATTAATTCACGCTAATAGTCGCATCTTCCAGTTAGAAAAAGAAAAAAAATGTAATCAGGTTGAGGAAACAAACCATTTATATAATGAATTATTAAATATTAATTGTAACCCTCATTCCATAATAACTATTGACCTTACTGAAGATTCCTTGCTAAAACAGAATTATAGTTATAAAGTTAGTCATAACAAAATGAAAAAATATGCAAGAATGAATAGAATAATTAAAAAATGTAATCAATTTAGGAAACAACACAAACATTTTTCCAAAAATATTCCACTGAGGAAAGAACGTGTTGATCTAATTAATAAATTAAAGAATTATCAAATCAAATTAGAAGACAGCAAAAAAATATATGAATTTGATACACAGCGCTTACAGTCTGACATACAGGTACTTGAGGGCAGACTTAGTTCCCTTTACATTAAATATGTGGGTTCTCAGAACCAAATTAAAGAACATATTCTTGCTGCTAATGAGTTAGTTATGTGTCAGTGTACTTGTCAGAAGGTTTCAAACCCTGTTGCTGTCCAGCCTGAGGCAACGGAGGACCCGTCCCAGACTGAGTGTTTATCTCAAGACTGTATCCTTAACCAAGGTGTATCTGATATAGTACAGGATCTATCTCCAGTGATACAGCTTGAGGTTAGTAGTTGTCCATCTTTCAGTAGTCATGACTGTTATGATTCAGTTATGTTCTCAGATAGTATAGGAAGAGGTTTAGGTAAATTAATTAGTAACAACCTGAGTTATTCTACTCAAAACAATTGTATGCCAGGGTCAACCTACAAAGAAATAATGGCATCAGTAACAGGAAATGTTTTTAATCCTAAAACCAACATTACTGTATTTGTAGGTAACAGTTCTAAGGTCAAAAAATATGAAATAACTGACTGTGTAACTGAGTTGTTAAAGTTAAATTGTAATAAAATAATATTGTGTGCTTTCCCATATTTTCAAAAATTGACAAACAGACAAAACAATTATATTCATATGCTTAATAAGCATATGCACTTTTTAGTTAGTCATTACAGTGATAAGCTTGTCTATTTTGACACCAACAATTTTATAGAAAGTTTAAAGTCGACTAGGGGTACTGTGTATCTGCCTGTTAGTTTTAGACACATAATAGCAAGACTATTAGCTTTTTATATAAACACAGACATAAGTATTATGTCGAAGTCTTGTATTATTAACACCACAACAGTTAGTAATAATACTAATAATAAGGTGGTTTGTCTAAATGAATGTAGCTTAAATGCTATAAATATTTATACAAATTGTACGAAGGAGGTTCCATTTCCCTCACGCACTATGAGTTCACTGCCTGGTGATGACATTGAAGTCTTAGGATTAACTCCGGATAATAATTTAAACTAGTTTGTAAGACAACAGAAGGTACCAGTAATAATATTCTTATACCTAACATCAACAAGGTATCTTCTTGCTCTAAAATAAGTAAATATCAAAAAGGAGATCAGCAGAATGCCTTGAAATTATTTCATCAAAATATTCAAGGCATTTCTTCCAAATTATTAGAAATTGAAATGTTTTTAGAAAAAACAAAGTTTGATATTGTTTGTTTTACTGAACATTGGTTAAAGGATTTCCAAATGTTAATTAATTATGAGAATTATAGTGTGGGCAGTTGTTTTAACCGTAAATCTATGCTGCGTGGAGGTTCCCTAATCTTGATAAAAAATTGTTTAAAATCCAAGCAACGAAATGACATAGTGGATTTATCAATTGAACATTGCATCGAACTGTCTTGTGTTGAGCTAGATAAGCATGTTGTAGTGTGCGTTTATAGACACCCTAATTATCAGAACTTTTCTGTATTTGAGTCAATAATGGAAGACGTCCTTGCGAAACTGGCATCTAATAACAAAGCCGCAATTATTTGTGGTGATTTTAATATTAATATTTTGGAAAATAATTCAAATAGCTGTAGATTATTAAGCCTTTTCAAATCGTTCAATTTATTTAATGTTTTTACAGAACCGACTAGAGTAACTCCAACTTCTGCAACTTGTATCGATAATGTCTTTTGCGATTGTGATTATTTAGATAAAGCCATCGTAAATTATCTGCCGTCTGATCATAGTGGACAAACGGTAACTTTTAACTTTAAAACACCTTTGCAAAAAGTGCAAATACAATTTAGACCAATAACGACTGGTAAACTAAAAATATTCAATAGTACCCTAAATAATAAGTTAAATGATCTGGGCCATGATATGGATGATGCAAATAAATTGTACGAGGATTTCTTTTCAGTAGTTCAGACTCAATTCAATAAAACTTTTGAAAAGAAAACAAAAAACATTTGCCCTAATTTTATATTTAGTGACTGGGCGACTAGAGGTATTAGGATAAGTAGGGAAAGACTGTTCGAGCTGTATGGCCTTAAGCCTTACATTAATACTGTTACTTTCAGCAAGTATGTTGCTACATATTCCAAAATTTTTAGAAATACTTGCAAAATAGCCAAAGCCCGGTACATTAGCAACAAAATCGAATCGGCAGAAAATAGAATAAAAACGGTTTGGAAAATTATAAATAACGAAACTAGTAGGAATAAAAAAAGAAACACTGATTACACGTTGGAGACTTCACGTGGTGCCATAAGCTCTAACTTAGAAGTAGCTCAAGAATTTGTAAATTTCTTTACTAATATACCATCAAAAACGACGGAAGCCTTAAATTCCTCACCCGACGTATCAATTGATTTATTAAGAGCGAACGTTCAAGCCTGCCCGGTTGAATTTCAATTTAAACATATTAACCCTGCAGTAGTAATAAAAGCTTTTAAGCAAATTAAAATCAAATTGACCGAAGATCTTTGGGGAATGTCTATTAAAGTGTGTACCTCCATAATTGAGACTATTGCGCCTTACTTAGCCTTAGTATTTAATTCTTGTGTAGATCAAGGAGTCTTCCCCGATCTAATGAAATATAGTAAGGTAATACCACTTTACAAATCCGGGGATAGTAAAGACACCAATAATTATAGACCCGTATCCGTGTTGCCGGTTTTCAGCAAGGTGTTTGAAAAGATAATGATTAAACAGATGCTCAATCATTTTAACACGAATAAAATCCTTCACGATCAACAGTATGGTTTTACCAAAGGACGTTGTACGACCGACGCCGGTGTAACCTTATTAAAACACATTTTTAACGCGTGGGAAGAGGCTCAAGACGCCATAGGAATCTTTTGTGACCTCTCCAAGGCATTTGATTGCGTCGATCACGAAACCTTGCTTTTGAAACTTGAGCATTACGGACTTGGAAAACTTGCGCTCAGTTTAGTTAGTTCTTATTTAAATGATAGACAACAGCAAGTTCAAATAAATGGTGTCAATTCACATGGCTTAACAGTAAAAATGGGTGTGCCACAAGGCTCGATTTTGGGTCCTTTCCTCTTTTTAGTGTATATAAATGATCTACTCCATTTATTAAAAAACCAACCACAAATGGTGTTATTTGCTGATGACACTTCTTTAATTTTTAAGGTAAATAGACGTGCTATAAATTTTGACGACGTAAATAACGCCCTACTGCAGGTCCAAAATTGGTTCACTGCTAATAATTTAGTATTAAATGGAAAAAAAACTAAGTGCATAAGATTTTCTTTACCAAATGTCAAAGGTAGTGATTGCGAGATAATATTGAATCAAGAGAAACTAGAATTCGTCGATACAACTGTTTTCCTAGGAATCACGCTCGACTCAAGGCTACAATGGGGTCCTCATTTAACATCTCTTGCAGGACGGCTAAGTTCAGCTGCTTATGCTGTCAGAAAAATCCGTCAGTTTACTGATGTAGATACCGCGAGACTGGTCTATTTTAGTTACTTTCATAGTATCATGTCTTACGGTATTTTACTTTGGGGACGGGCTGCAGACATCGATTCTATTTTTATTCTGCAGAAAAGAGCCATCAGAGCCATATATAATCTTCGCAGGCGCGATTCTCTAAGGGAACGGTTTAAGGAAATTAACATCATGACGGTACCTTGTCAATATATCTATGAAAACATCATGTATGTAAGGAAAAATTTACATCTTTTTAGTAAAAGAGGTGAAAGACATAATTATAGTACTAGAAATAGGGACCTATTAGTTCAACCAGGTTTCAGACTAGCTAAAGTAGACTCATCTTTTATGGGGTACTGTTTAAAATGTTATAATAAAATACCTCCCCACATTCTTCAACTGAATGAGACAAAATTCAAGTCTTGTATTAAACGCACACTATGCAGGCAGGCATATTATAAGTTAGGGGATTACATCGCGGATAAAAATGCCTAGCTCAATGCTGGTCCTGCTCCACGACCACAACTAATTGATTGACACTTGAAAATACTGTTGGAGCTGCTGAAGATTGTAAGTCTATCTTTGCATTGTATAAATTCAATCTCCTAGTATTGTATAATTGCATAACACATGTGTGAGTACTATGTACACACTATAAAGCTACCATTTACTGGGTACGTCTTTCATTGACTTGAATGTGCTCTGGCGGCTGAGAGTATGTCATGCTCACTCAAATGTCTCGCTGATGGTGGCGCATGTGTTGGATCATTTAGCTCCCTTCAAAATGGTTGAGCTGAATGGTGCTGATGCATGCGTCATGTTCGTGAACGGGCGCCGTCAGTAGGGACTGGTCATCTCTTTGCTGCCATGGCTTATTTTAATTTATTATTTGAATTGTTGTTTTTTCTCATCTTTTCATTATGGACGCTTTTAACGTTCTGCATCGTTCTCACATGTATAATTTTTAACATGAATGATGTAACCAAGACTTTGTAACCACATTATTTTGATTTAAAAGAGTGTCCATGGAGTTTCTTGCCCGTTCTTCTCCATAGGTACCTACGCTTTGGAATGGGCAACTAGCTTCATTTTTTCTGACTGACTGACTTCTTGACAATTCAAAAGTGCCTGTAAATGGTTTAATTGAAATAAATGCTTTGAGTTTGAGTTTGAGTTTTTTGACTAAATTTCTTTAGGCGCGTTGGGCATTTTTTGAGATGGGATAAACCATTGAACTCGCGACACTGTTACCGACACCGCACTACATTCGGATGTGTTTGGCTGTCCTCGGGATGTACTCGGTTTTAATGTATTTCCGATAATGTCAGTGAGTGATATTCTGTTTGTTTTGTTTATTATGATGATTAAAAAAATATACACGTAATTGTTCAAGTTTTCACTTCTGTCGGCACTCCCGAGGTTTTTTGGGGAGTTCAACGACCGCTGACTTGAAATAAAAGTTGAGAAAATCTGCTTTCTCTTGCTTAGACATCGATACCTGTCACGTCTGTATAGTTAACACAAAAATCCTGATTTTTTAAACTGATATTTCAAGTAACTACTACATCTGGGGTCGATAACCCCGGAAAAATACATAATATTGATTTCTTTTTTATTTTATCACTAGCTGCTGCCCGCGACGTCGTCTGCGTGAAGACAGTACCAAAAATACCTAAGATTAGTGTCGCTATAGCATTATAAGTAAACAACTTTTAAAATAGCATTAAAATATAATTTTTTTTTTGCAAGCGAAGCAAGTGAAGAGAGTTATATGGGAATCCTGCAGAGTTCAGTCATAAGATGTGACTGAAGGAAATAGAGAAAATAATTCAGGAATACATTCCAGTACACAAAAGAGTAAAAAAACGTACAAAGGTATCATACCATACAACACTTCCCTATAAACTACGTTGGTAGTTAGGCTGCCAGGTGCCAAAATGTAAAGAGAGTCAGGACAGGTGACGCGGGAGCAAGCGACGTACAGTTGCCCGTGTGAGAAGCAACTCGTCCTCAGGTCGACACCCGCCGCTGCCCTCAGTGTCTGCCCCTGCGACTTATTGATGGTTATCGCGAAGCAAACACTCACGGGGAACTGTACGCGCTTGAACTGGAACGGGAAGTTATGAGGTATGAGGGGAATGCGTGGTATAAATACTGCCTCGCCGACGCCAAAACCCGTAAGAATTTTCGCCTTAATGGTGTCTGTGGAGCGAGATGACTTCAAGGCGGGTCCCGTTACACAACTTCGGAGGAGATAGGTTCCGAAGAAGCATAATCGGGACACCGACCTTCAGCTTGATGGTATGCGCTGGAAGTCCACTTGCTGACATGTTCAGAAATTCCACGGGATAATGTGTGGCGTCATCTTGCTCGACAACAGTGTTTATCGAGGTGTAGACCACTTAATTCCCCTCAATTTCCGAGAGAATGCATTCGTTACTTGTTGCAGCCTGATCATTTTTGGGCGTCAAAATGGCCCGCTCGCACACCCAAGAATTCTGCTGATGCAGTATACGACTAATGTCCCCGTACACACAGCGAATGAGTTCTTCTAAGCTGGATACCACTCTACCGAGAGAGACTGGAAGCACCACCTCTTTTGGTAGAGTGCCTTCGCCAAGACTTAGAAGGATATCGGAGAATTCTTGAGCACGTGCATTGCCGCCGAGCCGAGCTCTCATATTAATGGTCAAACGCGGCGTACAAACTCGTGACCACAACAAAGCATTCACCTCGTCAGCCCTCGATCCCCGTGTCACCACGGGAAGCGTTTACCGGAAATCGCCACTGAACAGAACTGTGACACCACCCATCAAATGTTCGTTCCTGCGGATGTTCTGCAGGGTTCTGTCCACGGCCTCAACTGCCTTCCTATTGGCCATCGTACACTCATCCCATACGATCAGAAAGCAATCCTAGAGCACGTGTCCCTTATCGCTGTTACGTGACACACCACAAACAGGCGTTTCGGCGCTCTCTAAATCGATGGGAATTTTAAACATGGCATGTGCTGTCTTGCCACCCGGAAGCAGTGTGGCAGCGATTCCCGACGACGCTACAGCAATAGCAATTTGGCTCGCCTCCTGACCTCTGCAAGTATGTCAGTGGTAACAAATGTTTTTCCTGTTCCATCAGGAGCATCCAAGAAAAACTTTTTACCCTGGTTATGCCCAACGCTTTCAAGGACGGTGTCATAAATTTGTTTTTACACTGAAGAGAACAAAGCGACATGGTCATTTCGTATGGTGGTCATTTCGCCCGGATCGTAATTTGTCTCAGCGTTATACTCCCGAGTTCCACGATCTTGATGCGGTGATGATTGGGGAGCTGGTAACCCATATTCGATCAGTGGATTGCCGCCGATAGAAATGACCACATCTTGAAGTGAACTGAGACAGGTGTTCAGCACGCGTTCATCAGTTACTTCGACTTCGTCTCCAGTAGGAACATAACTTTTTTGTAATACTTAACACCGCGTTTTTTTTGAAGTGAAAACTTCTTTAGCGGCGTTGAACACTTTTTGTACTGGGGAAAAAATGTTAAACTCGCGTCAGGACACGTGACCGTCAGGAGAGATTTCCCCCCCCCCCCCCCCCCACCCCTCTTTCTACGGCGGCGCCAACCGAAGTGAACCAAGTGAGACACGATAATGGATGGGTGGATGGATAGATGGATGACGGTGACGGTGACGGTGTCGGTGACGGTGTCGGTGATGGTGACGGCGACGGTGTGACGGTGATGACGGTGACGGTGACGGTGACGGTGACGGTGACGGTGACGGTGACGGTGACGGTGACGGTGACGGTGACGGTGACGGTGACGGTGACGGTGACGGTGACGGTGACGGTGACGGTGACGGTGACGGTGACGGTGACGGTGACGGTGACGGTGACGGTGACGGTGACGGTGACGGTGACGGTGACGGTGACGGTGACGGTGACGGTGACGGTGACGGTGACGGTGACGGTGACGGTGACGGTGACGGTGACGGTGACGGTGACGGTGACGGTGACGGTGACGGTGACGGTGACGGTGACGGTGACGGTAACGGTGACGGTGATGGTGGACGTGGATGTGGATGGATGGATGGACAGCTGATGGCTCGACCGTCTGTGTAGCTACACTGCTGTGTATTCGTAAAATTCGTGAATATAAAGTGTTTCAAATATGGAAATTGAACAAAGTGCATCGATTTATAAAAAAAGTGACGCAGAAAATTAGTTATATTAATTCAATTCATAATTGATTTATTTCAACGTTAATATTCATGTTTTCACTTCTGCCGGCACTCCCGGAGTGCAACCCGTCTTTTTTTTTTTTAATTGTCTTCCTCAACTCTGCTCAAGATTTTGAGGGTTTTGTTGGAACTCGAATTTATCAAAACGAACTATACGATACAACTTTTATGAAGAAAATGAACATTGCCATCTATGAATTTTAAGAATAACTAACTTAATGATGGGCGATTCCGAGATGTTTTAACAATCGAAAGAATCGGAGTCGTTAAAATAAACCATCGAGTCAACCATCGACTCGCCGTTCTACAAAACAATCGAGATGTTTTTCGATTGTCTCGAGTCAATGGAATCGACCGCTAGTTTTCGACTGTTCGAATCAGTCATTCATCACTCTCACTCACCGAGTCTCGCTCGGTCACCGAATCACCGAAGTCAGTCGATACTCGATTGCATGCATCAACCCGAGGTGCATGTTAGTTAGAGGTGAGAGCGTGCGTGCCACATTCGATGACTCGAGTCGACCGAGCCGCGCGTAATTTGTGAATGTTTACCTTTACTTACGACGACGATTACTTTGCACTGTTTTAATTTTAACTTGTTTTTAAATTCATTAAAATGCCACGAAGTTTTAAAAAGTCAATAGTGTGGGAGTTTTTTGATAAATAATTGGTAAACGGTAAAGTGACATCAGTGGAATGCAAATTGTGTAAAACTGTTTACAAGTATTTTCGATTGCTCTTGTTGAAAGAATTAGTTTGGATTCGCAATCATAACGCAAGTCAAGAACTCGCGAAACTAAACCATCGATGAACAACTCTCGAATGAACGCGCCATGCGCCAGTCGCAATACAGCTTAAACAGACCGAGTCGGACTCGAGTTCAAGTCGAAACAATCGAGAACCATCGAGATGTTCGAACAATCGAAACAATCGAATAAAACCTCTCGCCATCGCGCATCGCTAAACTAACTACTAACCTCGCCAACATGATCAAATTTAAATTAATTTCCAAAAAGTGTCAACATGTAACTTGATTTGATTTTAATGAAATCTCATAGATGGCGGGCGCTGCTTCAAAATTTTCTTTACACTACTAACATTCATTAAACTATGTTTCTCGGCCCAAATTACTTAAATGGCGTAGTTTTCATAGTGTAAAGCTAGATAATAGCATGGCTTACTGAAAAACAACATTTAAACATGCGTCGTTAGATTACACGCTGTCACAGAATGCGTAAGAAAAATAAAGATTCACAGCTCCTCCCCCGTAGGTGATAGCGTGATAATATGTAGCCTATATGTTGACCCGACCTCTTAGTAATACTCATGCAAAATTTGAAGTAAATCCATGCAGTAGTTTTTGAGTTTATCCCGGACATACATACAGACAAACAGACAAAAATTCTAAAAACTATATTTTTGGCTTCGGTATCGATTGTAGATCACGCCCCAAGTATTCTTTAAAAAAAATATTCAATGTACAGTTTTGACTTTCCTACGATTTTATTATATGTATAGATGTTTATACAGGGATATTTTTTATCACCATCCAAATTTTTACAGGATGTTCTACCCATGAATATGAACAACTTTCATTATGGGACCAACTCTGAAATCACGAAAAAAAAATCAGCTGTTTCATACAAAAGTTTAATACCTACTTGACCAAAATGTATGAAACAGCTGATTTCTTTTTCGTGATTTCAGAGTTGGTCCCATAGTGAAAGTTGTTCATATTCATGGGTAGAACACCCTGTAAAAATTTGGATGGTGATAAAAAAAATAAGCCTGTATACAGGTTGTTACGGAAAGGGTATTTCAATACAAACGGGTTGAAGAGTCTATCTGGTCTAGAACCTCTGTAAAAAATTTCAGCTCAAAAGCAGTAACTTTGAAAATGCTTAATATTTTTTATTTCCATAGTTTATTAAATTGAAATTATAACAAACGTGTCACCGCACTACGAGGGTCATTATCCATTATCTGTAGTGTGTCTGTGCGCCTAGTACACGCACATCACGCCGCCGCGCGCCAGTGCAGCGCCGTGATGTCGAAATAAAAAAATATTAAGCATTTTCAAAGTTAATGCTTTTGAGCTGAAATTTTGTACAGAGATTCTAGACCAGATACACTCTTCAACCCGTTTGTATTAATATACCCTTTCCGTAACACCCTGTATACCCATCTAGTCTGCGAAGTTTCGCTGCCTAAGTTAAAATTTGACCCTGTTACCTACCTGTAGTATTGAATGTGTATGTGTAGGAGGGCTTAGTTCTCTCTATAAGTATTTTCTTCAAGGACTTCCTTGCGAAGTCACTTGACTTCGCAGAGTCACCGCTATTAAAATCGATATGGAAGACTTATGCAGTATCTTTTTTTTGAGTGATTGGTGAAAGGGATGCGACCTTATACTTACATCCATATAACATAATAATATAGATTATAGATATCCATATAGGTTATGCCTTGCTTTGCGATCGTCACCCTGAGTACCCTTTGACACGCTTAGGCTGCGAATAGACGGTGCCGGGCCGGTGACTAGTAGTGCATGGATAAGCATGAAAGCTTTCACACGTCAGTACCGGCAGATTTCACCCAGATTTCCCTATATACATTCGCCGATGTGTTACCCGGATTTCGCCAACTGGCATTCTGAATGTTTGAAAAAGGGCTAAGTTAAAGTTTAATTAATGTTCCATAACTGTACCTAATTTCAACGAAACTAATAATAATGCTTGTCGACAAAAACAGATACTGCGTCAAAATAAAGCTTAGGGGAGGCCTATTTCCAGTAGTGGACGTCTTTCGGCTGAAATGATGATGATGATTATGGCAATACTTATCCTCTGGCCAGGGTAAATGCCAGCCCTTGGTGCATGGGAACTGTCAACCAGTCATTTGGAGATTTCATTGAACAAGCCATGAGCACTTGGACCCCACGGCCCGAAGCTTTGAACCACAAACGGCTTGGAGAATATAATTATTCAATACTTTTATCGCATTTTTTTTTATTACTAATTTACTTACACTTAAGTTTATCAGGAAACAGCTAATCATGAATCTGAAAATTTGATAGACACCTATTGGTAAATACTCCTCTTTGAATAATTATAAATATACGTGTCTCGGTGTAATTCCGACTGAGTTAACATGTGGGCTTAAGAGCACATGACTAAGAGATCCTTTTGAATACAAAATAAGTCGACAAAACCCGCCAAAATACGTGACTGTAAATACTCCTACATTTTTAATAGCATACATCAGCGATCTACTTAAAAATAAGCCATTAATTTTTAAATATATTCAAAGCACTTCAAAAACTTTTCTCATTAATCATATAAAAGTAAATTCTGAAAATTCGAGGAGCTCTGTAACGTGCCGTTCCGCGTGTTAGTTTAACAAGGTCAAAAACACATTTTTCTTCACAGTCTAGTTGGTACGAAAATTAGACGCTTAAAATAACATCATTTCGTATAAAATCAAATAAAAGTTACGTTGAAAAAACGCACCTAGAGAATATAATAATATGGTAAGCAAAGTTTGGTGAGTGGGTGTGTTTGATGGCTACCAGGGAGAGCTATTCTGTAAAAGTCTCACCTGAAAACTTAGGTGAGGTGAGTTTGAAGTGAGCTATCAGTCCTTAGATTCCCTCGCGTCAGGTAGGATGACAGTTCATTTCACGCTCACTTCACCTAAACTCTCTCGGTGAGATTTTTGCAGTATAGACCAGTAGATTCTGTTTATCAACAGGACAGCAATAGTCGACCAACAACACGGTCAGTCCGCACTCGCTACCTAATTAAGTCAAGAGTGGGGCGAAAGAAATATTGCCAATCATAATTTTTTTTTTAACTTTTCCCCACACTAGGAATTTCTTCTGTATTGTGAGTGCGGTTACAATCATTTAAACGCACAAACAGCCAGACCCGGAACAACTACTTCTAAGTCAAACAAATATTTGTTCCGTGCGGGAATCGAACCCAGGCCACGCAGCGCAGCAGTCCTGCGCCAACCATGCCGTCAAAAAATTAAATTTTTGTCATGAAATAAGACTAAAATAAAAATAATATGAGTAAGGATATGAATAATGTTTTATTTTATTAACGCATACATGCCTCGAATTAAAATTTAAGATAACGCAGCAGCAACTCAGGCCCCCAAGAAACATGCGCTTCCTAGTTTGGGGACCAATGTTCAAATAACCATATCAAACTAGTTAGGTACAGACATCAAGCTACTACAATCTGTCAAATTTATTTAATAGGTTTTCAACTTTATCACTAAAGTATAAGGTTCAAAGTTGATTGGGAAAATTTGACAGTTTCGGGTAGCTTGATGTGCTGGCGTCTGTAAAATACCTAAGCATTAATATTATAATTATTATTCATCATCTGCCTAGCCTACAGGAATACCAGTATTTTACATGGAGCGACTGCCTATCTGACCTCCACAACCGTGTTACTTGGTAACACGATACCCCTTGGAAAGACTGGTTGTCAGACTTTTTGGCTTCTGACTACTGTCAAAAATCCTCAAATGACAGATGGGACCAACGGCTTAACGTGCTTTCTGAGGCATGAAGGAGTCTTAGACAAAGATGGTCACGCATCGTGCTTTCCGAGGCATGTAAGGGTGTCGATATAATAAATTGATAAATAAGACTATTACTGATTTTCGCTGGTTTGTTTTATTTTTTTAGAAAAAGCTAATACTCTCGATTGATTACAAACAGTCTGTGGATTTCAAGTAGATTGAATCGCTATGAAACATTTTCAGAATCTTTCTGATGTCATGAATAATGGATGGTCACCCATCCACGAACCGACCGCGGCAAGCGTAGCCTTAACTTCCGATTGACCCGCGCGGCTGTTGTCTAGCCACGAGCCCCTCACATAATTATTATAAAGATATATTTTGTAACAATGGACCAATACATTATTCCTATTCTATATCATAATTAGATAATTAAATTGAAGTTCAACATACTCAAGTAGTGAAGATACTTATTTGTGTAAGGAACACTCCATTTTAAAGGATTAAATTACAGTTTTTGTCGAGTCAGCAACTATTGTCAGCTATTACTTTCATACTCAGCCTACTGCTGGGACACAGGCCTCTTCTCGGTGAAAGGGAGTGAGCCGTAATCCACCACGCGGGCCCAATGCGGGTTGGTAGATATCACATGTTTTCGAATTTTTGGTTCTAGGACATGCCGGTTTTGTCACGATGTTTTCCTTCACCGTTTTGAGAGCAGTGGTGATGAAATTAAATATACGACGTAAACCGCCTGCCTCAGTTCGAACCCACCAACTCGTAAATCACGGCCATTACCATAGGGCACCCTGCTCTCAAAGCCTAGGACTTGCTAATGTATAAATCCGGTTAACACAAACGTGTCCACAAGCCGCAGTCCTGGCATTTACCTCAAAAAAGAATACAATAAAAGCCGTTTCGCTGTATATATTTTGTGATTAAAGCCAGTTACCGCGCAAGCCAAGCCAAACAATAAAGTAGGCGTTCCATTTACACGAGCACAGTGCACTATGCCACTACAATACTGTGTTTAAACTACGCGTGGCCGTCACATGCTATAAATGTTCTTTGTTCGATGAGGCTCGCGTCTATTTTCCCAAGGTCTAATCTTTGTCGCGGACGGCGCTTTCCTTTCGAAGTTTAGAAAATAATTCAGTAGTTACAAAACTCTTCTGATCTCTGTGGTTTTTGTCCTACAAAAAGTTGTGTGTTTTAAGACAGTTATTCTTCATTGCTTTCAAAGCAGTGAATAAATTATGATATTTGGTGTACAAAAGACATGAGTGCCATATTTCGTCGGGTGCGGACACGCGGATAACGGTAATTTTAATGAATATAATATTTTATTATTATATTTTACTTCACACCTAATTTTTATTTTATTTATTACTGTACCTATATGTCCGCGACATCATAGCTGGTCCTATCAGAATACTAGCGCTGCGACACTTATTTTTATATGTTGCAGCATCATGCTGAGAATCTGAGATACTTCCTTTGCCTGCCTTTTGGCCTCGTACAGGACTTTCCGTTTTCATTTTATTTTTGCTTCTAAGAATTTCTTTAGTTTGCTTTGTGATATTCCTCTGCGAGTCCGAAATATTAGGTCCTTACATATGAAATTGGCGTTTTGTATGGAAGGAACAAAAAGTCGAATATTTTTTAATATAATATATTTAATTAATCAAAGTATGAACCATTGTTTTCAATGCACTTTTGCCATCTTATAGGTAGTTCATTGATCCCTTTACTAAAAAAACCAGTCGGACGGGAATCAATAAAATCTTTGAAGGCGATTTGGACTGCCCCATCGGAGTTGAATTTTTTCCCTTGCAAAAAGTTATCCAAATTGCGAAAAAAATGGTAATCTGTTGGAGCAAGGTCCGGGGAGTACGGAGGATGTCTAAGACATTCCAATTCAAGTAATGTAACGCAGCAGTCGACGCGCGTTTTCCGGTTTGCTTCAGTCAATTCGTGAGGTACCCACCTTTCAAGCTTTTTAATCTTCCCAATTTGCTTCAAGTGAATTAAAACAGTTTTATCACTAACATCGAAGCCTGCAGCTAACTCGGACGTGGTTTGCGATGGGTCCGCTTCCACAATAGCCTTCAATTCTCCATTATCAACTTGGGTCTCAGGCCGTCCACGGGGCTTGTTCTGCAGGTCGAAATTTCCAGAACGAAAACGTTGGAACCAAAAACGAACTGTGTTTTCTTTTGCAACATGACCGCCATACACATCATTCACCCTTCGAGTCGTTTCCGCAGCACTAGTGCCACGGCGGAACTCGTACTCGTAAATAATGCGATATTTTAAATTTTCCATTTTGTAAAATGAGTGACGCAAACAGAAAAAACAGAAGAAAAAAAACAAATGAATGACGGTCATCGAAGCACAAATACATGAGTAAATAGCTGTACAAATTTGAATTTGGAATTCCTTACCAAAGAGGAGAAATTCGTGATTAAAGTGGCCAGTACGAAAAACGCCAATTTCATATGTAAGGACCTAATATTATATCTTTGACAGTTGTTACAGGTCGTCAGAAGCCTGAAAGCTGACAACCAGTCTTACCAAGGGGTATCGTATTACTCAATAACTGGGTTGTGGAGGTCAGATAGTCGCTCCATGTAAAATACTGATATTAAGCTGCATCCGGTTAGACTGGAAGCCCATCCCAACATAGTTGGGAAAGGCTAGGCAGATGATGATTCCTGTGCTAGGAAGATAGAATGAAAGAAATAGTATTCATTGGGACTCCCCAATGAATACTATTTCTTTCATTCTATCTTGATGTGAATGACACGGCAGAAGGTCTTCAAAGAAACTGCCTTATAAAATGTAACTTAAAGGCTAAGTACGATATAATCAATCTTTGGAATTAGGTACTTAAACTTTAACAATAGAGTGTTTTACTTAAAACACAAAACATATCATAAAACAATTTCCCAACATGAAACATAAAGAAGACGTATAACCTTGTTAATATAATTTTCAGTTCTCGTATTTTTGGCGCAGGAAAACCCCAAAAAAATACAACAAATAAAGGGAACAGAAAAAGGTTTATTAACATAACAACATGTAAATGAAGGCAGAATACAAGATATAAATCATTTATATTCATGCGAAATGAGTTCACGCAGCTAATATGAACCTTGGAGGTTTACACACGACCGATTTTAATCGGGCACCGATATCCGAGAAGCAGAAAAAAACCTGCCAACGTTGCAAATGGTGGCGTTCTATAGTTTCTGCTTACTGCTTTAAGAAGAAGGTGTGAATGTATGTTTATGAGACCTACAAAAGTTTCATCCCTCTCTCGAGAGAGAGATGAAACAGAGAGAGAGAGATCTCTCTCTCTGTAATCGGTCCCTCAGGTCTGAGGATCGTGGTCAGCTTCGGAGTTGCATCTGGAGCGGATAGTCCGCCTCCACCGGTTTCTGTCCAGTGCATCCCTTACCACCGTGTGGAATTTAGAGGACGATGATTCCTTCACCTGATCGGTCCATCATGTTGGTGAACGACCGCGCGATCGTTTGCCTTCAGTGTTCCCAACCACAATCAGTTTTTCCAAACTTTCATCGCCTCTGCGTACTATGTGGCCGAAATAGCAGAGAATGCGTTGTTGACGCATTTCATGTGCAAGGGGAATTAAGTAAGTTGAGTTACGAAAGTTAATCGGATACCCTCGACTCGTTATCGGCTGCCGATCGAAGGAAGTTGATAGCCCATATTATCATGATACATAATTCAATAACGCTGCATTTCAGTCAAGCATGTTCCCCTCATATGATGATCAAATTTTTAGCGCTTCTTGCATACTACCTCTGCGATAATAATTTTCTTCCCGATTTTATGTCGGTCTCATCAGTCGGTCGTGTGCGAGCCAACAAAAAGCTCCGTAAGTACGAAATGCAATAAATTCCGACATTTTTGCGGTGAAACGCAACACCGCCTATAAATCCTGTGACTTGGCTAGTTATACCAACGTTGACTTATTTATTGTAATCGTCTTTATTCGCCGGTATATTTTAAATATAGCCCGGTTTATTGAAGCTAGCTTAATGTTTATAATCATGAAACATGGTTCGGAGAATTTAAGGAATTTACTTCGGCTTTATATCGTTGATATTGTTTGCTAAATATTTGTTACGGTTTTTCAGCTCATTAGGTCGGCAAAAGTCGGTTTTTTATCTTTGATCATGTTTCTGGCTAAATAATATTTTCTCCATCTATTTAAATAATATTCAAAATCCTGACTGACTGACATATCAAGGCACAGCCTAAACCGCTGGTCCTAGAGACATGAAATATCGAAGGTGTGTTCTTTGTGAAGAGTAGGTATCCACTAAGAAAGGGTTTTTCGAAATTCCACCCCTAAGAGGGTGAATGGGGGGAGGGTGAAATTTCAAGCGGACGAAGTCGCGGGCATAAGCTAGCAATCTATATACTAATAATAACTCTGAAGAGTTATTTTTTTGTTTAAACGCGCTAGTCTCTGAAACTACCAGTCGGATTTAAAATGAAAAAAAAAAAAATTGATAGCCCTCTTCTTGAGGAAGACTATAGGCTATTTAAAATCACGCTATGACTCTTTGTAGCCGAGCAAAAACAAAAAAACGGACGCTGAGCGAGATCGAAGTAAAAGCGCGGGGAGGCGATGTAATGCAACGGGGGGATCAAGAAATTTTACGCGGACGAACCGTCCAGGTCCAGCTAGTCTTTTATAACCACACTAGCTGCGCCCCGCGGTTTCACCCGCATGAGTTTCGATCCCGTGTGAAAATCGGGATAAAAACTATCCTTTGTCCTTTCCCGGGACTCAAACTATCTCTATACCAAATTTCATCTAAATCGGTTCAGTGGTTTAGGCGTGAAAAGGTAACATACAGACAGACAGAGAGACAGAGTTACTTTAGAATTTATAATATTAAGTATGGATTATCCGCCCAAGGTGCTTTACTGTTTCGTTGCTTGTGTGAAGCACATGTATGAAAACAGTCTTGTTCAATCCCAAACAAGTGGGCCTATTTATGTAAGTATTAGGTCCTTACATATGAAATTGGCGTTTTGTATGGAAGGAACAAAAAGTCGAATATTTTTTAATATAATATATTTAATTAATCAAAGTATGAACCATTGTTTTCAATGCACTTTTGCCATCTTATAGGTAGTTCATTGATCCCTTTACTAAAAAAACCAGTCGGACGGGAATCAATAAAATCTTTGAAGGCGATTTCGACTGCCCCATCGGAGTTGAATTTTTTCCCTTGCAAAAAGTTATCCAAATTGCGAAAAAAATGGTAATCTGTTGGAGCAAGGTCCGGGGAGTACGGAGGATGTCTAAGACATTCCAATTCAAGTAATGTAACGCAGCAGTCGACGCGCGTTTGCCGGTTTGCTTCAGTCAATTCGTGAGGTACCCACCTTTCAAGCTTTTTAATCTTCCCAATTTGCTTCAAGTGAATTAAAACAGTTTTATCACTAACATCGAAGCCTGCAGCTAACTCGGACGTGGTTTGCGATGGGTCCGCTTCCACAATAGCCTTCAATTCTCCATTATCAACTTGGGTCTCAGGCCGTCCACGGGGCTTGTTCTGCAGGTCGAAATTTCCAGAACGAAAACGTTGGAACCAAAAACGAACTGTGTTTTCTTTTGCAACATGACCGCCATACACATCATTCACCCTTCGAGTCGTTTCCGCAGCACTAGTTCCACGGCGGAACTCGTACTCGTAAATAATGCGATATTTTAAATTTTCCATTTTGTAAAATGAGTGACGCAAACAGAAAAAACAGAAGAAAAAAAACAAATGAATGACGGTCATCGAAGCACAAATACATGAGTAAATAGCTGTACAAATTTGAATTTGGAATTCCTTACCAAAGAGGAGAAATTCGTGATTAAAGTGGCCAGTACGAAAAACGCCAATTTCATATGTAAGGACCTAATATATTGTGTTCCATTTTATTAATTTATCTTATTTATGGGAAATGGTGGCCCAGTGGTAACGGCTTCGACTTACGAGTCGCGGGTTCAAACCCAGACAGGCGCTTTACTTTGTGTAAATAATTGATCACCACTGCTCTCAAAACGGTAAAGGAAAACATCGTGACGAAACCGGCGCGGCGTGTCGTAAAACCAGAAATTCGAAGACATAATATATGTCACTTGTACCAACCCGCGTGGTAGATTGCAGCCCACTCCCTCTCGAAGAGAGGAGGCCTAATTCCCAGCAGTGGGAACATTATAGGCTGATTATGATATTATTTTCCGGCATCTTGAGTCTACACAAACGTAACATTGTACATGCACAGTCAACAAAAGAGATAAGTATGCAGCATCGTCGGATATAGTTGAAGTTTAGTAAGAAACCGATGGATTTTGTCGACTGAAATTTAATTTGATAAATGAGCTGTTTGTTAAACCAAACAGCTCATTTATCAAATTAAATTTCAGTCGAATTTTCAGTCAAATTAAGTTTCAAAATTTAATTTTTTTAATATAAATATTAATAAAATTAAATTTTATTCGAGAACATCCATCGGTGTCTTACTAAACTTCAACTATTTCCGACTGTCGGCGCATCACATATGCGCGTGATTGACCGAGGGGAAGGCGCGGGGCGTCGGGGTACCGAACCCGGTACGCGACGGCCGCTGCGTGCCCTTCACTCCACTCAGCTCACAGACGCGCTTGACCACGGGCATTTCATTGTTTCTTTTATATGTTGATTAATGTAAATTACGGTATTACACCTATTTTAATACAGTCCACTACTTCTTTTATTATAAAGTCCCGATTGAGCCCATTCAATGGTCCTTCGATTGCGCAAAAATAATTACTGGTATTGCCGTAATTAACGCCGTCAACATATCGCCGGTCGTCGTGTTCACCTTTGCGGACTTTGACCGCTCGCGAGCACCACCACGAAGAAAGGAACAAGGAAGTCGTTCCCGAGGCAGCCTGCATCGTCATCGTGGGAGCTGATGTCATTCTTTGGGAGTATATTACTGTATTTGAGTGAGTCCGTTCCAATTAGTTATTTTTCTGCTTACTTTTTCTTGCCGAAAAACGTTGTTCATCTTCCTATCTTTCAGTTTTCATACAGTGTGCTTCAATATTAGTGCTTTCATAGTGTTTGCAACGGCACGTAAACGCATAAACGCATATTTTGTATCGAAACGCTTGGTCATTAGCAAATTCATACTTTGTTAATACGTGTTGACCGCATTGACCTTGACACTGATTCACGATCCCAAACATTAACGCACAGCTGTTTTGCAGTTTTTTATCTATTAAGCTCATTAGCATCAGTACTTCCAGTTGTTATTTAACTTTACAATGGCAGATAATTTAAAAACATTGATAAAGAAACGTAGTTCAATTAAATCGAAGCTTACTATTTACAGCAACTATTTAAATTTGGTAAAAAGTACTTCCGCAATATCTGAGTTGCAACGTTTAGATTTAAAGGAGCGTTTTAATAAATTTGAAAACTTACACACCGACTTTGATGCCTTACAGACACAGATCGAAGTGCTTTCCGATGACGACGAGTCTGCGTTGGTTGAGCGTGAGGACTTTGACCGCCATTTCTTCAACTTGGTGGCACTCACGCGCAGCCTGCTCGGTGTCTCGGCCAACGGTGCTGCGTCGGAGGCGGGCTTCAGTGACGCTAACTCAGGTGCACATGTTTCATTTAGGAATTCTTTTGTTCGTTTGCCTAAAATAGATTTGCCTCATTTCGATGGGAACTACCAATGCTGGCTTGAGTTTAGGGATACCTTTGGGTCATTGATTCACGACAATTCTAGCATAAGTGACATTAATAAGTTCCATTACCTGCGAGCTTCACTCCAAGGAAATGCGGCTTTAATTATTAAAAATATTGATTTTAAAGCCGATCATTATAATCTTGCGTGGGACTTGTTGTGCGAACGTTACAATAACAACCGACTTCTTGTGAAAAATCATTTTCAAGCTTTATTTGATGTCGAACCCATTACAAAAGAGTCAAGTGTATCCATCAGAAACCTTGTAGATGCTATTAATAAAAATGTAAGGGCACTAACTACATTAAAAAGGCCCACTCAGTATTGGGACGAAATCATTATTTATTTCATGGTTAAAAAATTAGATTTAATAACAAGTCGTGACTGGGAAGAACATCGAAACAACACGTATAAAGATGATCCCACTTTAATACAATTTTGTTCATTTTTAAGCAGGAAAGCGGAATGGTTAGAATCAGTGGAGTCTAATCATAGTTCTTCTGAAATCAATACTATTGTCGCCTTGAATAATAGTCATACAAATAAAACTGATTCTAAACAAAATAAAACAAATAAAAAATTGGAAAATAATAATAAAAACAGTAAATGTCCACTTTGCTCCCAAGCACATACATTATTTAAATGTGAATCTTTTAGAAATTTGTCCGTTGAAAATCGCATACAAAAGGCAATTGAATTTAAAGTTTGTATGAATTGCTTACGCTTTGGACATAATTCAAAAAAATGTAGATTTTCACATTGCAAATATTGCAAAACAAAGCACAATACGCTTTTGCATTTGGAAAGTAACGAGCCCAAACTTGCTTCCGATCCATTGCCTTCTGCCATGCCTTCTGCACTGCCTTCTGCTTCGCCTTCTTCAAATGTTGTGCTTTCAGCCAATTCCATGCAGCTTGCTACTTCTGCGCATGTTTTACTGTCCACAGCTATGGTGAACGTGACTGGCGTGACGGGTAAGAAGTACACTGCGCGCCTACTGCTGGACAACGGCAGTACGGCGAACTTTGTTACGCAGAGCTTATCAGAGAAGCTGGGTTTGTTACGACGCGGTACGAGCACCAAGGTAACGGGTATTAATAATCACATATCCACCAGTACACAGTCTTGTCACCTCTCAATAGAGTCTTTATGCTGTGCCTTTACTGTAGATATCGAGTGTCACATTTTGCCTGAAATCACAAAGGTTCTACCGTCTTCATTCGTGCATATCAATCACGTCCCTATTCCTTCAGGTATCAAGCTTGCAGACCCGAACTTTAACGTTCCGTCGGTCGTAGACATCCTGGTAGGGGCTGAAGTTTTCTGGAATGTCTTAGGTAGCAAAACAATAGACTTAGGGAAAAACCTACCTAAATTATGCGAGACCAAGTTAGGATGGTTAGTTTCAGGTAGTATTTCGCACCAATCATGTTTTTCCGCTAATCATTTTTGCCATCATTCCAACGTCACTCCTGACCTCACTCAATTTTGGGAGCTTGACAACGTCGCTTCAAAACATTCACTCTCACTTGAGGAGAGAATGTGTGAGCAGTCTTTTGCTCAAACCACCGTTCGTAATAATGGTGGGGGATTCGTCGTCACTATGCCTTTAAAAGGGGATCCTAGTACATTAGGTCATTCTTTTAGGAATGCTAGGAATCGTTTTCTTTCCCTTGAACGGCGATTTAAACGCGATCCATCATTTCATAAAAAATATAATGAGTTCATGAGAGAATATGAGCGCCTAGGTCATATGACGTTAGACTCAAACTGTACTCCATCACCAGAAAACTCCATGAGTACATATTACATTCCGCACCATGGAGTCATTCGCAGCTCTAGCACCACTACACAACTACGCGTAGTATTCGACGCATCTGCTTCTACCAGTTCGGGGGTGTCACTTAACGACATTCAGATGGTCGGTCCCGTAGTTCAAGACGATCTGTTTTCTATTTTAACACGTTTTCGTCAGCATAGGTACGTGGTCTCAGGTGACGTGGAAAAAATGTACAGGGCCATAGAGTTAAATCCTGTCCAACGACCTCTTCAAAAAATAATTTTCAGGTTTGAACCTTCAGAACCTCTTAGGACCTACACTTTAAATACGGTTACCTATGGTACCGCTTCTGCTCCCTATTTAGCCACTAAGTGTCTAGTAAGTTTGGCTGATAACATTGAGGATAGTCGTGTCCAATGTGCCATACGACGTGACTTCTACGTCGATGACTTTCTTAGTGGAGGGGATACTATAGCTGAAACTGTTGACAATTCTAAAAAGGTACATTCGGTTCTATCATCTGCAAAATTCAATTTACGTAAATGGCGGTCAAACAATCCTCAAATTCTTAAAGAAATTACGCATAGCAACGAGTTAAATAATACTTTACATTTTTCTGAGCAAGGTCCAAACTTATCTCAATCTAAGACTTTAGGTCTTAACTGGGTTTGTGACTCTGATTTACTTACTTACACTATAAATATCGCCTCCACTACTAAAGTCACCAAACGTCATGTTCTTTCTGTTATCAGTCAAATCTTTGACCCACTAGGCCTCGTAGATCCGTGCGTCGTCGAAGCAAAGATAATCATGCAGCGTCTATGGCTTGATAAGTATGACTGGGATGACGAAGTATCGCACGAAATCAGAAACCTTTGGTCTACATTTGAAGGCACAATAACAGCATTAAACACCTTAAAAATTCCTCGTTGGGTTTTGCGTGAAGGCTCTATTACGCATGAAGTACACGTCTTTACCGATGCGTCCGAGAGGGCGTATGGCGCTTGTGTGTACATTCGGTCTTGTAATAGTAGTGGATCCATAGGCGTACAACTTCTAGTCTCTAGAAATCGAGTAGCGCCCATCAAACCAACGACGATACCGAGGCTTGAACTTTGTGGAGCTTTGTTAGGTGCAAGGCTGTGTACTAAGGTTCAGGAATCGCTTACCATGCCCATTCATAGATGTAGATTCTGGTGCGACTCAACCATAGTCCTGGGTTGGCTCTCTACTCCTTCTAACCAACTCAAACCTTTCGTTAGAAACAGAGTCAACGAGATACAGGAAAGTACTTGTGGTCATACCTGGAGCTACGTACCGTCGAAGGACAACCCGGCGGATCTTGTTTCCCGTGGTCTCAGGGCCGACGTTATCATAGACACACCTCTGTGGTGGTCTGGACCCTCATTTTTACAGCATAGTGAAAATGAGTGGCCCAGCATGCCAAACAACGGGAAAGATAATCTGCCGGAAGTAGTGACTCATTTCATTGGTAGTGATAGTGACAATCATTCGTTAAGTAATTATCATTCAGACATAACCATTATTAATTCATCAATCATTCATGATTTATTAGTAAAGTATTCTAGCTTAACAAAAATTCAAAATATATTTACATATGTACAACGCTTTATTTACAATGTAAAAAATAAAAATAAATTGCATGGTAATTTCTCAACAACAGAACTAGAAAACTCATTAAATATAATTATACATTATTCACAGCTTGAAATGTTTCCAGAAGAGTATAAGTTGTTAAAGTCTGGACAAAAATTACCACGCAAAAGTAGATTGCTTCCTCTGACACCGTTCATTGACAATCATAACCTCATTCGCGTGGGCGGGAGGCTCGATAACTCCCCCTACGATTTTAGTGTGAAACATCCTATTGTTTTATGCAGTAAGCACATACTTACAAAACTCTTATTTCAAATGCAACATTTACAGCTTGTACATGCTGGTCCACAGTTGTTATTGTCACATATACGACAAACTTATTGGCCTCTGGGTGGCAGAAACTTGTCTAGATTTGTCGTGAATAAGGGCCTGTTTCACAATCGCTGAGTAAAGTTCTAAGTAAGCTACTTCGAACTTATCTGCTCAGTAAACAATTTTTTACGTTTCACAATCCCTGAGTAGGGTTAATCACCACTTTATCTGCTCATTAAGTTAATCATCGGATGCACCGCCAAGTAACCGTTTACTTGACAAGTAAATGTAAGAAAACATAACCTCAAATACGACATTTCCAGATTTTCGCCAACAGCAATATTTTTTTTAATTTAAAATGTATTTTTTTAACCGACGAAAAAACGGAGGAGGTTATCAATTCGACGCGTATATTTTTTTTTTTTTTTTTTTTTTTTTTTTTATGTATGATCACGCATAACTTTTTACAGAGCAGTCCGATTTTGATAATTCTTTTTTGATTAGAAAGGATATACCCCGAAGGTGGTCCCATATAAATTTGGAAGAAAAATTCCAACCCTAAGGGTAGGAAAACAGGGGATGATTGATAGTTCACTCACTGATTGTAATGTATGACCACGCATAACTTTTTACAGATTAGTCCGATTTTGATAATTCTTTTTTTAATGGATAGAACATACCTCGAAGTTGGTCCAATGTAAATTTGGAAAAAAAATTCCTACCCTAAGGGTGGGAAAATAGGGGTGATTTGTTGTTCATTCACAGATTTTAATGCTGAGCTGTGTATTACAATTAAAAACAATTAAAATTAAAGGCCTATCTATGTTGGTATATAAAGCCTGTTTTTTTAAGTATTTTACTATACAAAAAATAATAGTTAAAGTAGGATTAAGTATATAACAGTTAATATCTAAAGTAAGGTAGGTAGCCATTTGAAAAGTAATCAAAAATTAAGCATGCAGTAATAAGTAAATTATAGCCTCAAAAAATTATAAAATAAAAACTTTTTAACAAAAAAATTTAACCTCCGAAAAAACTGAAAAGCAAAAAATAAAAACCTTTTTTATTTTACCTTAATAAATAAGTTCTTAAACTAATGCAAGTATACCTAAAAAATTTTGAGTCGGCGCCAAACAGTTGCGAGTGGTCGTGCGGAGAGCGCACTTTTTGTTTGGAATGTTAATATTTAGCGCTGGAGATTTCACGTTGCATTATTAATTTGATTTGGCTATTTCTATAAGGTAATTTAGTGATCTTTGTTCATTGATTGTTTGGCGCCGACTCAAAATTTTTTAGGTATACTTGCATTAGTTTAAGAACTTATTTATTAAGGTAAAATAAAAAAGGTTTTTATTTTTTGCTTTTCAGTTTTTTCGGAGGTTAAATTTTTTTGTTAAAAAGTTTTTTGATCTTATTGAAGATGAATTTGATGATTTTTTCCAACGCATGACGGGACCGCGTAGAGAACCAATATTTCGGTATCGTATAAATAATATGGAAAAATATGACGATACTGACTTCAAGATGAGATTCCGACTTTCTAAAGAAATAAAAAGAAATAAATTATATTTTAGTGATAGAGTACCTAATAAAATAAATTCATTTCAGACTAATTTACCAAACACCGGCAATTTTTTGACGTTTACTGTCTGACCGACGATTGACATAGACATTTTGGGTGCATTCCGAGTTAGGACTGTAATCGATATTTTCGATTTGAGCGTGCTTAAACCCGTACCGAATTAGGTTTAAGCACGCTGAAATCGATAATATCGATTACAGTCGTAACTCGGAACGCGGCATTTGTTGACAACTCTTTGCGTTCCATTCTTGCAGAAACATTACCTTTATAAAAGGTGAAATCACTCTTTTACATTACATTGTACTATTTTTTTTGTATGTATTTATCTTTATTATACTTGATAATCATAACGAAAAATATGTTTAATGATAATTCTGTGATTACTATACTTTATAGAAACACATAAATTACTCTTGCCTTGAAACGAATCGTTAAACTCTAAAGTTGCCAGCACACTCATTTGTAAGTATTAATTAGTTAATCATCACTTTAGTTTACTGATTGGATGATTGTGAAACGCAAAGAAAGCTAACGAAAGGATTTAACCTCTATGTAATTAACTCGTTGAGTCACTACTTATACCTTTACTCAGCGATTGTGAAACAGGCCCTAAATGTCTTAAATGTTTCAGACATAAGGCTCAGAACGTACAGCCTATAATGGGACAATTACCTAGCTCGAGAACAAATCTTGAGTTTCCTTTTTTACATAGTTATGTTGACTATGCTGGGCCAGTATTGGTGGCCAATCGTAAAGGCCGAGGATGCAAACTTACAAAATCCTATATGTGCATCTTTGTTTGCTCGGCAGTGAAAGCCGTACACTTGGAGCTCGTCACCGACCTCATCACTGAGGCCTACATGGCTGCTCTAAATCGTTTCGTGGCGCGTCGTGGCAAGCCTCGAAGCATCACGTCCGATAACGGGACTAACTTTGTAGGCGCATCAAACGAGATGTATAGGTTCTTGCAATCATCAAATGTTGCATCTGAAATGGCGCAGCAGGGTATCGAATTTATTTTCACGCCTGCATACAGCCCTCATTTTAATTCATTGGCTGAAGCTGCTGTAAAATCATGTAAGCATCATTTAAAACGGTTACTGCATCTTACACATTTCACCTTCGAAGAGATGGCCACCTGTCTCACTCACATAGAGGCGGTTCTTAATTCACGCCCTCTCACTCCTCTTTCTTCTGACCCTAACGATTTTTCGGCACTCACTCCCTTCCACTTCCTAATTGGACGGCCATTCTTATCAGTACCACATCCTCAGGTGACTGAAGCCAACATCACGCGGTTGGATCGCTGGAAGAGAATCCAACACATCAGGCAGCATTTCTGGCGACGGTTTCATAATGAGTACACTTCTCTGCTGCAGGCCAAATCCAAGTGGCTTCATTCCAGAGGCGAAGTGAAGCCGGGGTCCTTAGTCCTGATAAAGGACAAAACAACGCCACCTCTGCTCTGGTCCCTGGGCCGGGTCACGAAGACCTATCCCGGCGTCGACGGGGTTACGAGAGTGGCCGAACTGAAGACGAAGCGGGGCACCATTCGTCGTGCCTTCAACTGCATCTGCCCCCTTCCAGTCGAAGATTGAAGACTTCTCTTCAACCCGGGGAATATGTCGGCGCATCACATATGCGCGTGATTGACCGAGGGGAAGGCGCGGGGCGTCGGGGTACCGAACCCGGTACGCGACGGCCGCTGCGTGCCCTTCACTCCACTCAGCTCACAGACGCGCTTGACCACGGGCATTTCATTGTTTCTTTTATATGTTGATTAATGTAAATTACGGTATTACACCTATTTTAATACAGTCCACTACTTCTTTTATTATAAAGTCCCGATTGAGCCCATTCACCGACGATCCTGCATAATCTCTTTTGTTGACTGTACAAGGCTTAATGCGGTACATGTAGAATATAACGTCAAGGACCATAACATGTCATTAAAATTACATAATATACGAGTAGGTACGATTATAGCATGTTTTTTCATAAAAATAAGTACTTAAGTACCTAATTAAAGTAACAATACACGAAAGCTCGGATGTAGTCCTTTGTGCTAATACTTCGATAGAGCTGTGGGTACTATTTACATTCTCAAATGGATGTTCTTTAGTACACACAAAAGCGATGTCACTGCTTAACACCGTTATAGGGGAACCTCGTGCCACTTGGAAACTGTAAGGCTACGGACACGAAGTCAGCGGGCCCGGCCACCGTAGACGCGGGCCTACGGACGGAGAGTAATAGGAAGCTCACCGTCCGATCGGGACCAGGCCCGTGCCGGACGGCGCGGAGCGGGAGGAGTCATTTCATTTACATTTCTATGGGTCATTTGATGATTTCCCATCTACAAAAAAAAGGGCGCGGCGGCTGCGGCACGGGGAGCGGTGCGTTTCAATGCATAGATTTCTATGGAACTGGCCCCGAAAGCAGCGGCGCGGGAAGCGGCGTACGAGCTGTGCGCACAATTCTAGCGGTGCCAGCGCGTCTGCATTGACGTAATTTTGTGCATTTTATTTTTGCTTTTTTAACGACTGACGTTTCAAAATGTTGTATCAAAAAGATGTTGTCGTTGCTGTTTAGACATTTCCTTCGCGAACATGGACACAAATTTCTCATAACACAAACCTACGCCGCACTAGCGCCGCGCGATCTGCCCGCTGGCTACGAGACCGGGTCTGCGTTGCCGCGCTGCCCTTTCGTGTCCGTGGCCTAACAGACAAATACTCTAAAACCGTTTAAGAATACAATTTCACCTAAACACAAAACGAAGGACATAATTACAGTGACCTTATTGGTATATTCAGAAAGGTCGAGTGCTTAGTAGGTACTCAGCGTGCATGTTTGACCAGCGGGGTAATTGAGAAACACTTTCAATCACAATCTGGATCATTTTGAAGGATATTGCTAATCCATTGCTTTACATGTTCGATAAATTTGACTGCTCTTTAAGGTAAATAACGCAATGAATGTTGCTGCACTGTCAAAATAAAAGCCATTGCTATTGTTAGTGTGTTACGCAATTGCCCCAGTGATGTATGAAGAAGCCTCCTCATGTAGCGCAGTTAGTTCCGCCAGTTACTCAACTGAACCGAGCGTTCGGCGCATCTTGGACAGTCTCACCCACCTTATTTGACTGAACAATTCTTCCCTTGCGGTGGTAGGGGTAACGCCCGCCTGGTTTGCGACCACCCTCCCACCGGAGTCCGGCGTCAAGCAGCCTGCTGTGTTTCGTCGATGCGTGGGAGTTTCTGCGCCTTAGGCATCTTCTGGGCACGCTCTTTCCATCATAGACCTCATATATATAAACGAAGCAAAAGAAGCAAGTATGTAAGGATCGCAGTAGGTGGCGTTTTGTAGTTTCTTCCTATTGAATGTATGTTTGTATATAAAAGTAGCGCAAACGATGTAATATATCTTCTTTATAAAAGAAAAATCTGAAGAAAAGCGATGAAAAAATATATCTTAATCATCTTGTACTTTACGCGCAAAACTTTAGGAATATTCCACAAACTTTGTAGATAAGATGTTTGTGGATTTCCAAGTATACTACTGAAATATTTATTGAAGTACGAATTCCGTTTAACGCTCAACTTTCTGGAACTTTCCACTACTGTACTGAACAGAAGTTAACTCGTAATCAGCTTCATGAACATAGGAACGCCATTTTATATTCTTAACTTCGATGTTGTTTATGTGGCTTACAGATAGTGCCATCGTGTGATTATTTTTCGATACACACTAATTACCGAGAAGGAGCCCGTGGCTAAATAATAACAGCCGCACAGGTCGATCGATCAGGTTAAGCTACACTTGCCGCGGTTGGTCTGTGGATGGGTGACCATCTTTACATACCAAGACCCCTCCGTGCCTCGGAAAGCATGTTAAGCCGTTGGTCCCGGCTGTCATTCGCGGATCTTCGACAGTCGTTACGGGTAGTCAGAAGCCTGAAAGTCTGACAACCAGCCAACCAACCAACCAACCAAGGGGTATCGTATGATAGTGGCGAAATGTGGGTGTATTATAGGTAAGTACACCTCTGCCTAACCTAACCTAGAGTTATGTTGTATGTTGTTGTTGTTAGTGATTTTTCCAGCATCAAGTTCTCAGGCTAGCATATAACCCTCTATGTACAATTTATAAAAGCTTCAAATTACAACGCCGCATCGCACAAAGTTGCTCCAAAAAATTAAATTCAAATTTTTTTAAACTTAATTCCCCATAAACATTCAAGCAAAAGCCACGAAAAAAAGAAAAAGAAACGGTTTGTATGTTGAACAAGTGAAATATAAAACTACGTTTCGGAAACTGGCGTCGTACCAAAACTCTCGTTTTGCAACGATTTGACGTACGAGCCGAGGAGAATTAAACCACACGAGTAAAAAAACAGACTCGCTGGAACCACAAGTTTGTTCAATTTGTTGCTCACATATTTTTAGCTTGATTTTTGTTTGTTGAAACTGTTGCTGAATGATTAGTTTGCATTTGCTTGCGGTTTGAACATATTCTCCCGACCTATTCTGTAAAAATCTCAGCATGAATAGTTAGGTGAAGTGAACTTGGAGTGAGGTGTCATTCCCCCCGATGCTTGCCTGTGGGCTCACTTCAAGCTCACCTTTTTTAATTCTTTTACTTACCTACCTACCCACCTAAGTTTTCACGATTTTACGGATCGGCTAATATCTGCGAAATTTTTGGTTTTAGAACATGCGGCGTTTCCTCACGATGTTTTCCTTCACCGTTTTTTTTTACCACTAGGCCACCACTGCTCCCACTGGGCCTCCGCTGCTTTCGGTCTATTCTGTAAATTATCAAATCTTTCAGTCTACAACATCCATCGGTTTCTTACTAAATACTACGGTCAGCTTGTGTTTGAATCACCCCCCCCCCCCCCCCCCGGTGGAGTAGTTTCACACGTACCGAACTAATTCACCTTTTCCGAAAAACCTTTCATTAAACCATTTCAAGTTGAACTGAAATCCTTAAAACAGTATTCGATAACACACTGAACAACAATTTACTCTTGATCGAAGAGAAATTGAAAACACGTGAACGCTTATAAAACATTATTATTTTAAATGAAATACCGATGATTACTTCAAACTTAATATCTCTATTTTCACCCTGGGTGGTGGTACTTATTCTAGAAACCATATTATTCGCATAAAAAAAATGTATAAAAACTTTCCTTAACTAAATAATTCTGTAGGATTTTTCCCAACTATGTTGGGGTCGGCTTCCAGTTTAACCGGATGCAGCTGACACTAATATGTAACAGTTTTATAGTTATTATTTATTGTTTCATAAGCTACTATTTTTGTCCAACTTAATATACGTCATAGACGGAGATGGCGGGATGAGCTGGACTCCTTCAACAAGAACTGTTCCTTAGCAGCTTTGAACAGAGAGAAGTGGAAAGAGAGTAGGGAGGCCTTTGCCCTGCAGTGGAACGTCACAGGCTAATAATAATAATAATTAATATACATCATAGGTATATTGAATAAATAATAATTAATTTATTTCCAATTTTACAGTTTACCTGTGGCAATAAGTTAATAATTATTCTATGACAATATTCTTTTAAAATTGCATAAATCACTGATTATTCCACTAGCACCCAAGCTAAGATTAAACTTGTGTTATGGATGCCAGGGCTCTCTCTGTTAATACATTTCCCAATTTATACAAAACTAATGGAATAATCATGCAAGATTGTAAACCATCTTGAAAATTACATGAATTCGGCGAAGCCTATTTCAATATTTAAGATTAATAGTTTCATGTTACCAATCTCGTCCAAAGTTTAAGAATGTTAATAAAGCTATATTCTAAATAACTTTCTAAAGTAAATAGTCGTGAATTAGAAAACTATTTGAATTAATGAATGCAAACAATCCGCGGGCGACGAGGCGCTATTTGAACGTGTTTCAAATTCTCCTGTCAGGAGTGATGTTATTTAGATTAGAGTCACGATTTATGTGTCTCGATGAATGTTCATTAAACTGTAAATAAATATTTGACCTTTTAGTTTGTTTCTTTAACAGTCCACTGGTCTGGATCTGACGAAAAGAAATTAAGTAGATAGGAATCTATACTAATAATAAAACTGAAAAATGTGTTTGTTTGTTTGTTTGAGCGCACTAATCTCTGGACCAGTCGGTCTTGAAAAAATATTTTGGCTTTTAACTCTTTAGAAAGCTATAGGCTATTTAACATCACACGTAGAACCTTAGGAGTAAAGCATAAAGAAACAAGTCAGAAAGAACGATAAGCGAAAACGAAGTAACAACGCGGACAGGCGATGCGATGCGACGGGGTGGGTCGGGGGAGCAACCACGCGGACGAAGTCGCGGGCAGAAGCTAGTTGTAAACAAATATCTAACCTTTACTTTGTTCCTTAAACAGTCTAATGGTCTGGATCTGACGAAAGGAAATTAAGTAGAAATAGAAATACTCAGATAAACCGATGATATCGGTGATGATCCAACAATGTTTTATTTTTTTTTATTTTTATCTTAGTCTTTAATGTCCCAATAATGGGACTAAGGGGCAAAAGCCTCTCCCAAATCCTTCCAAGAAATCTTTTTCGTACCACCTCGAACCAGCCCTCGCGGTATGCGTCCAGGTCATCTCGCCATGTCTTTTGGGCTGGCCTCGGCGGCGCCGTCCATCTACAAGCACCCAGTGTGTGGAGACTTTTGCTCAGCGGTCATCGTGGATGCGGCTGATGTGACCCGCTCATTCCCATTTGAGCCTGGCAGCCTTCTTTCCTACATCTATGCCCGTTTCGGAACGCAGCGTGGTGTTCCAGATTATGTCCTGCCTTTTTACACCCAGAATGCTGCGTTCCATCGCTCTTTGGCAAACTCCAAGGCAGAACTTTTGCGATTCGGTGAGCGACCAGGTCTGAGCACCGTAGGTTAGGACGGGCAGGATACACATGACGATTACTTTGCGCTTCAGGGAGATCGCCAGATCATCCTTCATTAACATCTTCATGAACCAGTAGCTTTTCACATCCACCGACCACAGACCCAAATAGATAGAGGCAAAAATGTCAGTGCCGTTTTTGTCTATGGAAAAAGCGTGAGAATTTATATGTAAATTACTGTTGGCAAGCTCGCATAATTTCTAATAATTATCCAGTAGTCCAGTAACTAATTTCAACACATTTAAAATAGATACGTTAATTACGTTATTCAGGCATGGGCTACTGATTCGCTATAACTACCACAAACACGTCACGAATAAATGAATATCGAATAACATACTAATAACATAGAAATATGATAAACTCAAATTCGCTGAAAATTATTATGAAGAATAATTATGTTATAATCACAGCGCAAAATGTTTGTAATAATAATTAATATTACCTAAATGTTGAACGTATCAGCAGCATGATTGGACCAATCAATAATTTGCAAAACCAATAAGGCTGGGGGCACAACGCCGTACCATGATCGCATTATTCCCGGCGAACCGAAAAGCGTGAAAACTGACGATGGTCTGTATACGAAATGCTTTGATACAATAATTGTGCACCAACCCTAATAGAGTCGTGCGCGGTCACAAAGGGAAATCGGATAAATGTCATAACAGAACGCGGCTAAGTTTTGTACCTTGTGTAGCGTACGTTTGGACATGGAATAGGTAGCAAATGGAATCATATAGTATCTCGTTTACGATTCACTTTGCTACGAACTTCGTTCCTGTAAGTACTCGACTGCAACGGAAATTTCCTAAAAAGTCTTTTGATAACTAAATATTTTGCTAGTAGACTGTTCCATTCAATTTCATTGACATATTATTTTTAATAAAACATTGATTTTAGGTGCATTGTCCTCACATGGTATTATATAATTAATGTACCTACCCATGCAAAATATTGTACCTAAAACATTTTAAAAGAGTAACGGTGGAGTTTCTTGCCCATTCTTCTCCATACGAAAACTACCTTTTGGAATGGGCGACTAGAATCAATTCTATTTTAAGATAATTTTTGACGTTCAAAAGTGCCTTTTACGTGCCTATTTGAAATAAATGCTTTGACTTTGACTTTTGACTTTGATTATAGTCTTCCTAATGTTTAAGACTACTTGTTCTTAGTAAATTCATTCAATAAACGAAATGTAATGATGTGATACTAATATATCTACAATGAGCTTCATAAAATGATTATTAACGCAGTATGTTGTTTGACATATAAATTCATTAATCACATCGTTACTACGTGTCAACACAAGTTACAAAAGAATAGCTTATTTCATGCCGAAAAAATTGCCAGTCAGCAAGCTTGGTTGCGGAGTTCGTGTTCCATTAGTTACATTTACAAGTAACTATACACTTTAAACAGACTTCTTACCATTGACTCTGATTGACGATGAAATTATACATATTAATGATAGAACTTGGATTTTAAACAACTCGCACTGAGCAAACGTGGTTGTTAAGAGGAAACGCAGGTGGTCGTTTCTCCATTTAGAAACGCTCTCGCCTGTTTTCTTTCTGGTTATCCAAACTTAATATTATAAATGCGAAAGTAACTCTGTCTGTCTGTCTGTCTTTTCTTCCCGCCTAAACTACTGAACCGATTTCGATGAAATTTGGTATAGAGATAGTTTGAGTCCCGGGAAAGGACATAGGATAGTTTTTATCCCGATATTCCCACGGGATCGAAAGTTACGCGGGTGAAACCGCGGGGCGCAGCTAGTTGACCATAAAGCAATGATTTTTTACAGAATAATAAATATTAACTACTTCTATGTCCCTATGTTTTCTTTTTTGATGATACAGTATGTTTATAAGCACTAGAACCCTCAAAAAATACCGTATTAAACCGCTGTCAACAGAAGCCTAGTGTATATGAAAAAAGAAAAACATAGAAACACAGTATATATCCTTTTTATTCAGTTTATGAAATATCTTTTAAATTGGTCAAATATTGGAGAAAGAAATAGGCGAGAGCCAAACCTCGAATTATGACTCTTTACTTAGACTTTTTCAAAAGTCTCTCCGACCGCATTTCCTCTTAATGCATTATCTGAAAATAGCTTAGCTAGAAAAAAAATGTCGTCTGGAAAGTTTTGAGTATAAATGTGGATTGCATGGCTATACGAGTAGGGGAAAAACAAAGAAACGGTGGATAGACTGTGTGAAAGATGATGTGGATAGAATAGGAGTGACTACCGATATGATGACTATGGAGGAAAAAGAAACATGTTGCGCCAACCCCAAATAAATTGGGATAAGGGCAGAAGATTGATGATGCTGTGAAGGCTTTAGCCAGCTGTAGGGATAATTACTTAAGGCAAAATATTATGTAGTAGATGACATATTACCTCTCTGATTACTACCTCCTCCGTGACACCGAGTATGGATACGTCCGCCAAGATTCTACGTGACCATATTGCAGCCGGGTAAGAGTATATCTCGAAAGAAATATAGTAAGGAATACTATCGGAGAACCATTTCTGTGGGACACGGGATTCTTATGACGTCCACTTCACTCGGAAACTGAATGGGAATGGAAAAGCAGTGGAAAGTTCGAGAATATCTGGTGTCACGACTCACTTTTGTTGAAACTTAGTGGGAATAAAATTTTTGCGACTTGGAAACTTAAGTTTTCACTTATCTTGGAAACTTATTATCTAGATTTCCCTTTTTTTCGACTTATACACTTAGCAATCATAGTTGTCATCGGGTTTCCTATAGAGGCTACGAATAGAGGTCCTTGTTTTTATTTCTATCTACTTCACATTCGCGACAATTACACATTTTGGACGTAAAACGTCCAAAATGTGTAATTGTCGCTTGCAAGTCGTTTTGCTACTCTAGACAATGTCACCTAATAGACGTTTTAACATGTGGACGTTTTGCAAACAATGACATTTTCCCTTGCAGACCTTCTGATTCGGAGCGTATGGAATAAAGTCGACGTACCTAAGGTGAAATCCCGATTGAAGTGATTTTAGAAAAAATATGTTTATTAAAACGTAGTGTTTTATTTTATCAAGTAAAATATTAAAATGCTATTGCTGTTAGCTTTGCGAATATGTAAATCTTTTAGTTGATTTTCATAATACGACTTTATTATTCATTGAAGATCAAATTTGAAGGGATAACAGAGTCTATTTGAAATGAAAACTATGGTTAAATTATTTTGATCAATCTGGGGGTGGAAAGCCACTCGAAAAATATATCTGTCCAATTAGTTTTTTTTTTGAACTGTAGAATAGTATAGAATATAGAATATCTTTATTATGTACACCATATAAATTACAGACATAAATATAGAAACTTAAACTAACTGGCGCTACTGCTGCTTGTATTGATTGGAACTATGTTAGCCTACATTAGATGAAGTCATCCAATTTCCTTGGTCAAAGTCACATTTCAAAATCAAAATCTAGTCTTTATTCAATTTAGGCTAAGAATCAGCAGTTTTCGAACGTCAAAACTACATAAGGCAGTCCCCCAGAACACCCACCCGTCACTACTTCCTAATGCTTTCGCTGGGGAGAAAAAGTGGTGCAAAAACTCCCCAGTAGCACAAAATTTGACCAGTAGCATACAACTCAAATGCAAGACTTCAGAAACCCAATAAAAGTTATTTGCTTCAGTAAATCAGACAAAGTAACAATAGGTGAGAATATATCTACAAGACTTCCTAGTTGGATTTCACTGGCGGTGACATTTTCCAATTGGAAACTCCGCACAGAGGCCACGGCAGAAAAGAAACGTTTCTGCGGAAAACTAGGGTTTCAGACAAGAACCTGTACAGTCACGTCTAAAAGTATGTATACACTTGGCTTTATTCAAAGGTGATTTTCTCCTTTATTTTTGAATGAAATTTTATGTTATTACGAAAATAGTATTTAATATGTGTCGTATTTCAACGTTGCATTCGTTGTTTCACGAAAAAATCGCAATTGAAAATTGCAAAGTGTATACATACTTTTAGACGTGACTGTACATAGAAAAAACTTACTTATTTACCAAACCTCGTAAAAAAGTACCGCAATAGGACCACTAAGGTTCTATTGTGGGACCTTTATCGGAAATCTATACAAGGTGTAACAGAATAAACGCAAGTCCTCAAAGTAGTTTGTTCATAATTGACTACTGAATCGATTTCAGAAACTTTTAATATAGGTATTTTTTTCAATAATTTATGTATTTTGCCATACTGTCCGCCGATTGAGCCAAAGAAAATTAAATCTTATTTCAACGTAATAAGGTTCAATTTTAAATGCAATTCGTAATACTAAGGTAAACACAATTGTCTTAGTAATATAGATAGCATTAAAAAAAAGTTTTGGTCATTGTATTATGCTTTTAACTCAGTACTCTAATTGGGATCTATGAGGTCTTGCGTTAATTATGTTACATATTGTATACTTATATAACATTCATAGTTCTGACTGACTGATATATCAACGCACAGCCTAAACCGTTGGTCCTAGAGCGATGAAAACTATTACTCGTACTGCTCTTCGTAGAAATCCACTAAGGAAGGGTTTTTCGAAATTCCACTCCTAAGAGGGTGAATGGGGGAAGGGTGAAATTTTACGCGGACAAAGCCGCGAGCAGAAGCAAGTTGATAATAAAACAATACTTGGAAGAGTACAAAAAGTTCAATCAATCTGCCTAGCCTTTTCCCAGCTATAATTATCTTGAGGTCAGCTTCCAATCTAACCGGATGCAACTGAATACCAGTATTTTACATGGAGCGACTGCCCATCTGACCTCCACAAGCCAGTTACTAGCCAACACGATACCCATTGGTAAGACTGGTTGTCAGGCTTCTGACTACCCGTAACGACTGTCGATGATCTAAAATGACAGCCGGGACCAACGGCTCCCGGGGCACGGAAGGTATGATATATAATGGTCACCCATCCACGAACCGACCGCAGCAAGCGTAGCTTAACCTTCGATCGCCCCGTGAGGCTGTTATTATTTAGCCACGAGCCACGAGTATATAATATAATACGTTCAAAAACATCATCACATAACGACATGCATATATTTCCCCACGGAGTCGCCTGCGTGTCATACTCACATTTTGCTTTTTATGTTTCAATTCATGGTATTGCCATTTACCGGGAAAATACATACTCCAAATTGCCACTGAGATATGCAATTCCCAGCGGAAAAATTAAACAAAAAGCCTACTCTTCTAGAATAAGTAAGAGTCCTGTAAACAGAGACTAGCCTTCGGCGCGGGAGATTTTATAATGCACAAGTGTGTGCGCAGACATAGGTGCACTCCCTCTTCCCTCTGCACTCTCATAGTCTGATGGGACGGCAATCCGACACGACCTGAGAGAGATCAGGCGCTGGACCAACGGCTTAACGTGCTTTCCGAGGTATGGGGGTGTCACACCGCCAACTTCCAAACTTCAGGTAGTTACTATGAAATACTTAATGGAAAAACTGAATAACACTTTGCCCGACCCGGGAATCGAATCCAGGACTTCGCGCTTCTCGGAGTCGCACTTGCGACCATGAGACCAACGGGGCAGTTAAACCTACTCTCCTAGTCCGCCAACAAAAATACGTATTTTTGTTGTAATTCTAATTTTTGGAATGAACCCTACTCCCGATTAAATAACCAAAACACATCAGGAGTAAGGACAACTTTCGAATCGTGTGCTCATTCCATTCTTAGTTCGGGCCCGAACTAATTTTATGTCAGTAGATGATAATGAGTAGAAAACGCCCGTAACTTTGGTACGAAACAATGGATTTCGTGCTTAGCGAAAAAGAACAGAGAAAAAAAGCAAGAAAGGAAATTATTTTCTTTGACCCAGGTTACCGACAGGGGTGACGGGAGTGCCGACAGAAGTGAAAACAAAACACAAACAGAATACTTTGCCATCACTCCCTGACATATCGGATATACATTAAAACCGAGTACATCCCGAGGACAGCCGAACACGTACGAAGCGGTGTGCAGTGGCGCGAATTCAATGGTTTTTTCCCATCTCAAAAAAATTCCCAACGCGCCTAAAGAAGTTTTCACTTCAAAAAACTTAAAATAGTATTGTTTCTCACGGCTGCGCGAAACGATCTTAGGGCCAAAGCACACACGCTACTTTTTGCATCGACGATCGGCGATTTTGCGGCTGTATCGATGCTGCATCGCGTTTTGGCGACTCTGCGTTCGGACGTGGTATCGGAATCGCGCGTTTTAGCGACTGCTCAGATGCTGGCGCAAATGCTAAATCGCTGCGACCGGTATCCGAATGTATGCGGAGTGTAGCGTTCAGCCGCTGTTTCGAGCTTCCGAAAAGTGACTAAATCGCCGTGTTTGGCCTTTTTAAGTGTGCGGTGTGGAACGCTTGGTCGCTGCATTTAGCTTCTAAAAAGCAGCTGAATCGCCGATCGCCGATGCAAAAAGTAGCGTGTGTGCTTTGGCCCTTACCCATAGAAATGTCTTTCATATATCTATGATCTTACCTGATTTTACCCAGGACCTGAAGCTCAACAGTCATATTTGCAACCACTGTAAAGACACAAGCAGTAAATATAGGTTCTGTTCCCAACAAATACCATAGTTGAAGGCATCTTCAATAATTGATGTATTAGGATACCATCAATAATTCAATTAATCTTCAATTGCATTCGGGGTAATCAATTACTTATTCAGATAGCGATTTGTTGAACTTTTCGAGTTAAGTTGGTACTCGTAAATCATCGCAGAGGGCTTTTCGAAAAAATTAAGATGGATGGGGTCTTGCACGGGAGTCGACGTAGGATACGAAATGAGATAAATATTTCATACGATAATCTAATAAAAATGTTCTTAAATAAAGTACAGGCAACCTTCAGTCCTTATATGATTACTAGCAGTGCCCCGCGGTTTCAACCGCATAAGTTTCGATCCCGTAAGAATATTAGGATAAAAACTATCCTATGTCCTTTCCCGGGACTCAAAGTATCTCTATACCAAATTTCATTTAAATCGGTTCAGAGGTTTAAGCGTGAAGAGGTAACAGAAAGACAAACACACTTCCGCATTTATAATATTAAGTATGGATGAAAGCTCCAGCGGTGAAATGTTTCGTCGGTTATAAAAAAAAATGCTGTTCCATACATTTTGAACGCATAGGTATTGCACTTTTCTATGAAACAGCTGTTTTTAGGGTTTCGTACCTCAAAAGGAAAAACGGAACCCTTATAAGATTACTTCGTTGTCCGTCTGTCTGTCCGTCAGTTAAGACTCTTTTTTCAGGAATGCGTGGAGTTATCAAATTGAAATTAATATGAAATACAGGACTGCAATCCCTTGAAGCAGTGAAAAAAATCGAGTCGTTCCACTAAAATCCCCTAGACCAGTCCCCTAGGGGACTACACAGCACTCAACGATCTCTCTACGATCCCCTATGCTGGGGATTCTCTAAGTATTAATAAATGCTATTCCTTTATAATCCCTTCTAAATAAAAAAGCCACTTACAACATGACAATATATAATACATATAATTTGGGGATAACAATAACGTAAATTAACTTTTCTAAAATAAGTTAGATTTTGAAAAAAAGTACCAAAAGCTTTGGCAGGTTCACTCAGAGCAGCGCGAGCGTCTCGGTGGCGTAGTTGGAATCTGGACTATAAGTTAATTTACGTTATTGTTATCCCCCTCTGTTGATTTTTAATTATATGTATCACATATTGTTATGTTGTAAGTGGCTTTTTTATTTAGAAGGGATTATAAAGGAATAGCATTTATTAGTACTTAGAGAATCCCCAGCATAGGGGATCGTAGTGGAACGTTGAGTACTGTGTAGTCCCCTAGGGGACTGGTCTAGGGGATTCTAGTGGAACGACTCAAAAAATCAACCTTCTAAGTCAACGCAATCAAAAGATACGGGGGTTCATGTTTCGTTTATACCGCATATTTCGACACACGCAAGGGAATCAAAACCTATAGGATACTTCCCGTTGACCTGAATCATGAAATTTGGCAAGAAGCAATGTCATGTAGTACTAGTAAAGAAAAAAATCCAAGGCCCAAATCAAAATTTTAGCCCTCTGTGCCTGGGAAAGCACGTTAAGCCGTTGGTCCCGGATGTCGTTCGTAAATCTCTGAAAGCTTCGTAGAAGCCCGAAAGTATGCCAACCAGTCTTACCAAGGGGTTTCGTATCACCCAGTAACTGGGATGTGGAGGTCAGATAGGCAGTCGCTCCGTGTAAAATACTGGTACTCAGCTGCATCCGGTTAGACTGGAAGCCGACCCCAACATAGTTGGGAAAAGGCTAGGCAGATTATGACCTTAGAACTCTGACATTTATGAACCGCAGCCTAATTGCGAAACGCCAAATCGTCAAATGATTCTGATCAGTTGGCTTCATTTCTATCACAATTGGCTTCATTTTACGATTTTCGAATTGCGAAACTCTAGTTTCTGCGCAGGGCCTTAACGTTCATAATTGGTTTCATAATAAACTAGAGTTTCGCAATTCGAAAATCGTAAAATGAAGCCAATTGTGATAGAAATGAAGCCAACTGATCAGAATCATTTGACGATTTGGCGTTCCGCAATTAGGCTGCCGATGTCAAGTTATAGAGAGGTCGCATACAAAGGTTCAGTTCTGATGGGTGGTTTTAGAGTTAGCTTCAATAATACGTATTTTTTCCACGTAATCAGTGGCGTGCATTGGTTTTCAGAATAGGTAGGCACTAGGCCGGGTCTAGTCTAGGCAAACACGGTCACTAATAAAAAAAAAATTAGGTCAAAAGTGTGGTTATTTGAGTAGGCATGCCTACTTAAGGGTGATAAATTGCGAAGGTCGAACGTCATGGTATTACGCGTGACACGTACGTATTTTTAATTTTGTCGTCTTATCTTGAACGAGAAAGACCAATGACAATGTTCGAATAGTACGGGAGCCGAGTAGGCCGTCCGGCGACTGCCTGCTGCCGCGCGTGTTTGTATGAAGATAGTGAGTTTATTAATTGTGGGGCACACACACTAAAATGTAATTGACCGGCTTATGTTGATATATCGAGGTAGGCACTGCTTATATGCCTATATGCAATGCACGCCACTGCACGTAATGTATGTTGATCATGTTATAATAACTTCCGGTCACTTTTATTTACTTAGCAAGTAAAGATATACGAATTTGTGTGGAGTAGGTACACAACTAAAAAGTGAAAATTAAAACGTTATTACAAAAAAACAAAACAACTGACTTCTGAAAAAAAAACACTACAAAGTCAAAAATTTCCTTAAATTCCGGAAACTTTTTATTTTTGGCATACATTTTACTTATAGCATCGTATTTGTTACTAAGGAACTTCTAATCCGGAATAAGACATTAACTCCTACTGAGATTTAGTTAACGCTCGAGTAAACACATTAATTAGTTAGTTACTACTCAATTCTAATTAAATGTAATAAAGGATAAACTTTTACTGGATAATTGTCAACAAGTATGAGCTTTTTGTTATAAATTGACTACGCGTGTACACATTTAACACTTTGTAAAGAATAATTCTTATAATATTGAAGAATTAATTTAATTAGCATCTAAGCACGTTTTAAACCCACCATAAGTGTAACGCCTAAGGCCACGGACACGAAGTCAGCGGCGGCGGCGCGGCGCGGCGCGACGAGCGCTAGACTGGTGCGCACCGCTCGTACGCACGAGCGATGCGCACCAGTCTAGCGGGGCCCGCGCGTCTGCATTGACGTAGTTTTGTTCCTCTCTTTCTCATAACACAGCACTACGCCACTCTAGCGCCGCGCGATCTGCCTGTTGGCTTCGAGACCGGTACCCTAATTGCGTAACACTCTATCAGTCGGAATCTGAATCATTTTGAAGCAAATTGCTAATCCATTGCTTTATAAGTTCGAAAAATTTGTCTGCGCAACACGTAAATAACGCAATGAATGTTGTTGAACTGTCAAAATGAAACCGATTCCGATTGATAATGAGTTACGCAATTGCCCCGCCGGTCTGCGTCGCCGCGCCGCTCCCCGCGCCGCCGCCGTAGACTTCGTGTCCATGGCCTAAGGGTGCTCGCATAACAACACACATACTCCGGTCCCGATTTGTTGATAAAGGTCTGTACCATAAATAAATGAAACCACAGCTTGTCATATTACCTACTTCAAATAATTATTCCTAGAAGATAGTTCTACGTTTTTACATTTTATCCTTGTCTCTTGTCTTGTCAGCCATATCTGACGCCTACTGTTTTTTTTTCTTATTCTATAAATTCGAAATTAATGTTTGTCTTGTATTTGTGCCAACTATTTATAACGGACTCGTGGAGGTTGCATATAAACACTAAATAGGCTGTGCTGGCTGTGGCGTCTGGCTGTGTGTCTACAGTACAGATCAACACACGAGTGGGCCGGTATGAAAAAGTGTTATCGGTGCCGACATGTTTCATCCTGTTTAATGTACGAGCCCGTACAGAAAGTATAGTAGGAGATCGTCTTATTTAAAACTAGCTGCGCCCCGCGGCTACACCGATAAGTTTCGATTCTGTGGGAATATCGGGACAAAACGTAGCCTATATGTTAATCCAGGGTGTCAGCTACCTCCATACAAAATTTATCAAAATTGGTACAGCCGTTTGAGCGTGAAGAAGTAACAAACATATAAACACACAGACGCACCCCCACACCCTCTCACACACACACCCTCATACTCACACACAAACACTCATAAACTTTCGCATTTATATTATTAGTGTGATTGTACGCCCCTTCACAAAAAATTTCCTCAATTTTAAATTAGACGATGTCTACCACATATTTTACCCGTACCGATAGGTGCCAATCTGTTCCGACTTGTCCATATTGGGAACCTCTAAATCCGTCCACGAACATATGGGCCCGTCCAAAAGTAATTCGAAACTTCGGAATGAACCCAACACGCGAATAAACTTTTTCGAACGGGTAAAACACATCGGAAGTAGAGACATTGTCAAATTGTAGTGCAATTCATTCTTAATTCGGGCCCCAAACGAATCTTATACGAGGACACGGAGTAGAAATCGTCCGTAATTTCGGCGGAAACTACGGATATCGTGCTCATGTCAGACCTCCTGTATGTATATAACAATGCGAGCAGCCTATGGTTATATCCGTGCGTAGCAAGCGTGACATCGGCTGCGACCACGTAGCTACCGTAGCTGTGACGTCACGTACGTCGTAGCCATCTCGTAGTAGCTGGCTACGAACTTTATCTATTTCTTTGTTTTATTTGATTTCATGCATATTTTTGTTTTGTAACACAACTTACATTTATTTGGATAAAGAAAGAACTTGTTAATAACAATTTAGTATACCCAAAATACTTTGTAGTTTCCACTTATAAGTCTACTGAAAGCAATAAATGTTCTATTTTTATATCAAGGCTACTAAACCTCCAAATATATTTCCATTCCACAAAAGAATTTCACTTGAAAGAGCCTTTCAAATACGCATTTACCTCTTCGTAAAACCTAAGATAACATTATAAAAGAAAATATTCTATTAAGGTTCGAAAACAGTCTTACGAGGTCTTTACAAATGCCGTTTGCCTTCAAACAGGTGTTCTTAAGTACCAATAACGTTTTACCCTCTATTAAATCAATTTGTCAGTCTATTAACCCTATTTCCTACATTCTTATAATAAGTGTATTTGTATGGTCAGAAGTAGGAGTAGGATGGTGGGCTTGTGGCTAAGTAATAACAGCCGCACGCGTCGATCGATCAGAGGGGCAATTCTCGTAATTTTAAGAACGTTCACAGTCTGATCTCCGTCTCAATCTGTCAAAAATACCTTTAATTTCCCTACATTTTGACAAGTTTTTGACATTTGTTTGTCGCCGAGATGAGACTGTGACTAGATTTTAAACGTTTTAAATTACGAGAATTGGCCTTCAGGTTAAACTACGCTTGGTCCGTGGGTGGGTGACCATCTTTACATACCAAGACCCTCCGTGCCTCGGAAAGCACGTTAAGAAGTTGGTCCCGGCTGTCATTCGCGGATCTTTGACAGTCGTTACGGGTAGTCAGAAGCCCGAAAGTCTGATAACCAGTCTTACCAAGGGGTATCGTATTACCGCTGTAACTGGGTTGTGGAGGTCAGATAGGCAGTTGCTCCATGTAAAATACAGGTATTCAGCTGCATCCGGTTAGACTGAAAGCTGACCCCAACATAACTGGGAAAAGGCTAGGCAGATTGGCAGATTGATTGCATGGTCAGAGGTTCAGGAATGATGACGTGGTCATTTGAGTAGTTTTTTTTTTTTTTGTTTTGTTTAATTTATTCCGAGTGTTACTTACCGGTTGTGAGTGGTCACAAACTGCGGCTGTCAAACACAAAGTATAGTCTACCTCGTATTTGCTTACCAACCTATGTGACAGTTGCATAGTTTCAAGCTTAGTGCCAATTTTACCAATGAAACTGAACGCGATCTCATCGAAAAATGTGTTGTATGAAAAAAAAATCAGTTGTTTCATATATTTTGGTTAAGTAGGTATTGAACTTTTGTATTAAACGGCTGATTTTTTTTTTTTTATTTCTGATTCGGTCCTATAGTGAAAGTTGTTCATATTCATGGGTAGAACAACCCCGAAAAATTTGGAACCGGTAAAACAATCATTCTGTATTATTCTCAGTTAGTAACAGACAAAGGATTTCGTCTGGTTAATTGGCAACAGGCATTTCGCTTTCATACTCACTAGAATGGAAACAGAAGGAATCCCTTTCACGAGTTTAGAACTAGTCGGGATTTCGGGAATTCTAGAAACTAACATGTGTAAAGCCATATAGGCCTACAGTATCATGACTCTCAAGTATTTTACCACAAAAAATAATATATTCTTTTGCCGTGTGTGTGCGTGCGTGCTGGTATAGCGTGAGGAACTTCGTTTCTGACAGGGGTCTCCCGACCGCACAAGTTTTTTTTCTTTATTTTTTTCTTACACTATCCAAAAAATCACCATTGGTGGACATAGTAATCTGTTTTCCATTCCACATTTTTTTATAATATGTACCAGATAACTCTGCAAAGGACATCATTTATTTCGTACCCAAAAATTTAAGAGCCGTCCATATAAAAAAGTTTTTCTTATGGGAATTAACATCTTGAGCATATTTTATCTTAAAACGAAAGTCTACAATTAACCCCGCGGTTGCTATTTGAGGTTGAAAATGCCAAAATAGTAGATTGTTTGCCAAGGGAGCAAACAACTATTTTAAAGGCAAGAACGTTTCTTTGAATCCACAGCGTAGCGAGGGATTCAACGTACATCACTGGAGCTTAAAATAGTGTTGCTCCCGAGGTGGACACTACTTTTTATCACCCTCTATATAAACATAAGTAAGTGCAACTTATGAATAAGAATAGTACGTTTATTTATTTACTAGCTTCTGCCCGCGACTTCGTACCTACGCGGATCCTGTTGCTTTTGCCAGCGACAACGGGGTCGTCAAAATCGAAGATCTGAAACGTCTGATGTCGAATTCTATGAGCCCGGCGACTGGAAAACAACGAGATGCGCGAGATGATTCGAGACGTTCCAGATCTTTCATGTTTGTAAGTCAACACGAAATGCCCATGACTAAACAACTTTTGCTAAGACGTCGTTCCTATATATGTTTTAGTGTCGCTGGGCTTTGGAGTTCCAGGACAGGTGTTCCAGATCTTCAAAATTATTCTCTCAGCTGAAAATGCTCATCACGTGGAACAATTTTTGCTATGGTACCATTTTTGTATCTCTTATAGTTTAGCTGGTCTGTTGCGGTTCTGCATCAGTTGTTCAAGTTTCCAAGATAAATTATAGCCTATATGTTGCCCAGACATAATACCTATACAACAACAAAAAAATCATTCAAATCCGTCCAGCAGTTCCGAAGATTAGCGTTTACAAACAAACAGACACACAGACAAAGAGAAAGAATTTTTTTTTTTTGGATTCGTGCTCTATTACTGTTTCTAAACCCCCCGCAATTATTATTTTTTTAATATATTCAATGTACAGACACAGTTTTTTTACTGTTTTATTATACAACGTGTCCCAGAAATCAACGTCAAGCCGAAAACGGGCAATAGGCCAAGTCGTGACAGCTATTAGAAAAATATAAAAAAAAATCTTGGTCATGTACTTTTCGAATTATAAGCATTCAAATATAGATCTCAAAAAGTGACACCCTGTGATGATTTTTTAAGTCCTGTGACTACATTATTAACATTTCGGTAGTTTTTTTCTCTGTGATGTAACCATGAATAACCCTTCTGTAAATTACAGTTAACGGCCTTTCTCCGATTAGCAAGTTTTACGTGTCCGGGCTTGCTTATTCCGTAATATTATCATATTCAATTATGCAATTTTTTTTATATGTTAGATAGCACCCGTATTTAGCTGTAAACAAAAACATTGGCTTCTCTTTTAAGTAGTTAAGACTAAATTAATTTAACTTATGTTCAATGAACCTCTGTTCTCTAATTACCGTGGCGTGTCCGCACACCAACTTAATGTTAAAACTAACTTGTCATTTTTATACCGTACAGATTTACTTTGATCCGTTCATTGTTTTAAACGGTATTAAGCAACGTGTATCGCATAACAAAATATCGACTCAATAGAACCAATCTATAAATAATTATTATTATGTAGCTGCATGTCCAATCGAAAGTTATAATTGCCGTGACATTTTCTGTTCATGGGTGCACATCCCTAAATAACAGTATTTGGCACATCATTACCGTACGCGTCGCGTCTCCTCAGTGTGTGCCGCAGCCCATCAGCAGTTGCATGTCTCTAACGTTAGTGTACCGCCAATGAAGCACGTGAGTATATAATTACCGTAGCCTTGGTTAAAAACTTTTCTAATTACCGTTGTACTTATTTTAATACTTGGTTTTTAAGTTAGACCCAAGTTGATCATGTAATTGGAGACAGTACTTTGGCCTCCGTACGTTGTAATAAGCTAGTATTTGTATACTGTGTCGGTTTTTGACATTTTTAAGAAAATCTATCGTTTTCTAATTACCGTATACTAATTACCATATGTTTATAATTACCGTTGTATGAAAAATTAATACTTGTTTACTAACTGTAGCCGCGATGTCGTACCAATGGAAAGTTTTCCCGCGGTTTTAGTAGTTATTATTATCATTGTCCGTAAATATGTCTATATTATATGCTGACCATTCATCAAGTTATTTATTTTATAGGATGGGAAAACCCAAAAAGACCAAGGAGGAAGTTAAAGAAAAGAGAAGGCTCGCCGCACGACAACGCCGAGAACGAATTAAAAATGACCCTGTTTTGTATCAGCAATCAAAAGAAAAAGAGAAAGAAAGGTATAATAAAAGAAAAAGAGATAAAAAAATACTTCCTATCTGCGAAATGTCACCAAAAAACCGGAAGAAAACTCAAAAAAGAAATAGAATGTGTGTTATTATCATTTCATTATATAATATTTTACATAGACTTTATATTTTCTAATTACCGTTGCATAAATATTCAATTTTTCTAATTACCGTACCCATAAAATTTTTAAGTCTCATTAATTAGAAAACCACCATTGATTGTTACATGCCTCATTAATTTTTGAATTGGTATCTTTGATTTGTTTCATATTTTAATGCGTTTAAGTCAAATCAGTGAAAAATAAAAAATGTTACGGTAATTAGGCAAAGAACGCCGAATTGGAGAATGACCGTTAAAAGTTAAAACGTAACTGCCTCAGTTTTAAATTAAATGTTAGATTTTTGCCCAATATTGAATTCAAAATAATGACATCACCCAACTTTAACCGACTGTACTGAAAAAAAAATCTACTACACTATTTTGGCAAGTAACTTTAAAAGATGGCGCGTTTAGTCAGGATTCCAAAATGGTATAACACATACTAATTGCTACTTCTTAATTGAGAAAAAACATTTTTTTTTTATGAAGCCGTATTTCATAAAAGTTTGATTGAGACGAAGAGTGACGTTATTTTGACTAGTGTGAGCGAGAAAGATTCATTTTAACTAATGTGAGGTGACGCTACTTTGACAAGTGGGAGCGAGATAGATAGTGACGCTACTTTTATCTAACTAAGAGGGAGACGGATTGACACATCATTTCATATGTGTGAGTGAAACAGATAGAGACGCTACTCTGGCTAAACAGGGATGCGTCGGCAAATTGTGCAATACTGCAGTACGTTACGCTCTTTCGTTGACTGCACATCTTTTTGTATTCGTATTGACTTCGTACTAACTTACAACTGTGGCTTTGTTTATTGGACTTGATTTGCATTGTGATTGGGATTTATCTGCACCGTTTCTGACAACCCCGGACTTGTTTTAATCGCAACCCCGTGTTTGTGTAGTGTTTTATCATGCCATCTCGATACACCGCACAGGAATACGCCAACATGCATCTCATTTATGGAGAATGCTTATGCAACGCCAATGCTGCAGCAAGAGTGTATCGTGAGAGATACCCGAATGCTGAGCGTCATCCCGATCATCGAGTATTTATTAATGTGCATCGGTCATTATCAGAGGGTCGATTTCCTAGCCAAATGGTTAGCGAAGGAAGACCCGTTATGCCCTACGAAGCCGAAGTCTTGCAAGCAGTTGAAGAAGACAGAAGTATCTCAGTACGTGGAATTGAACAGAGCATAGGAGTCCCCAAAAGTACTGCACATCGTATTTTAAAAAAGAACGAGTTTCACCCATACCATGTACGACGAGTACAAAGTCTGCTACCCCGAGACTACCCAGAGAGAGTACGATTTTGTCGAACGATGTTGCAGAGGCACCGAGAGGACCCGCGATTCTTTGAAAAAACTCTATGGTCCGATGAATCAACATTTAAAAAGGACGGTTACATGAACCTCCACAATTTGCACGAATGGCACGTGGAAAATCCAAATTTGATGCGGGAAGATAGCTCTCAGTACCAGTTTAAAGTAAATATGTGGACGGGAATTTTGAATGGTAAAGTTATTGGTCCAATCGAGCTGCCGGAGAATTTAAATGCCCAGGGTTATTTGAACTTCTTACAGAACCAATTACCAGAATTATTGGAAGAAGTGCCACTGAACATTCACGGCAGCATGTGGTATCAACAAGATGGCTGCCCAGCGCATTATGCTCTCACTGTACGAGAGTTTCTCAATCGAGAATACCCCGATAGGTGGATTGGGCGGGATGGTACAATTTCGTGGCCTGCCCGTTCACCCGATTTAAACCCCATAGACTTTTTTTACTGGGGTACGATAAAGGATAAAGTGTACTCTAAACCAATTCAAGATTTAGACGAGCTGCGCCAAAGAATTGCAGAAGCCGCTGAATACATCAACTCAAGAAGATACGCCCGTCTTATTACGCGATCATTTTTAAAGAGATGTAGAACTTGCATTGCAGCTGAAGGAAAACAGTTTGAACATTTGTTATAAAACTTCGTAAATCTGATTTAATAAAAATTATAATAAAAGAAATCCAACGACTGAATTTTATTTCAAATGCACCTAAAACCAACAATGTACTTTTTTTCCTCAATTAAGAAGTAGCAATTAGTATGTGTTATACCATTTTGGAATCCTGACTAAACGCGCCATCTTTTAAAGTTACTTGCCAAAATAGTGTAGTAGATTTTTTTTTCAGTACAGTCGGTTAAAGTTGGGTGATGTCATTATTTTGAATTCAATATTGGGCAAAAATCTAACATTTAATTTAAAACTGAGGCAGTTACGTTTTAACTTTTAACTGTAATTTACAGAAGGGTTATTCATGGTTACATCACAGAGAAAAAAACTACCGAAATGTTAATAATGTAGTCACAGGACTTGAAAAATCATCACAGGGTGTCACTTTTTGAGATTTATTTTTGAATGCTTATAATTCGAAAAGTACATGACCAAGATTTTTTTTTATATTTTTCTAATAGCTGTCACAACTTGGCCTATTGCCCGTTTTCGGCTTGACGTTGATTTCTGGGACACGTTGTATGTATAGATATAATTACTTGAGGAAGACAAACTATTTTTTTTATAAAACTAAGTAAAATCCTAATTTGAGTAAACATTTACGAACGAAGGCAGAATGCTTTTCGCGCGTTTTTTTATTTTTTCACAATCTTTTTCTTTTAATTTTTAGTATTTTAAGCATAACATTTAAATTATACCAACTTTTAATTGAATAATAGCATCCCAAACATTTTCCTCCTCAGCAACGGAGGATCACTGCCTCCACACAAACAATAGTTTAAGAGCCAAAGTATTCAAATATTAACCTATTTAATTTATTTAGGCTTTTATAGAACGTGGTAATGCCGCCAGTCTCTTGGGTACATTACCAGTCGACAGCGATGCGGATAAATTGTTCGACGCTATATTTTAGTTTCTGTATAGTTTTAGTTAAGTTAGGATTTCATTTTGTTATTTTTATTAATGAACTAGCTGCTGCCCGCGACGTCGTCTGCGTGAAGACAGTACCAAAAATACCTAAGATTAGTGTCGCTATAGCATTATAAGTAAACAACTTTTAAAATAGCATTAAAATATAAGTTTTTTTTTGCAAGCGAAGCAAGTGAAGAGAGTTATATGGGAATCCTGCCGAGTTCAGTCATAAGATGTGACTGAAGGAAATAGAGAAAATAATTCAGGAATACATTCCAGTACACAAAAGAGTAAAAATACGTACAAAGGTATCATACCTTACAACACTTCCCTATAAACTACGTTGGTAGTTAGGCTGCCAGGTGCCAAAATGTAAAGAGAGTCAGGACTGGTGACGCGGGAGCAAGCGACGTACAGTTGCCCGTGTGAGAAGCAACTCGTCCTCAGGTCGACACCCGCTGCCCTCAGTGTCTGCCCCTGCGACTTATTGATGGTTATCGCGAAGCAAACACTCACGGGGAACTGTACGCGCTTGAACTGGAACGGGAAGTTATGAGGTATGAGGGGAATGCGTGGTATAAATACTGCCTCGCCGACGCCACAACCCGTAAGAATTTTCGCCTTAATGGTGTCTGTGGAGCGAGATGATTTCAAGGCGGGTCCCGTTATACAACTTCGGAGGAGATAGGTTCCGAAGAAGCATAATCGGGACACCGACCTTTAGCTTGATGGTATACGCTGGAAGTCCACTTGCTGACAGGGAGTTCAGAAATTCCACGGGATAATGTGTGGCGTCATCTTGCTCGACAACAGTGTTTATCGAGGTGTAGACCACTTCATTCCCCTCAATTTCCAAGAGAATGCATTCGTTACTTGCTGCAGCCTGATCATTTTTGGGCGTCAAAATGGCCCGCTCGCAGACCCAAGAATTCTGCTGGCGCGGTATACGACTGATGTCCCCGTACACACAGCGAATGAGTTCTTCTATGCTGGATACCACTCTACCGAGAGAGTCTGGAAGCACCACCTCTTTTGGTAGAGTGCCTTCGCCAAGACTTAGAAGGACATCGGAGAATTCTTGAGCACGTGCATTGCCGCCGACCCGAGCTCTCATATTAATGGTCAAGCGCGGCGTACGAACTCGTGACCACAACAAAGCATTCACCTCGTCAGCCCTCGATCCCCGTGTCACCACGGGAAGCGTTTGCCGGAAATCGCCACTGAACAGAACTGTGACACCACCCATCAAATGTTCGTTCCTGCGGATGTTCTGCAGGGTTCTGTCCACGGCCTCAACTGCCTTCCTATTGGCCATCGTACACTCATCCCATACGATCAGAAAGCAATCCTTGAGCACGTGTCCCTTATCGCTGTTACGTGACACACCACAAACAGGCGTTTCGGCGCTCTCTAAATCGATGGGAATTTTAAACATGGCATGTGCTGTCTTGCCACCCGGAAGCAGTGTGGCAGCGATTCCCGACGACGCTACAGCAATAGCAATGCCTCGCCTCCTGACCTCTGCAAGTATGTCAGTGGTAACAAATGTTTTTCCTGTTCCACCAGGAGCATCCAAAAAAAACTTTTTACCCTAGTTATGCCCAACGCTTTCAAGGACGGTGTCATAAATTTGTTTTTACACTGAAGAGAACAAAGCGACATGGTCATTTCCTATGGTGGTCATTTCACCCGGATCGTAATTTGTCTCAGCGTTATACTCCCAATTTCCACGATCTTGATGCGGTGATGATTGGGGAGCTGGTAACCCATATTCGATCAGTGGATTGCCGCCGATATAAATGACCACATCTTGAAGTGAACTGAGACAGGTGTTCAGCACACGTTCATCAGTTACTTCGACTTCGTCTCCAGTAGGAACATAAGTTTTTTGTAATACTTAACACCGCGTTTTTTTTTAATTGTCTTCCTCAACTCTGCTCAAGATTTTGAGGGTTTTGTTGGAACTCGAATTTATCAAAACGAACTATACGATACAACTTTTATGAAGAAAATGAACATTGCCATCTATGAATTTTAAGAATAACTAACTACTAACCTCGCCAACATGATCAAATTTAAATTAATTTCCAAAAAGTGTCAACATGTAACTTGATTTGATTTTAATGAAATCTCATAGATGGCGAGCGCTGCTTCAAAATTTTCTTTATACTACTAACATTCATTAAACTATGTTTTTCGGCCCAAATTACTTAAATGGCGTAGTTTTCATAGTGTAAAGCTAGATAATAGCATGGCTTACTGAAAAACAACATTTAAATATGCGTCGTTAGATTACACGCTGTCACAGAATGCGTAAGAAAAATAAAGATTCACAGCTCCTCCCCCGTAGGTGATAGCGTGATAATATGTAGCCTATATGTTGACCGGACCTCTTAGTAATACTCATGCAAAATTTGAAGTAAATCCATGCAGTAGTTTTGGAGTTTATCCCGGACATACATACAGACAAACAGAAAAACAGACAAACAGACAAAAATTCTAAAAACTATATTTTTGGCTTCGGTATCGATTGTAGATCACGCCCCAAGTATTCTTTTAAAAAAATATTCAATGTACAGTTTTGACTTTCCTACGATTTTATTATATGTATAGATTAGCTATTAGTTATTTTTTGCTTATAGTTCGCTGCTAATGTGTCTTACCATATTATAGTCATAATACACAGCACATACAGCATCCTGAAAACTTTATTAGACAGACAAAGTGGACAGTCCTTTTATAAGGCACTGGATACGGAGGCACGTGCCAATGTGTATGTGCCACGTCATTTTTAATTGTTTTTAATTTGTAAAAGTTTACTAACATATTTTTTACCCGGCTACGGCGAAGTAAAAAGGAGGGTTATGATTTTGACCGGTATGTATGTATGTACGACGTACAGATAAGATACATACGTACATTGTACGTATGTATCTTCATCTGTTCCCTCATAACTTAAAAAGTCCTTATAATAATTTGACAAATGAGGTATCGTTAGAAGCGTCTTGACCGCCCGCTGGTTATAGGCTATGTGACGTTACATTAAATTCAATATGGCGCCCTCTAGAGGACATAAAGTAATGTATTTAAAAATAAATATTTTGGAATGGTGCCTTGTGGGGATCAAATGCCTTTCATTTGATACCCCACAAGGCACCATTCTTGTTTAATTAGCACATTTCAAAAATATAAGTATTACTGAAATAAGCCCTAAAATAATTAAATAAAAAAAAAAGTTTAAAAACTAAAACCCGATTACTGAAAAGGATGAAACAAGAAAGTACCTTCGAGGTCGCATGCTACCATAGCTTATTTAGTACAGCGGCATGCGACCACGGGAAGGTATCCTTTTCAGTAGTCGGGTTTTAGTTTTTATTAAGTCATTTTTACTAATAGTGTGCGAGTACCTACTTGTATTCCGAAATAAAGAATATATTATTTTTATTATAATACGGGTTTCGTAGAAAATCAGACTTTCAGTGAAATAAAGAATTTTTATTATTCTCATAATCTTTCCTTTTCACCTTTCGAGCTCTATCCACTCTCCATATTCACCTCAGGAATGTGAGTCACAGTTTGAAGTACAGTAATTAATGCGAAGTGTTCGGTAACACCGCTTGGTCCCGAACTAAGTACTCTCCGCCCCTTTGGTGTCGTTAAGGGATTATACAGCACCATCCTCTGGGAACTAATAACAACCTTGTGATCAGTAATCGACCTGCAATGCGCGGTGATTATAGCTTGCTAGGTTCATAGGGGAGGTACGAAGATAAAGAAAATACCATTCGTCCTGTCTTTCTTAGGGTACCTTTTCAACTAGCCTTGGTTTAGAGCTGGCTCACGATTGCAGAAGACTAAAGTGTGTGGAAAAAGAAGAGGAAGGTCTTTACCCAGCAATGCCGCGTCAACGCAATGCTGACGCCTCGTCATAATTATGTAGTTATAGAGGTATGAGGAACAGGGTGTAAAGTTTACTCATACTCTATAGAAAAGGGAGGATCCTCCGACCGGACGGGTGTTGTGTCTGGCGGGCAACTGCCAGATGATTCATGTCGGGCTGTTGTATCTATGCTAGTTGTACAATATCTATTATTATTTAAAATGTTAGCTTATATTATGTATAAATTACCATTAATGATAAGTATTGAAAAAAAAAGCGAAAAAAAAGGAAGCGAGAAAAAAAAAACAAAAGGAAAGCGGAAGCTAACAGATGGGATTATTATTTTATTGTTGTAAAGAGTATGTAAGAAGGAAAATAGAAAACGCAATCAATCATATCTTAGCGGTGTACATCAATCATACTCTTCTTAGTAATTGGATTACGATTGCCGGAACTTATTTAAGGAGTTGTGACATCAAATAGGCTGTAAATTCCTTTCTTTGTTTATTAATTACTAGTTTCTGTCTTCTTGTCTGCGTGATATTTATTGCTTTGCCGTCCCACCCCGTCGCATCGCATGGTGCGCCTGCGCTGTTAGGTACTTCGTCGATCTTTCTGAATTTTTTTCTTTCTGCTCGGCTATTAAGGGTTGTAGCATGGTGTTAAATAGCCTATAGCCTTTCTCAAGAATTGGGCTATCAAATGCTAAAATATTTTTTTCAAATCTGACTGGTAGTTCCGGAGATTAGTGCGTTCAAACGAACTCTTCAGCTTTGTTCAGATGGCACAATCATGCTTAATGCTTTTTTTAGAGAGGAGTGTGAGCATAAAATAAATTAATTGTTTATTCACATTATTATTACTTTTTTTTTTGTACGGACCCTTCGGTGCGTGAGTACGACTCGCACTTGACCGTTTTTTTTTTAAGTTTGCATCATAAGGCGCCCAACATTTTTTTTTGAGGATTTTCGATGGATGGTTGGTGGTTTGGATGGTTAATGAATTTAAAACAATATCCATCATTAGATGATAAATAAGATTTTAGAGGAACAGTTAAATATGTCCCATTATTTATTCATTAATCGCCTAAAAAGGTTTTTTTTATTGCTAAATGGGCGCGCTCTTGACCCCGATCACGCCTGATGGAAAGCGATAGATGAGGTCTATGATGGAACGAGCGTGCCCAGAAGATGCCTGTTCACTCTTGATTTGAAGGCAGACGGGTTTTAGAGTTTCATGAATTTTTTTAAATGCCCATCATCGAAAGTCACAAGTTTATAGAGTTCATCAAGATCAATTAAATATTTTTCATGATTTATTCAGTGCAACCCCCGGAGGATACAGCACACTTCAATAAGGCCCAATCTTTTTTTTATTCCTGTCGTTTTATCCAATCGCTCCTATAGACAATTTTAAGCACATTCCACTGAAATCTATGAACAATATCGTCGTATAAATTAATGACAATACGACACTAATTAAATGTCATAATTGGATAGTAATTGCTTCGTCCGCCGAGCGCTTATTGCATTGCTATCGTCGCTAACCGACCATTGATGAATCGGCCGGCAAATATTGGATTCATTAGCAATTGATAAACAATCTGTTTACAACGAGATGCAGAAATAATATTAATTTACTTGGTAATAAGGTTCTTTTTCCCATAAATCAATGGGGAACTGACAAAAAATTCTAACAGCCGAAATTAACAATTTACACAAAGTGAAAAAAACTTTAAATTGTTTGACAAGTTAATTAATTGATTAATCGAACTTCTAACTGTCGAAGTCAACACGTGACCCATGGAAGTTAGGAAGTAATGCCATAGACTCTGTTGTTTATTTAGTTATAAAGTTACATTCTGATTTATGCTGTTACAATACTTGCAATTAAAAATGTAGTTAAATGCGAATTTGACCTTTAAAGACGAATCCGAAAAAAAGTGAATTTCGCACGCTCGTGGCTAAGTAATAACAGCCGTACGAGCTGATATTCAAGGTTAAACAACACTTGGCGAGGTTGGTCTGTAGATTGGTGACCATTTATTACATATCGAGACACTTCCTTGCCTCAGAAAGCTCGTTAAAGGCTGGTCCCGGTTGTCATTCGTAGTCAGTCAAAAGCTTAAAAGTCTGACAGCAAATCTTACCAAGCGGTATCGTGTTACCCAGTTACTTACTGGGTTGTGGAGGTCAGATAGGTCTTTAAATAATGTAACTTTGTGTCAATTATGTGCTTAACCTGGCGTGTTTGGTCTCCGACACATTCCCTGTGTAAGTAGAAGTGTGTCGGAGGGCAGACGCTCACACCTTGTAGCCGTAAATTTTGCCTATTAAGTATTATTTTTATTTTTTACTGTAGTTGTTATCATTATTTTGTTGTTGCTTGTCATGTTGTGCGACTACGCTTTGGGTGATAGTCAGGTCGAAACCTATAATTTTGAACCTAGTGATATACCCTAATGTGATTATTGCCTGTTGTAGTTGCCTTGTGAATAAATTAATAAATAGATAGGCAGTCGCTCCATGTAAAACACTAATATTCAGCTGCATTCGGTTGGACTTGAAACCGACCCCAACACAGTTGGGAAGAGGCTAGGCAGATTCGATTGATCTAATTTAAAACATAAAAGTGAACTGTGTTATATAACATGATCCGTCGTTAAATATTTATAAAAGTTGTAACATCTAAATATAATAAGTCTCCATAGTTATTACTTTACTCAACCTTTCAGTTGGTAGTTAAAGTTATAAGTTTATGGGACATGTTTTCCGATATCGACATCTCCAGAGGTTTCCGTGAGGTCGTTGGACTGCTGCTATAAATAAATATCCACATTCTCCTGTTTCCTTTTTCAGATATACTTAACTTATAGTATAAAAGATCTCGCATATAAACTTTATAGGTATCTACTTACCTACACTCCTCCGTTTTAACTTAGCCACATTTTTGTCAATGTTTAATAAATCACGCTATTAAAACTCAAACTCAATGCATTTATTTCAATTAAACCATTTACAGGCACTTTTGAACTGTCAAGAAGTCGGTTAGTCAGAAAATATGAAGCTAGTTGGCCATTCCACAGCGTAGGTACCTATGGAGAAGAACGGGCAAGAAACTCCATGGACACTCTTTTAAATTATATTTTACAAAAATATTAGTTACATCATTCATTTTCAATTTACAGTTATAATGTGAGAACGATGTAAAAAAAATACGTACGCGTTAAAAGCGTCCAGAGTACTGCAAATAGTAACAAAATAACAATCTAAAAATAAAATAATTATAAAAATAAGCCAAAGCAGCTAAGTGATGACCAGCCCCAACTGACGGCGCCCGTTCACGAAATTGTTATCTAAATCGCCACATGCGAACACAAATACATTACACTGGCGTCACGCAAAATCCTGCATCGCGCAAGCAGAATTTACCGTGCAACTAGCATGTATATAGGTACAACGTCCCGACGTTTATAAAATTGTCGGGCAGTAGCCCACCAGACAAAACACCCGTCTGGTCCTCCCTTTTCTAAGATGGAGTATGAGTGAACTTTACACCTTGTTCCTCACACCTCTATAGCACTACTAAATTATAGGTATGATTTTATACCTGCAAGGTAGGTACCCTTCATCTGAAGCCCGGGGAAACTATCAGAACCTTATCAGAGGGTTGTAAATCAAGCCCTACCTATTACTCGCGGGATCGCAAGTATCAATTTATTACGGAGCTTGGTTTATGTAACTTGAAGAGATGTAAAATTATATTGTAAAGGCAGATAATAATAATGTTTAATTTTAGCTACAGTAAATGTTTTGTTAAGCAAATATAACATAACAATTTTAATTACCCTGTAGTATTCAACTTTGAAAATGAAAATCCTTACGCACAAACAAATGCCTAAATTAATTGGATACGACGGGGTAATTGCGTATCACAATATCAGCAGCAATGGCTTCCATTTTGAAAGTTCAACAGCATTCATTGCGTTATTGACGTTGTTGAGCAGACAAATTTTTCGAACATATGAAGCAATGCATTCGCAATATCCTCCTCAAAAATAATTCAGATTAAGATGGATGGTGTATTACGCAGTTAGGGTGCTGACCTACAGTGCTGCGACCTTTCCTTAAGTATCCAATTAATGTAGGCGTCGTGTCTGTGCGTACACTGAAAAAAATAATTTCTTACTACAGCACATTAAAGCGATTTCATTAAGAGCCTATACTACCTCAAATGGCTTAGCGTGATCCTCTGTTATGTCGAAAATACTGCACCATTAATTTTGAAATAAATATATGGTAAAGTTGAGGATTAATGTTAGGTCTTATGTTAGACGAAAACACGATTCCATAAAATTTTCTCGATAGAAAAAAAATCCAAAATTACCTCTAACCCGAACAATAAACCGCTGGTATTCAAAAAATACTTCAAATTAGATCATGAAACTTTGCATACTAACTGAACATACTTTAAAGCAGGTCTTATGTTATTTTTTTTTTATGATTACCATTATTTTCACTATAAAAAGCAAATACCTAAACTATTGGCGCTGCCTGCCGCCCAGCAGCGCACTCTGTCTCGCTCTCACTCAGTCCGCGAGCAGTATCGTATGAGCGAGATAAAGAGTGAATTTTAGCTGAGGTAGGCTCTTAAGACTTACTGACTTTATACAGTAAGAAGAAATGTTTGTAAAACAGTAACTTTTAATTATTGAACATACTATTTACTGAAAAAAACAACAAGAAAAAGGAAAACCACTATTACGTACTGTAATGTTAATTTGAAGGATAAAACAAATGAATAATACAGTTAATTTTGTGACCTTTTAGCTACTTAAAACGTTAAAGTTTACTGTCATCATGACGGTAACATTTGCCTCAAGCTTTAACTGTTTTCGGATCAGTAAAAAATACTGTTTTGAACGGCTCATAATATGGAACTGTTTGAAGCAGTTCAGTTTAATATTTTTTCACTTTTATTTACTGCTTATTTCTTTCAGTGTAGCTTTGCCTACAAACTAAAAGCCTCAAAAAGAAAAAGCCACAAGTCTAATTATAAAAATACGAGCAGATTGCATCTCCTAATATTTGTCGTGTGTCAGAAGCACTTGTGAACGGATTCCGACATTCCACGCGGTCGCTTCGCGCAACCACGGCCGTCGGATTTCTGTCATACAGCGGCTAATACCGACCGCGTAATATAAGGCTAGTTAGTGAACATTTCTAGCCGTTTGGCTGAAAAATTGTCAAGATAAATCTTTGTATTTTTATGTTATAAAAATATTTAGTGTGGTGATGCCCGTGGCTGTAAATTAAACTCAAGCATTATTCTTACTTTCTCTCATTTTTAGGGTTCCGTACCTCAAAAGAAAAAAAAACGTAACTGTCTGTCTGTTTGTCTGTCAAGACCCTTTTTTCAGGCAAGCGTGGAGGTATCAAGTTGAAATTAATATCAGATACGTAGGTCTACGGTCCCTTGAAGCTCTAAAATAATCATACTTCTAAGTCAATGCAATAAAAAAATGCGACATATTTTAATACTAACCTAAAGGGACTCCCTTGATCTAAAATAATTAAAGATTAGTAATAAGGTCTCAAAGCACAAATAAAGGAAAAGTAAAAAACTCGTTAATTTGTAGTATTACTACGAAAATGAATATTTTTTTGCGATTACAAACTTATATTTGCAGTTGCAGAATTGACCGTGACGTATATCCCAACTACGGAACCCTTTATTGTGCGTGGTCCAACACGAACTTGGCCGGTCATTTGCTTTGCCTTAGGCTTACAATGCTGTGAAAATACGCATTATCAAGTAAACAGATCTGTATTTTATTTTATTTTAGTTTAGAACTAGTTGTAAAACCCGTCTATTTACCCAACAGAACGCACTATAATCACTAGACAAGTTGCTCTATTTGAACACACAAAAGAAATAAAAATATAGTTGAATTATAAAAGTTTAACATTCACAATGGGCCTTATTAGAAGGCTGAAAGTCACCCAAAAGGCAATGAAGAGGGCTATGCTTGGAGTTTCCCTGCGTGATCGAATCAGAAATGAAGAGATCCGCAGAAGAACTAAGAATTGCCAAACGAAATTAAGTGGCAGTGGGCAGGGCACATTTCTCACAGAACAGATGGTCGATGGGGCCGAAAGGTTCTGGAGTGGCGACCGCGTACCGGAAGACGTAGCGTTGGAAGGCCTCCCACAAGGTGGACCGACGACCTTGTGAAGGCCGCAGGAAGTAGTTGTATGCGAGAACACAAAACCGGTCGAAGTGGAGGTGCTTGGGGGAGGCCTATGTCCAGCAGTGGACGTCTTTTGCCTGAAATGATGACGATGATGATGATGAACATTCACAACATTATTTTAGACTGCTTGTCCCACATTAGGGTTTACTTGACAATATAATAAAACTACACAACGAATTTTTTTATTCGGTAAATAGTAATTAGATTGTTACCTGGATATATCTATGAACAGTCGTCCTCTATATCATTGTTGAACTTAATCTCATTCGCAACTGTGCTTTTGTGGACGGATAAAAGATCTGCCAAAGACTGTATCTCATGAACCGTAATAGGTAGAAAGTTGAAATTTTCACAGAATGTGTATTTCTATTGCCGCTATAACAACAAATAATAAAAGTTAAATAAAGCTAAAAATTAAAGAAGGTTCCATACAATGATACAAGAAACGTGGTTTTTTCGGCGTTTTTTGTAGTAGGCCTTCGTGTTCGAGTCCGACTCGCCCTTGACCGCTTTTTTAGGAGTACTTAAGTTTTGAACATCTAACGATATTATAAACTAAAACTTTCTTTGAAGTCTAATTTTAGTATTCAAATATTATTAGAGCAAGAGCTGCCCGGCTTATGCCGCTAGAATACTAACAAGTCGGCCTTAATCGTAATCGTATGCCAGTTATGCCTCAGGCTCATTAATCATAATAATTTTAAGCATAACATAATGCTCTAACATCGTAAGCTGAGCTAAGGCATTAAATCGCCTGTTGTTTGCACAGGTGGTCGATGTTTTTACTTCGTGAGGTTTCCAGAGATTATTAGGCGAGGTTATGTAACGTCTGTATTTTCATACTTATATTTTGAGCAGAAAAATAAGTGGAAAGGTTAATGGAGTACTTATTGCACGATAGGTTACGGAGAACTTCTCAGTTCGCGGTATTTTGTCTGGAATAAAAGTGGATATTCTTGATACTGTTGATTATATTGAAGACTTTTAAGTAATTTTAGCTTAAATCCTACATGAAATGGAAGATAGTGATTCCAAGATTACGCACTGTACAGTTTTAATAACAGAAAAACGAATGTAGGGTCGGCCAATTCAAAATTTGACTTGGTCGACTGGACCCGCGGTTCCAGTTCGAGTGGGTCCAGTTGACCAAAGACTCGGTAATTTTACTTACATTGCATTATTATATTAATATAAAAAAAATACATTATTACAAAGAAAATCAGACTTCCAAAAAAATACTAGGTACTATTGCTAAATAACTTTAATTTCGGAAAAAATGCGGAACCAACGACACCAACTTCCGAAATTAAAGTTATTTTGCAACTTGTAGTATTTTTTTGGAAGTCGGTTGTTTTTTTATTTTTGTTAAAAAGTGTTTTTTTTCTTTACGTGACGATTTCTACCAGTTTACTTCTACCGCAAGCCTCGTTAAAGAACTTGCAAAACCGGTCCACGGTTGATGAAAATATCGATACACATACATTAATAACCCTCCTTTTTGCTTCACCGTAGTCAGGTAAAAAAATACATACAAACGAACATAAAACCTTCGTTTTTAAGTCATATCAGCATGTATATAGTGTACCTCCATGTTGTCGGAATACATTACTAAGGGCGGGTTGTTTCACGTCCACTTGACGCGTATACGTCAAAAATGTAGCTACTCCACTGCACAATTTTTGACATTCCACTTTGCCCCACCAGTGGGGCGGCCGGTGGGGCAAAGTGGAATAATCCACTATGGTCACACCAAAAAAAACGCTGTTTCATATTACAATTACAAAATATTATGGCCTTGACTTACGTCAAATTAACGATTACGTAGTCGTTATTATTTGACAAAATGGAGCTAACTATCGTCACACCAAAAAAAACGTTGTTTCAAATTACAATTACAAAAAGGAACATACCTACAAACATACATACATAGGCTGATAAGCACATTACCACTCCTTTGCGTCGCGCAGTCGGGTAAATATTATGGCTTACGTCAAATTAACGATTACGTACCTAGTCGTTATTATTTGACGTATGCATGTGTCGTTAACCAACCGTTTGGAACAACCAGCCCTTATGTGTTTTGTTTACAATACGAGCAAATGATATAACGTTAAAATAGACACTACATGTAAGAAACCTTGCGAATTATCTTCGTAGTGGTTACAGGACAGTGTCATTTGCTGCAATTCAACCCCACCTCTCTAGTACCTATGTACGACGGGAGCTCGGTGCCTCTCCGTGCCTCGGTTCAGGCCATTAGCACGGTTTAATGTGGCCTTTTATTAGTTTAATAAATGTCTATGTTCCCGCCAGCCATGTGTGAAAGCGAATTTTTATTCGAGTTTTTGTTTGTCAGGAATGTCCTTTTAATCGCTTTTGCAGATGAAGCTATTATCGTTTCGTTTATGTAAGCACTTATGCCAAGGAATATTCCGTTTTGAAAGGTTCTAAAAGATAATGTTTTTGGCAATTTTGTTGGCTTAATATTTAAGTTCCTCCAGCAGTCATTTGTTTAGCGTAATTATATGGAGAAATGCTGGCAGACACTTTTAATATATACCCACCACTCACTACCTAGAACTTATCATAGTCCGCCTATAATGTTCCCACTGCTGGGGCACAGCCCTTCTCTCGGTGAGAGGGCGTGGGCAGTAATCCAGTTCGCGGGCCCAGTGCGGGTTGGTAGATGTATCTTTGAATTTTTGGTTCTAGAACATGCCGGTTTCCTCACGATGTTTTCCTTCACCGTTTTGAGAGACTACTCTCAAAACGGTGAAGGAAAACATCGTGAGCTCGCATCGCATCGTGCGCTTTATGTTGTGTAAATTATTACATCACTACTAAGTGATGTAATAATTTACACAACATAAAGCGCCTGTCTGGGTTTGCACATACGACCTGCAAATCTTTGCAGCCTTACTTCCGCACCACCACTGCTCTCCTATGGAAAAAAACTTGTATTATTTCCACACCCTCATACATAAACATAGCCTCGCACAATATCACAGATTGATTCCCAAATACGTCAAAACACAATAGGAACATCCAATTATCTGATAGGGGGGCCAACCTTTTGTCCGGTGTTTTGGCTTCCTATTCTCATGCTCCTTTCAATTCGTGTCTCCATCGCATCTTGTCCATACATAATATTATCATTTGTATGCTTCTACGAATATTTATTTTTCAGGAATACTATGAGATTGGACGCATGCGAATTCACGCTTAAAATATTGTAATTAGTTAGGTTACAGTAGGTAACTATTTTGTGGTGAAGGTCTTCGTTTAAATATTCCGATTCAAAATTTTAAATAGGTTAATTTCAAATTCACTAGGTATTATTTAAAGAATTTCAAAGGGGTTTGAAGATTTTTGCATGGAGCCTGGCATACCCATTTTCATTGAGTCCGCCATTTTTTATTCAAAATGGCGGCCGCCCATGAAATGAAACCTATAAGTAAAAATCAATAGCCGATATCGATTCTCTTGAAACTTTAAACATTCAGCGTGATTATTTCAAATATCTATGCAACAAGATGTAAGTAAGCAAGTTCAAAAAATATGAATGTCACGTGCTCAACTTTGAACATTAATATCTCGAAACGTGACGCTTTACGTGGTTAAGTCTTCTGTTTACATTCATGTCAGCTATCGATTTTTGGATTCAGAATGGCCGCCATTTTGAAAAAAAAACTAAATGGCGGACAGTAGGTATTCAATAAAAAAAAATCTTCAATCCCCTTTTAATCAATCCTACAATATTAATTTTTTTCTTAGCAATAAATAACCTTTTAATCAGTACTTAACTTTTTAATAAAACGAAACAGGATTCTGAAAATTGTGCTCAAGTTTATATCCAAATGAAATTCTCCTTCCGTTCGCTTTCATCGAAATCAATTGGCATGCTCGTGTACTAATTAATTTATTGAATTGTTTACTTGATACTAAACTTGTGCTGTAAACAGCGATCACTATTATTGTCTTCTAGACATTAACTTATGTCCTTAATGTGTGATTAGAGAAAAGAGGAATTATTAAAAAAATATCATTTATATTAACTATTTTATCATACAAAATATATCAATAGAAATCAACATTTATAATTATTTTTAATACTACACCTCCGCTCTTTGCATACACGCTCACACGCACACATTTACAACCATTTACAATCAAACTACACCTCACTAAGTGCACGTGAAACCGGCCTCACTTTACTGTTGACAGCCCTCTGTCTTGGTTTTTTATTTATTCTAAGAATGACACAAACAAATCATGCACAGATTTTTTGAATCAGTTAGTATGTAATCTTGATTTATCCACCCATTTTTTCATATATTTTTTCAAAGCTTGAAAACTACACGTATCTTAACTTCTCTACCGACCATCGGCTGATTTTGACAGTTCTTCCGGAATCTGTTTACCATCGTTAATTGAACTCCTCGACATAAGACAAAGGTTCTCTCAAAGCTGGGGAAGTGCTCTTTTTAATTACGGCACTGCTGATAGCGATCGGCCAGTGATGTTACTTCGAACCCAAACTAGAGCATACTTTGGGTTCTAGTGGTTGCAAAATACTCTTCTTTGTTTATTTTAAGCGAGGATCAAAGGGAAAGTTGTGGCTTGTTTAAATTTGATGAAGCTGGCAGCATAATTTGGCTGAGCTTAACTTGTGCTGGGCTTGCTATTCTATATTGCAAGCATTACATAAAGCGTGATCTTTTGAGTGTGAACATCGATTCTATAACAAGCGAGCGTTGAGAACAAGTAACAATTATATTTGCCTAAGTTACTGGTCGTTTTATTCATGAAGGTGTAAGTTATGAAGAACATTCACACTCATTTGCTTTGATCAATTGGAATGGCGTCCTGTCAAAATATAAACCAGAAGGCCAATTCCCGTAATTAAAAACGTTCAAAATCTAGTCGCAATGAGTCTCAAATGTCAAAAACTTGTCAAAAATGTAGGGAAAGTAGAGGTATTTTTAACAGATTGAGACTTAGATCTGAGGGGCAATTCTCGTAATTTTCAGAACGTTCACAGTCTGATCTCAGTCTCAATCTGTCAATAATATCTCTAATTTTCCTACATTTTAACAAGTTTTTGACATTTGTTTGTCGCCGAGATGAGACTGTGACTAGATTTTGAACGTTTTAAATTACGAGAATTGCACCCCTGACTGTAGAACCATGATGCCACGCAAAACTACGGATCCGCCAGGCGTAAAACCAATTAGCCGAAATCACTCTACTCACGCCACTCACGCTCAATCACTCACGGTTTTATTCCAATACCATCACTAAAAATAGTAAAAAAATAGTAAATCATTGCAATGTGACCCTCATGTCATTGTAATAAGGTTCATTAGAGAACTGCCTGACTAGTTCTAGCCTCGAACGGAGTCTTCATTCATGAGTTCCATCTCATCAAAAAGCGAAGTTGCTAGTGTTAAGCTGCAACATTGAACCAACACCTAAAAAATATTAAACCATAAATAAAACACGATAATTAAACCATGAACATTAAACAATGATAAGCATAGATTACTTTGCTAAAGTTTTTATGTACAGGCAACAAAAGAGATAAGTATGCAGGATCGTCGGATACAGTTGAAGTTTAGTAAGAAACCGATGGATGTTCTCGAATAAAATTTAATTGTCTTAATAGAAAACAAACTATCCTATTTATCAAATTAAATTTCACTCTACAACATCCATCAATTTCTTACTAAACTTCAACTATATCCGACGATCCTGCATAATTATCTCTTTTGCTGACTGTACCTAGTAGTATAATTTTTATTAAGAACTTTACTCATCTGCACGTAAATAACAACTAGAACTGAACAAAAACTCTGAAAATTAAGTTTCAGCCAATAAACAAGTTTAATTAAACTTATTATTGCGGACCATTCCATAAGATGTTCTTCAAAATTATGAGAACGACTGCCTATTCAATGAAATTTCATCTTCATCGTGTCGTCTTTATTAACTTATAACGCCTAAAAGTATGTGATCAACTACAGTAAACAAAATACAACTAACTAATTTGATACGATAGAAAAAAATCATGAACCATGGAATCATGAAATGATGATTACGACCTCTAAGAACTTTTTTTTCACAATAAAAACCATACTAATATACATACAATCATGCTGATTTTTGTCAGATTATTCTACAAGTGACATATTAAAGCACTAGAGTTTTAATTTTTTAGTCCAAACAATAGATTTTATGTAAATACATAATTGCTTCATATTTTGCAATAAATTACCAGCGTTGTGTCATCCCGCTTCTCTTTCTTTTCTTTGCAGTGCGACAGTGCCCGCGCTTTAGATCATGTAGTCCCCTTTAAGGGTTCAGACGAAATCTTATCATCAAAACATAAAAAGTAATCACATGAAAAAAAATAGAGAGAATTTATTTTTATTTACAAGGTCATAACTCCTTACCCTCATAATATACATATTTTATTCCTGTCTTAATAAATGTTATTGCATATTTCATGAACTATTTGACAACATGGTCTCAGTAGTGGTGGAAATATGGACTGCGAATGGGCATTGTCCTTTCATCGCAATTCGATCAGTCGTTAACGAGTGAAAAGGTAACAGACAGGCACCCACACAGAGCAAGGCTTAGCGTGAACTGCGATGCGATTTTTTAAATCGCATTTTCATGCGAAATAATATCGCGAACGCTAATAAAACTTTTCAAGCGATTATTTACCCCATTGTGCTGACTTTAGTATATAATTTCTATTTTTCACAGATTGGCGAATCTTTTACGCAACGATTACATTTCATAGTCCGCGCTTAGCCTTACTTTAGCATTTATAAAACGAAAAAAATCAGGCTTACTGCACGGAGTGCACCAGATGTATGTACTTAATTATCGTCGCTCCCAGCTAAGCTGTAAACCGCAACAGCCTTATAAGATTGATTTTTTAAAGAGGTGTAGGACCTCTTTAACTGCAAATTAAAGAACCTATATAACCTTTTTTCATTTACCAAATACAAACGGATTATTCTACAAACATTTATTTCTTCATTTCATAAAAAAAAATGTTTTATTAACACCCGCAACCATTTCCGCTTAATTCTAATTATGAATATCCGTAGGCTTTTAGCCTTTTGTAACGAAAAGTGTTCCCATTTTCTTAATCCTTTGTGGTTTATAGGTAAAAACCAAAAAAATAAAGTATTTTCCTTTGTATTAAAGTCGTCAGTCCATCAAGACTGACGTCTTTAATACAAAGGAAAATACGTTTTTTTTTTTTTTTGATAGCTGGGGCGTCCTACACTATGTTTACTTAGCTTATCAAGATTTAAATTGTCAGATTGCCTTCGTCGTACTTAGTTGCGCGAAAGTGTCCATGCCGAGAAGAGTGAGCTCACAAAATAATAATCGAATTTCCATGAAACATGTTTCGTTAAACGTCGTTCAGCTGTTTTACACAACGTAGCTGTTTTATAAAACAGCTAGCGGTTATGTAAAACTGCTAATTAAGCAATCCATCAACGACATGCACATACCCACGACGAAACTAAGTAGGTAATGACGTAATAAATCAGAATATTACATGTGCCGAGATTTGAGCACAAAATACTATATGAAAGGTACATGGTAACCTTTTTCCTAGCGTGGAGGCAAAGGAAAGTTAAATTATGATAAAAGCTTTCATCCTGTATGTTAACTAGGTAGGTAAGTTTTGTTAGCGGACACAAAGCATATTGTAGTACACTAATTAATGTTCACCTCAGTATGTTTTTTTTTTTCATCTAGTTTTTAAAATATTATTGGCGCGTAAAAGTGTTTAATAAACCTACAAATATCATTATCGGCATGTAAAATTATTAAATATTTACATAATATAAGCTAACATTTAAAATAATAATATGTACATTTATATGCAAAAGAATCATAGGGCATCAAAAAATTCGTCCACCTTTCTACTGGAACAGTGCCCAAAAGGCTGGCAGCATTGCCACGTTGTATGGCGATGCTAATTCTTTGGCCGAGAAGTAGGCCTGCCCTCTGGTCACGTGAAGAGTCGACTAACCGCTTGGCGATATCTCGAAAAACCAAGAAAATGTTTGACAGTACATAGAGAGCAGTAGTCACCCAGTGCTAACGGCCGCAACTTACGAATTGTAGGTTGTAGTCGTTCGAACCTCATGGTCATCTTCATGATCTGTTAGTAGGCAAGTGCTACTACTCTATAAAAGACTTCCTATCAGACAAATCACTGCTCCAATATAGTGTCCCTCAGTCATGATGCGTTCAGTGCCCCACTATATGTGTACCTACTCAAGTTCGTTCTGCTTTATTTTTATATTCTATTATATATTTTATGCGACATCTTAATAATTTGTAACAATAATTTAATGTAAGAAAATTTAATTTAATTTATTATGTGCCAACTATTGTATGCCCCAAGGGCGGGACATAGCTGATCACAATTTAATTATTTAAGACCTGTATTATGTACCTACCTATGATCCACAATAAAGATATTGATTGATTGAACCCTGGCAGGCGCTTTACTTTGTGTAAATTATTTCATCACCACTGCTCTCAAAACGCTAAAGGCAAACATCGCATCGTTAGGAAACCGGCATGTCCAAAAATTTGAAGACATGTGACTTCTACCAACCCGTACTGGGCCCACGTGGTGGTACTGTGTCCCAGCAGTGGAAAAATTATAGATTGATTAGTGCTATATGACCTAGTCCATTAGTAGAATAATTCGACTTTACAGAAGTGAGTCACTATTGTTCTAATGTTAGAAAATCGTAAGTGCTCGTTCACCTGTACCTCGGATGACCTCAACGTAGCCACTTACTGGGCTCAAGAAACAACGAGGAAGAGTCCCATCGACACGAAAACAAGAAGAAGAATATTGTAGTGAAATAAACCCAATAGTTACTCCGAAACCCTTCGAACATTAAGCTTTAGTTTCGTTTTTTCATTGGCTCCAAAATCAAACATCATCATCATAATCTGCCTAGTCTTTTCCCGAAACCAAACGAACATGCCTTTTTTTTACAAATAGAAATCATTTATTTGCCAAAAATGTAGGTATACATATAATATGGTTATTATAGACTTATGCAAAAACATTGTGCAAGCAAGTAGGTATAGAATTAAAAATGGGTTTTTAGTCAACTGAGGCCGCTTGAACTTATCCTGCGGGATGTAGACCTAATGCTACGAAATCAAAGTATTACTTATTCGTAGACCTAATAAATTTATTGAATCGGGCAACTTATCCCATATTGATACAAATGCTCTTACATTTTACTCCCGAAGTGTCCACTTCATTTGATTTTTTTTTTGTATAGGCAAACCTTCAATATTTGACGTATAATACATGGTGGTAGGGACATCAACGCGCCATGGATTGACCCCCTTGCCATGTTGGATGGGAAATCATCAAATGACCCCTCCCGCTCTGGCTGGAGTGGAAGGGAGTGTCAGACTCTTACTGATAAAATCCATCCGTGTTCCTTCCTTAGCCGTTTATGTTCCGTGGTAGCGGTAACCCTTTCGGACAATCCCGCACCCCCGGCAGGCTTCGGCCCTGGCAGGCCCCTTCCTTTTTGCTGACATCTCTTTGAGGCGCGCGTGGAACACGTACGCGCCGACCGGCACGGGCCTGGTCCTGATCGGACGGTGAGCTACCCATTACTCTCCGTCCGCAAGCCCGCGCCTACGGTGGCCGAGAGTTGCCACGCGGCTTTCGACACCCGGAGCGTCTCCCGCAGCGGCTGGGACATGAGGCTCTGTCCCTCATCCATCCCGCCACCTTCTTCGCTAGCATGACTGCTTCGCAGAAGGAGGTGACTGCCTCCCACTCCCTCTCGCCCCGGACCATGGCTTGAACCAGGGCCGGACGCGAGAGGTCGCCGCCGATGATTCTGATACCCCTGCGGATAAATTTCTCCTCGGTTATTAATAAAGAAAAAGCTATATAATTCCCCTGAAAACTATGGGGTGGCATATTCCTTGTTTAAAATTAACATAGTAAACGTTTATTCTTTTAATTATTACGAGAAGTCAGCGTTATGAAAGTATTCTTGACTCAATATCCTGTTCGAAGCTCTCCTAGATAAATATGCCAAGCTAAGTTAATAGTTAGTATCGGTACTTGTTCGGAATATTGAGGCGGAGCTTGTTTAAGTTGTAAGTTACAAGTTTCAGTTAACCTACGTGTTAGACTTATACCCGGAGAAAATTTGGAAGCTTACTTGTACGGATAAGACCATTATTAGGTTTTTTTTTTTTTGTTTCGTTTTACTTTACTGTCGCTCTACTCTACTGTTATAGAAACCTTAGTGGTTTTCTCAACCAGTTCAACTAGTATTTCCATCTGGAACTAATTTATCAACTTAGTTTGTCCACCATGAAGTAGTTTTTCTACCTTTAACTAGTTTCTCGACTAGTTTTTCTACAATGAACTAGTTTTTCCACCATGAACTAGTTTCTCAACATTTCCACCATGAATTTATGGTGGATATGGTTGAGAAACTTGTTCATTGTTTCTTGACTAGTTTTTCCCCATTTTTAATATTCAAATTATCCTTTTCCAACTATGATGGGGTCGGCTTCCAAGCTAACCGGGTGCAGCTGAATACCAGTATTTTATATGGAGCGATTGTCTACCTGACCTCTACAACCCTTACTACTGGTTACTGGGGAACATGATACCGTTTGTTAAGGACTGGGTGTCAGGCTTGGGCTAACGACTACCAAAGATTTACGAAGGATAGCCGAGACCAACAGCTTAACGTGCTTTCCGAAGCACTAAAGATGGTCACCCATCCACAAACCGACCGCGGCAAGCGAAGCTTAACCTTCGATCTAACCGTGTGACTGTTATCATTTCTATGTTGATATTGATCATTATAGTATGATCCTCGTTTATACACTGTTCCATGTTTAAACCATTCAATAAGTCAGTTGATACAACGCTCAAACACATTTGAATTATGAACTTGTTAACTTAGTTATGCAGCCATATAATTAGGTTCAATCATAAACCATGGGATATATCAATATTGCCAGTTAGCTGTTGCGTCATTAACTTTGTCAAAGGGGCAATTTGTCTCTGTAATTACCTCGAATGCAAGCTGGTATTATATTATTGACTGCACATGGTCAATATATGGTCGTATATGTGAAATATGACTCAAAAGATAGGCATAGTTGGTAGTAGCAGAGCACAAAATTTATGCGCTCCCAAAGAACATAAAATAACTATCTATACTAGATACCGTGCTTCAGAAAGCACGTCAATCTGTTGGTGCCAACTGTTATTCGTGGATCTTTGACAGTCGTTACGGGTAGTCAGAAGCCCGAAAGTCTGACAACCAGTCTTACCAAAACGTATAGTGTTACCCAGTAACTGGGTTGTAGAGGTCAGATAGGCAGTCGCTTCACGTAAAATACCTGGGTACAAAAAATAGCTGGGTAAAGGCTAGGCAGGTGATGATAAACTACCTATTACTGTACTTAGTACCAACATTTGTATAAAAACAAGTAAATTATACTTATTTAAGTTACAGAAGAGCGGAGTCTCTCACAGGATTATTTGCTTCCAAACGGGTTCCAATCACTAGTTGATAAGGTTTACATGTCGAAAAATAAACCATTTTTGATGTTAAGGGGCAAATCGAAATAATATACTCGTATAATAATGCTAATTCTTTGGCCAAAGAATTAAATTAAATATCGGGATTAAGAAGTAAAGTAAAAGTATCCTAAGGCCGCTATCCCACTGGCGTTTTACGAGCGTCGGCGTCTCTCAAACGTCTGCGCAGCGTCAACGTTGCGCAGACGCAACGTTGACGCCGCGTCGTCGCGTAACAAGCATTAACGTCCGTTGAACGCGACGTCAACGTCGCGTCTCCGCAACGTTAACGTCGCGTTTGTTGGCAACAGGTACAATCACGCAGTGTCTAAATATTGTATGTCACTTTGAATCACTTGTAAAAATTCGTCAAATGTAGTCTTTGGCATTCGCAAATATTTATAAACTTCTGATTCATTATTTTTAATATTATTAGAGTACAGTGCGAAATATTCACTTTCTTGTGATCGATTGGACCATAAAGGGTTTTCCCAGAATTGACGATGACATTTTCTTTTTCTTTTACGTAATTTTCGTCGAAGTAGTAAAGCCAACAGAAGTACTTCCTCGTCGGAATCCAGTGTTTCTGATTGTACGCCTCAAATAGTGTCATGTGCGCGACGTTAACGTCGCGTTCAGCGGACGTTAATGCTTGTCACGCGCAGACGCGATGTCAACGCTCGTAAAACGCCAGTGGGATAGCGGCCTAAGTGTTAATCCTGATTATAACTAGCTGTGTGTCAAATTTCATCCAAATGCGTTCAGTAGTTTTTGCGTGAAAGAGTAACAAACATTCATCCATCCATCCTCACAAACATTCGCGCATTAGTAGGATCATTAGTAGGATCATTAGTAGGATTAAAGAAAAGTAGGTACATACAATCACTGTCCATTCCAAGGTTGCCTGGAAGAGATTGCAGAAAGCGATAAGGCCGCCCATTGTATGTTTTGTATTAATAATCGTATTTTTTGTTATGTATTTTCTGCTGTACAATAAAGTATATATAAATAAATAAGTATCTAACATAAATCTTGACATTTGAGCTACATTTCTGATCCATCGTGGTTTGTTATAACTGTATCATAAGGTCTTGTAAACATATTTCGTGTCTAGGTATCGTCTTCATTTGACATTTAACGTTAATTAATTATGATTTAGGCCTTATTAACGGCTTGTACTAACAACCTACGCAAAACCTGAAACGTTCCTCAAATTCTCTGCTAATGATTTCAGAGAAAATCACCGGAGTTTAACAAATGTTGTAGGTACATTTGTTTGTTTTTGTGTTTTTTGTCATTTGTATTTTTGTTTCTCGTTTGTTTTGTTGAATCTGTATTAAATAAAGGGAAATAATAATGGTTCCGAAAAACAAATTAATCTCCAGCGATCTGTGGCCGACTAAAATAAATGGATCTTCGAATAACAAAAATGAAACTTTAGAATAAAATACTGAACCTCCGACAAAATTAGTAAGTTACCGACAACAGAGGTTTTGTAAAAATAATCATATTAAATATATACGCGGGGCTACATCGACTTAGGATGCAAGAGTGAGCGAAGGGCACCCCGAGGTTCGGTTTGGTTAGGTTACTTTAAACCCTTTACGTCGACATAGGATGCAAGAGCGACCGAATGAGAATACAAATACCTTTACCTAGGTATATATTATAACGTAATTTAAGCTGGTAGAAAATTATTATAGCAATAAACAGTCATGTTTATTTTTCGAAGATTTCAGTATCTCATTCGGTCGTTTCGTCATTTTTATTCGGACAAAAGAAGTCGGAAAGTTAGTATTTTAGGCAGTAGATTTAATATTTTAAGTAAGGGCAATTCTTATTTTTTGTCGGAGCTTTTATTACTATCCTTAAATAATACAGATACGGCGTTGACGTAATCACTTTTACACTTTTGTCGCCGACAGTAAAGAACTATTATTATTTATTTTTATCCGTTAGTAGCCCACTGCTGGGCAAAGGCCTCCCTACTCTCTTTCCATCTCTCTCTGTCCAGAGCTGCCAAGGATCCATCTTTATCAAAGGAGTCTAGCTCATTCCGCCATCTCCGTCTGGGCCTGCCGCGATATCGAAGAACTATATACATTGTAAAATAAAGATCATAGTCAATCATGGAGACTGCCGACAAAGTAAAAACTTAAGACTATGAAAATATAACAGTGGGTTTATTTAATCAATTTAACTTCTACGAGTACTTAATTGGTTTTTTCGGCCGGGCAAAGTGTTATTAGATTTTCAATTTGAAATTTCTCAGTATAGCCCGAAGTCTGGATTTGTGCCTGGTTGGTGGAAATAGGCTCGCCCCTATTACATGGGATTTCAACATACCTGGCGAAATGTGGGCTTATTATAGGTACACTTCTGCCTAACCCTTCGGGATTACAGGCGTGTTTTTTTTTTTTTGAATTGCTTCTCGCAGTTCAATCTATGAGGTTGTCGTCTGCTTAACCAAGCTTGCCGGCGCAGATATACGACTTCTAATGATTTTAAATTCAACATCACGTCTAATCGACCGGACTGATTTCTTTGAAAAAAATAAATGTTATACTAAACCATTTGCTTCGTAATTTGATATGTGAATATTTGCAATTATATTTTTTTAACATAGTGTAATTAATTTGTAAAGTAATGTCTACCGCGGACATAAAAACGATAATCGCGCAAACCCTATCGGGTGTATTTTCATAAAACTTTCACCATCTAAAAGACAATTTAATTCCCCGAATTTTAGTATACGGTTTTTATTTGTTTGGTGTTTGAGAGTTTTTGTAAATAGATAATTGCTTCATATCACACTAATATTATAAAGGCGAAAGTTTGTGAGTGTGTGTGTTTATATGTTTGTTACTTCTTCACGCCTAAACCACTGAACCGATTTAGATGAAATTTGGTATAGAGATAGTTTGAGTCCCGGAAAAGGACATAGGATAGTTTTTATCCCGATATTCCCACGGGATCGACATTGACGCGGGTGAAACCGTGGGGCGCAGCTAGTTTGCAATAAATTACCACGGTTGTGTCATCGCGCTTCTCTTTCTTTTCTATGCAGTCCGACAGTGACCGCGCTTTAGGTCGTGTAGTCGCCTTAAGGCCACCAGCCAGGGCTTAGTGCCAGACGGCGCGTATGTGTTCCACGCGCACCTCAAAGAGATGTCAGCATAAAGGAAGGCGCCTGTTAGGGCCGAAGCCTGCCGGGGTTGCGGGATTGTCCGAAAGGGTTACCGCTACCCCGGAACACAAAAGGCTAAGGAAGAAACGGGTGGGTTTTAGTCAGTAAGAGTCTGACACTCCCTTCCGTTCCACCCAGAGCGGGAGGGGTCAATTAATGATTTCCCATCCACAAAAAAAACCAGGGCTTAAAAAATTTTAAAACTAAGCGACTATATGCTAAAGGGCACCCCTTAGAGCGTACTGACCTCGGCTTAGGGCGTCGCTGGGAGAGGCTGGATCGGAATTAATTACAGGCGTAATGTTATGTTGTATAGATATACCAGCACTAATGTTGCATAACACGTCACCCTTATAGCTACAGATACGCTGCTATTACAGCATGTCGGCAACGCGAACCCATAAGATTTTCCCCTACCAAAAATCGCTCAACGCGTCCAACGAAGTTTTCACTTCAAAAAATGAAAGCCATAACAAATTGAACAAGGTTATAAAGATTTAACCTATTCAATTACTGGCCGTAGATTAAAAAAGGAGGTGGATAATCAAAAAGCAGCAAAGTTAAAAATAAAATATAAGCTCCTTGGTATTATGCAAATGTTATGAAAAGCGTAGTGTAAGAGCTCAGCATTTATGAATATTCAGTTGTAAGTCATTACAAAAGTTTTTTTTCGTCCGTTCGGCTTTTTGCTCGGTAGCAATAAATAGGATTGGCAATTTTCTCTTTCTTTTAGAGAATTTATATTAATATGCAATTGAGCTTTATTTTTGTTAACATTAAAGTGATTTAATTTTGAAGTTTTAATAAAGGTTCTGGGTGTAAATTTGACTCATGCTCTATAGAAAAGGGAGGATAATCCGACCAGACGGGTGTTGTGTCTGGTGGGCAATTGCCCGACGAGTGATGTCGGGAAGTTGTATATTTACCTATGTTACCGTTAGAATACGGAAGACGTCAATATGCGCATTAACTTAATCTGCAAATTATCGGGTACAATCCGTTAAAGTGTGAAATATGTTACCAGCCAAACCCGGTTTTAGGATGAACAAACATTTATTTCCACTTTAAAGGACTCAACCAGATAATCTGCAGATTAAGAAGTTAATCTGCACTTTAACTGATTTACGCACATTAGCGGTAACATAATATATATACTAGTTACCTACTTATTTAATTAGTTGTTAGTTGTGTGGTACTCGTGGTTAGTTGTTATCATCATCATCATTTCAGCCGAAAGACGTGCACTGCTGGACATAGGCCCCAAGCACCTCCACTTCGACCGGTTCTGTGCTTCTCGCATCCAACGGGCTACTTATATATAGAATATAGATTATCCTTTTAAAATTACTCCTTTCTTTCAGTCTTCTAAAAACTGTACCACTTCTTTTAACTACATACTAATATAATACCTCCAATTCAAGAAGCACTTGCAACGTTAGAGGAGATCAAAAATCCGCGTACATACAATGGCTCGTTATTCTGAAGTTTATTCGAAAAGGAACATAATATGGGGTAGACGTCGTCTACGCCATATTGTTATTTCTTTTAGCTGAAACGATATTGTTATTACAATTTCTTTTTAACGAATATTTAACTCCATTATAAATGATTAATATCATTAATGTCAAGCTAAGTTTGGTTGGAAATTGTTTTTTCAAAACCTAAGAGAAACTGTTTTAGTTTTCTCAACAATGGTTCACTAATTGTCATACTAATTTAAAATTTTCGAAAGTATCAAAGGACCTGCCTGTCTTAAAAAAAATGTAATGTATCTTTGAAACCAAACTTAATAGTGGGATCAAAAAATGAAGCCATGCTAAAGTGTCTTTAAAAATTCTGAAATATTTTTCATAGCCTTGTTTTCGTAAAACAATATTTTATTATTTTGTTGTTTTATTATTTCTTTTATATCGGAGAACAAAAGAGGTGCTCGCCTTATGGCTGAATCATAATCAGGTGGCTAATTAGAATACTTGTTTCTTTTTTCGACCCACATTTTAATATCTCTTTTGTAATTAGATTTTCTAAATAATTAATTTTTGTTTTCGTGTTTTTTTTCGTACCTAACTGTTAGAGCTTTTGTTTGCTGTCGTTTTCAGCCAGTTTTTCTTTATTCAAAAATGTTTTACAGTACATTTATAATTTCATGTAACACAAAGAAGGTTTCTAGGTAAAATTTTTCTTTAGATTAACTTCTTAGAGAGAGCAATCGACTCTTTGAACTATTTTTCCAATTAGTAATAAAGGAATTAGCTTTTCCGCCTACATAAAAGTTAATATTATATTTTCTGGAAATAGGTATACCATGTTTTTTACTTATATTTTTCTCAGTTTTCATCTAAAAATAACAAAAAAATAATATTGAATGTGGTATTTGAGCAACGTTACGGCTCACTTTTATATAAAATATTATAGCTTTTATTAGGGTGTTTAAGTTTTTAAGTATTAAGGAATTTCAAAAAAGTTACTGAGGAAGTGGTATGGTACGAAATGGCGGTCGTCCAGCAGCAAGATCGGCGGGTGACATTGTAAACATGTATTTTCTGTTGATTGTACTTACCTGTCAAAAAGAGTAACCTAGATAATGTGGATAAGACAAAGTTTAAAACAGAAGTTGAACTAGCAGGGGATCGGGGAGGGGAGGGGGTGGAGGGGGGTTCAGGGGATCATACCGGAATAAATTGCATCACGGGAAGAACCTGGATGAGGCTAGCACAGGAGCATGGAGATTGGCAGATAAAAAAACGTAGTCTATGCTCAGTAGTGGGTTAAGTCGGGCTGGACGTAATGGTTGAGCTCCTTAAGTTTGATTTGAGTTGCACGATTACTGACGAATGCGTGCACTGACTGGACAGGTCCACTCAATCTGTGTCGTTCTCTCCTCAAAAGACCATTTCAGACATCAATCTACATGGTCATTACATGATCTTACGTAGATTATGTCTGTTGTTGACTTTCATTGTAATAGAAAAAAATGCTCAAGATGTTATTTCCCATAAGAAAATAATACTTACTTTTTTTTCTGGCTACTTTAATTTTTGGGTATAAAATGTTCGACACCTGAATGATGTCCTTTATAATGTGTATAGATAGTTCGGAGCTTAAAAAAATAAACTTAGTTATTGAAAGTTATACGAGGTGTATAAAAAGAGCGCCAAAAAACTTTAGGAACAAAATGCAAACGTAACATTTTTATGCAGTTTCAAGCTCAGTGAGCTGTTCCGAACCCAGTTGATTTTTCTGATATATCTACTGGTACTACATACACATGGATCTGAACATTGTAATAGAAAATCATTCAGTGAGTTTGCCGTATGTTTTTATAAAACCTTTGGATTTTAGTACAAAAAATATCATTTGTTTTGTTAGCAGATGATGGTCGATAAGCGCCATACCAACTGTTGTTAAATGTAAGCACTTATATTATTCTACTACGTATAATGATTAGTTGCGCCTGATCTCTCTCCGGTCGTGTTGGATTGCCGTCCCATCAGACTATGAGAGTGAGGGAAGAGGGAGTGCACCTGTGTCTGCGCGCACACTGGTGCACTATAATATCTCCCGCGCCAAAGGCTAGTATCCGTTGAGATAGGCCGCCCGTAGCTGAAATACGGTCTGGAGGACTTTATAATAGTTACTATATTTATGAACGGTCTAATAAATACGTACATAAGCCTAATCAGCCTATAATGTTCATATTGCTGGGACACAGGCCTCCTCTCTGTGAGAGGGAGTGGGCTGTAATCCACCACGCGGGCCCAGTGCGGGTTGGCAGGTGTCACATGTCTTCGAATTTTTGGTTCTAGGACATGCCGGTTTCCTCACGATGTTTTCCTCCACCATTTTGAGAGCAGATGTTGGTGAAATAATTTACACAAAGTAAAGCGCCTGTTTGGGTTCGAACCTACGACCTACAACTCGTAAGTCGCGGCCGATACCACTGGGCCACCACTATCTCTCTAACACGCCAAAAATCAGCTGTTTTATACATCGCTCATTTGGATAATTAATATCGACGTAAATGTATTTTTTCCCAAAAATGAGTTAAATATGCCAAAGCATTTAGAAAGCGTATTTACGTTAGGAAAGCAAAGTAAAAAAAAAGTAGCAATTAAATCGATGTTTCTCCAAATGAGCGACATTTTGGTCAAGTAGGTATTGAACTTTTGTATTAAACAGCTGATTTTTTTTCGTGATTTCAGAGTTGGTCCCATAGTGAAAGTTGTTCAGTTCGATGGTCTAAAGCACCTCTTACAGTTTGTCGGATAAATTTTTGACACCTTATATGTATCTATACATACTTAAGGGTTTGTTTATTTGAACGCACTAATCTTTGGAATTACCAGTCGGATTTGAAAAAATATTTTTGCATTTGTTAGCCCAATTCTTAAGGAAGGTAAGGTAGGTAGGCTTTTTAACATCAGGCTGTGACTCTTAAGAGCCGAGCGAATGGAAAAAAGTCAGAAAGGACGCTAAGCAAAGTTATAGCAGGCGATGCGATGCGACGCGCGACGGGCTGGGTCTACAAAATTCACGCGGACGTAGTCGCGGGCAGATGCTAATCCATACTAATATTATAAATGCGAAAGTGTGTCTGTCTGTCTGTCTGATACCCCTTCACGCTTAAACCGCTAAACCGATGAAATTTGGTATGGAGATAGTTTGAGTTAGTTTTTATCCTGATATTCCCACGGGATCGACACTTATGCGGGTGAAACCGCGGGGCGCTGCTAGTAGTTAATAAAAGTCTGCAATCGCCCAAGCGTGACATCTGACCAAGCGTGCTGATCAATCTCATGCGTTTTCTGTAAAATAAGGAGCCTTTGCGCTGCAGTAGGACAATATTCGTTCAAATTGTAGTAGAGTCACGTTGTAAATCTATACTAAAAAAAAAACCGCCCAAGTGCGAGTCGGACTCGCCCATGAAGGGTTCCGTAGCAGCAAGTAACATAATATAAAAGTTCTTGTAGTTCGTTGTAACTTTGTGAAAGGTAAATTGCGGTTTTCGATTTATGACGTATTAAAAAAAAACTACTTACTAGATCTCGTTCAAACCAATTTTCGGTGGAAGTTTACATGGTAATGTACATTATATATATTTTTTTAATTTTATCATTCTCTTATTTTAGAAGTTAGAGGGGGGGACACACACATTTTACCACTTTGGAAGTGTCTCTCGCGCAAACTATTCAGTTCAGAAAAAAATGATATTAGAAACCTCAATATCATTTTTGAAGACCTATCCATAGATACCCCACACGTACAGGTTTGATGAAAAAAAAATTTTGGAGTTTCAGTTGTAAGTATGGGGAACCCCAAAATTTATTGTTTTTTTTCTATTTTTGTGTGAAAATCTTACTGCGGTTCACAGAATACATCTACTTACCAAGTTTCAACAGTATAGTTCTTATAGTTTCGGAAAAAAGTGGCTGTGACACACGGACGGACGGACAGACAGACAGACATGACGAATCCATAAGGGTTCCGTTTTTTGCCATTTGGCTACGGAACCCTAAAAAGACAGGTTGCACTCCGGGAGTGCCGGCAGAAGTAAAAACTTGAATATTAACGTTGAAATAAATCAATTATTAATTGAATTAATATAACTCATTTTTTTTTCACTATTTCTGCGTCACTTTTTTCATTAATAGATGCACTTTGTTCAATTTCCATATTTTAAACACTACACAGGGTGAATTTTCCAAGTGGGCGTGGATGGCCAAATTCTAAACTATGAGGAATAGCGAAAAGTACTCAAAGGAGTCGCGGGCTCGATTTTGATGAAAACTAAAACTGCATCATTGGATTTTTGAAAAATCAATATTTCTAGCCAGGAATCGAACCTGTTGATTTTGAAAAAAAAACACACGCTGTATTATTACACCATTCGATAGTGTCCCTAATAAGGATCAAATTCTGGGAAGTAATGACATACGGCAAACTAAAGGAAAATGTTGAATCTTAATAAACTGCTTCTTACTTTAAAGTATTCGTACCGTACCTACATTACGCACCTGTACCTTGTTCGAAATGATAATCAATATTTTTAACCGACTTCTAAAAAAGGAGGAGGTTCTCAATTCGAATGTTTGTATTTTTTTTTTTTTTTTTTTTTTTTTGTGTTTGTTCGCGCATAACTCCGTCGTTTGCCAACCGATTTGAAAAATTCTTTTTTTGTTAGAAAGGGTATACTTCCCAAATGGTCCCATGAAAATTTTATCGAAATCGGATGAGCGGTTTTTGAAAAATTAACAAAAATCTAAAAATTTATCTACATTGTCTACATTAACGATCTTTTTGTTTACTTTTTTGTGGGGTATGTACAACTAAAAAGTGAAAAATAAAAACTTTTTTACAAAAAAAAAACAACCGACTTCAAAAAAAAACACTACAAAGTGATAAATAACTTTAATTTCGGAAGTCGGTGTCAAAAAACGAAAATGCAGAATCAACGACACCGACTTCCGAAATTAAAGTTATTTATCACTTTGTAGTGTTTTTTTTTGAAGTCGGTTGTTTTTTTTTTGTAAAAAAGTTTTTATTATTAACACACCCGCAGCGCAGTCACCGTCACAACATTATGTTCTAAATTCAATTTTCTATTACGATCTTTGGAAAATATTCTAATGGAATCAATAATATTGTAATGCTGAATGCAGTACAATCCTTGAGACGTCGAATCCAGCTATGTATTGAAAACAATGGTCATCATTATGAACAATTAATCAGTTAAGGTTTAATAGATATAGGTAACATAACCCGGGCCCGGCTAAATAATAACAGCCGCACAGGTCAATCCATCAGGTTAAGCTACGCTTGCCGCGGTTGGTCTGTGGATGGGTGACCATCTTTACATACCGAGACCCCTCCGTGCCTCGGAAAGCACGTTAAGCCGTTGGTCCCGGTTGTTCGCTCCATGTAAAATACTGGTATTCAGCTGCATCCGGTTAGACTGGAAACCGACCCCAACATAGTTGGGAAAAGGTAGGCAGATGATGATGAGGTAGGTAACATAAGATAAAAACTGTTTTACAAAAAAAAAAAACAACCGACTTCAAAAAAAAACACTACAAAGTGATAAATAACTTTAATTTCGGAAGTCGGTGTCGTTGGTTCTGCATTTTCGTTTGTTGACACCGACTTCCGAAATTAAAGTTATTTATCACTTTGTAGTGTTTTTTTTTTTGAAGTCGGTTGTTTTTTTTTTTGTAAAAAAGTTTTTATTTTTCACTTTTTAGTTGTACCTACCCCCACAAAAAAGTAAAAAACTAAATTATCGTTAATGTAGACAATGTAGATAAATTTTTAGATTTTTGTTGATTTTTTCAAAAACCGCTTGTCCGATTTCGATAAAATTTTCACGGGACCATTTGGAAAGAATACCCTTTCCAACAAAAAAATAAATTTTCAAATCGGTTGGCAAGCAACGGAGTTATGCGCGAACAAACACAAAAAAAAAAAAAACAAAAAAAAAATACAAACATTCGAATTGAGAACCTCCTCCTTTTTTAGAAGTCGGTTAAAAACGAAAAAGGTATTTTGTTAAAAATGAGCTCTTTCCTTTAGTTTGCCGTATATCATTACTTTCCAGAATTTGATCCTTATTAGGGACACTATCGAATGGTGTAATAATACAGCGTGTGTTTTTTTTTTCAAAATCAACAGATTCGATTCCTGGCTAGAAATATTGATTTTTCAAAAATCCAATGATGCAGTTTTAGGTTTCATCAAAATCGAGCCCGCGACTCCTTTGAGTACTTTTCGCTATTCCTCATAGTTTAGAATTTGGCCATCCACGCCCACTTGAAAAATTCACCCTGGTATACACGAATTTTACGAATACACAGCAGTGTAGGTATTACAAAGACGGTCGAGCCATCAGCTGTCCATCCATCCATCCATACACACCCACACCCACACCCATCCATCCATCCATCCATCCATTGTCGTGTGTCACTTGGTTCACTTCGGTTGGCGCCGCCATAGTAGTCTCTCCTGACGGTCACGTGTCCTGACGCGATGTCCTGACGCGAGTTTAACATTTTTTACCCATTACAAAAAGTGTGCAACGCCGCTAAAGAAGTTTACACTTCAAAAACCCTTTGCTTTATTTTTGTAGCCAGTTAATTTAATCAAACTTTTTGTTTAAAAGTTTAACAAAACGGACTGGATTTTTCTGGGAATTTATATTTTCAATCCGTTTGTCAAAGCAAGGATTAACTAAAACCAAATCTAATTTGCAGACGTAAAAGAAAATAATGAATCCAAAAAATATCGAATGGTTTTCTAATATTAGTTAAGTCAGTTGTTTTGAATGAAGATTAGGCTTTTCGTGGAAATGAGGTTTTGTAAATGACTTAATTAGTTAATTACCAACACCTTATTAAAATTATAGCAGACAACACATTAGACCGCAACGTGTAATTAATTAAAATATAAATACTTTGAAATTAATTATGATTTCATACTACTTGTAAAGAAAATGATTTTGATTGGCGCAGAAACTCACACCGCCATACTGAAATAAAAATATATTCTGGTACTAATTTACAATATAGCTGCGTCAATGGCGTGCATTGCATATAGGCATATAAGCAGTGTCTACCTCGATATATCAAAATAAGCCTGTCAATTACATTTTAGTGTGTGTGCCCCAAAATTAAGAAACTCACTAAATTATCATACCTAACAAAAAACAAAATCTTCATACAAACACGCGCGGCAGTAGGCAGTCGCCGGACGGCATACTCGGCTCCCGTACTATTCGCACATTGTCATTGGTCTTTACTCGTTCAAGTTAATACGACAAAATTAAAAATACGTACGTCTCACGCGTAATACCATGACGTTCGACCTTGTAGGCATGCCTACTCAAATAACTAGGTACACTTTTGACCTCACTTTGTTTCTGATTAGTGACCACGTTTGCCTAGACTAGACCCGGCCTAGTGCCTACCTATTCTGAAAACCAATGCACGCCACTGACCTGCGTTCACACTAAAGGCCATAGCACATATATCAACTCGGAAAGGGATCGTCTATGAAACTCCCTACTGAAGAAGAGCATTTCCGTCATGTTTATAACGGACGTCATGAAGATCTGTCATTTTCACCAGTATTTTTCATTGAAGTGTCAAAATCAAAACACGCTCTGTATTTTTTTTTATTTACGGCCGCATCTGGCGGTCATCGTTCTACTAGGAAACAGTAGTTTTACACCCAGGTCACAGACCACAAATCGCTACAAACAAAATGCATATACCTACCAAGTGAATTATTTACTTATTTTATTTATTAAAGGATAAAAACAACTACAACATATAATATAATACCCACTGCATTAAAAAAAATGAAATGAATGAATGAAATGATGTACAATGCCTGAAATAAAATCATTTATTTATTTATTTATTATCTGCAGATAAGACATATTAAGACATATTAAAATATCAGTGGTTGCCACTAACCAGCATTACCAAAATTAACAAATATTTTGAAATAATTAAATAAGTTACTTACTATAAGGTTAGCTATAGCTGCATAACCCAAATCGGATCGAAAAAAATTGAATTTACTTACTTAAATTATGCAATTTAAAATAAATAAATCATAATAAGATTACAATTAAGATAAAAAAATTATAATATTAGAATTAAATTCATTTTTCGAACATGCAAATATATCCAACAATGCAATATATTTCAGTAAGACTGATAAATATACCTAGTGAGTATTTAGTATACCAGTGCATTTTCACATTGCAAACTAGAGGGTAGACAAATTAAATTAGAACTCATTTAATATGGCCACACTGAGCTCCCGGCGGTCTCTGGTACTTAGATTACTTTACCACCGACAAAGTTTATCCAAACCAAGTCTTTCGCTACTTGCTACTTGATTACCGTAGCGTAAACCAACTCGGCTTGACACACCCTAGAGATTTTTCTACCCGAGCCAAGGTGGAATTATTGCTCACTACCCACCAACTTGTTCTGGTGTTATATAGAATTAATGTAGACGTCAGCTCGGTTATCTCGGTGGGTACATGGTAAGCTGGTTGTTTGTTTTTTAGAAGGCAATGGAGCTGTGGGTTATAAATATGGGACTATTATGGAAAGGATATTGTGCATGGGATTGGACGTACAAAGTCAGCGAAATTCATTCGCAGTTTTGCCTTTTTTGTCGCCAGCGCGCGGCAGTGCCTTTGAAGTTTGAACTATGAAAAGGAAAGACTCTCTTCGTCTATGAAGACTTTTCATGATCGAAATATGTAAAGAACGTTCATGTCTTCTATTTTTGGTATACGTCGTTTCCATTTTGTTTCTGTATTTTTTCACAGCGAGATTTCACGTATAAAAAGATTGGTGAAGATTTGGAAAGGAGAGTGATGCAGGAAATAAAGTGAACGGTGCTATACAAGGTGGTCCAAAAGTCGTGGATCAAACGAAATAGGGAGATGAAGGAGGTCATTTCCAACAAAAAATCTTTCTACAGCATGGTCATAATTCAATTGCCCTAAAAGTTATGAATATTTGTGTAATCCGAGTTCTTTTACAATTAGACGAATTTAAAAAGAAATGTGATATAAAACAATAAAACAAACGGTGTTGTATTAATACTAGATAATGTATCAGCACTACAAAATTCTATTAGGGCTCTGAGTATCAAATTTCAAGAGCAATTTATTTTTTTCCAAAAATTTTGTAACGTTACCAAAAATTTTTTCTCACTTTAAAAGCGTTGGAAATGACCTCCTTTATCCTCCTACATCGTTTGATCCACGACTTTTGGACCACCCTGTATATGCGATTGTGACCAACCAAATGATGCCTAAAAAGACTCGACTGGCTATTCACAATGGTATGCTGGTGCCTACGCTTATGAATGGAAGTGAATGTTGGGTGTGGCAAAGGAAGCATGAAAGTAGAAGTTCATTGCGAAGCATGTGTTGTGTGATTCGAAGTAAGCGCAACCGGCGTGCGTGTATGACTAGATGAATGAACGTAAACGATGCAAAGGGAATATGTAAGGATCATAGCAGGTGGCATTTTGTAGTTTCTGCTCACCCTCATGGAAAGAAAGCGTGAGTTTATATCCACAATATATTTTGCCAGCCTTCTGGGCACGTTTCGTACGAATTTTTTGATGCCCTTTGATTATTTCCCCTCCCTTTTTATATACTCGTACATAGGTATTATTATTTTAAGATTGTTAGGTTTTTAAATTAAGTATTTAAATATTTGAATCTTTAATAAAAACTTTAACAGTTGAATTTGATTGAACATGGCAGGCGGTCCCTAAATTAGAGATTGTATAAATTCAAATCTGCTCATTTACCTACCGATAAATGTCGTTTGCCAGCACAAATTTTGTGTCGTGATTTAATAGATTTCTAGAATTCTACCTATTAATTAATTTCGTCGGTACTAGGAACACGAAATTATAAACAAACTAGCTGCGCCCCGCGGTTCCACCCGCGTAAATGTCGATCCCGTGGGAATATCGGGATAAAAACTATCCTATGTCCTTTTCCGGGACTCAAACTATCTCTATTCCAAATTTCATCTAAATCGGTTTAGTGGTTTAGGCGTGAAGAAGTAACAAACATATAAACACACACACTCACAAACTTTCGCCTTTATAATATTAGTGTGATTAAACAATTTCTGTAAGCACGCGCTCACGGAAAGCGTTAAGTAAAATGTTTGAACTGGGTATGCCTAGTAGTATTACCTAGAGATGGCTCTCTAGGTAATAAAATTAACATCGAACAACAATTTCCTCACCCTAGAATTTCCTATGTCGTAAATGCGTTAGACAGAATCGCAAGTATACATGTATGTATGTATGTATGACAAACAAACAGCAACCAGCTACATCAATGTTGGTTCAATCTGGGAATCGAAACCGTGACCAGGAGCACGGCAAACAGAAATACACCGCTGTGCCACTCGTGCTGATTGGATAACAAAATAAACAGATAATATTATGTTACACGCGTGCTCGAGCGTTTTTATACTTGACAGTCTTCGAAAAGCGAAAGGAAATCTCGATGGGTGAATGTGGAAAGCTTTCATTTTGTAGAAAATTAATTAGAACCAACATTAACTGTGTAACTGTATATCGGCAAAAATCAACCGCCATTTAAATGTAAATTACTAGCTGCGCCCCGCGGTTTCACCCGCGTAAATGTCGATTCCGAGGGAATATCGGGATAAAAAATAGCCTATATGTTAATCCAGGGTGTCAGCTACCTCCATACAAAATGTTATCAAAATTGGTCTAGCCGTTTGACCGTGAAGAAGTAACAAACATATAAACACACACAAACACCCTCATACACACTCACAAACTTTCGCCTTTATATTATTAGTTTGATTGCATAAAAAAAATAGACTGCGCATTAAAAATGGCTATAAGTTCTCGAATAAAGTTTAATTTTATTAATAGAAAACGAACAGTTCATTTACCAAATTTTTCAGTCGACAACATCCACCAGTTTCTTACTAAACTTCAACTACTCGTATCTCCGACGATCCTGTATACTTATCTCTTTTGTTGACTGTACATAAATAATAAAATAAATAATTTCTAGACCCCCAAGCGTAGAAATTTTTCGTCGGTTATTAAAATCTGCTGTTTTAATACCAAAAGTATGCACTTTTGGGAGAGCTGCTTTTTTGTATATAAAATATAGTTTCTCGCTTGAAATCAATGAAAAGTAGACTTCCACATAAATTCACGCATCCCAAAGGCAGATTAGCTAAACATACGATACCACTCAACCACAAATTTACCTCTAACCCACAGAAAGTACCGGGAAACCTATTAAAGTAAATCTTCCAAACCGCTAACATTGGAGATTCCGACTCTGCCGTGAGATTGAAAAACTATTTCGTAACATTCGGTAAAAAGGTGGGAAAATACGGTAGAGTTTCGGAAGCTTAAGTTGTAGAGCTTTCAGGAGGTTTCAATTCCAGTAAAGTTTGGGACAAAGTGGACATAGAGCTCGGTAGACCGCTAGTAGAGTGGTGGGTAGAGCCTGAATGCCTAGCGCTGACAACACATTAAGGCTGTATTGTTTCAGGCTGAAATGTCGGCGATTATAGAGCTCTTGTTGTTTTGAATTGTAAATGGAGTTGTTTGTGCTTTGGTAGCGTTTCAAAATGTTGAGTAACGTGTTATTTATTTTCTTGTAATGGTGTATTGATTTATGTTTTTATCGTTTAGAGTCGACTGCAGATCTATACTATGTAAAGATTATAGCGTATTTGGTGCTGACACGCAACCTCCGCAAGTCCATTAAAAGTTATTGGCAAGAAATACGAGATAAACTTTAATTTAGTATAAGATTAGAAGACTGTAGGCGTCAGATTTGGCTGACAAGGCAAGGGACATAGTCGTAGATGTAAAAATGTTATAAGATCATAATAATTACGCAATATGTAAATAGTATTTTATTCATTAATCCTGGTACATTTAGCATTCCATCATTTAACTGTTAATGGTACGTACGGTACGGTGGCATCGTTGCCACTAGTACCATTAAAAATCTAAATAAATTTAATAATTAATCTAATTTAAATGAAATCTTTTGTGCCCTAGCGCATCAAAGGATTTAAAACGTTAGACACCATTATCTAACGTTTTGAATCTTTGCCGTAGCCATCATTTTCATGACAAGTGTTAAGGCTGATTTAGACAGTATATATTACTGGTAATATTATTGAATTGAATACTTCTTTAGGCGCGATGGGTATTTTTGAGACGGGAAAAAACCATTGAACTCGCGACACTGTTACCGACACCGCGCTACATTCGGATGTGTTCGGCTATCCTCAGGATGTACTCGGCTTAAATGTATTTCCGATAATTATGTCAGTGAGTGATGGCAAAGTATATTCTGTTTGTGTTTTGTTTATATGACGTTTCAAAAAATACACACGTTTTTGTTCAAGTTGTCACTTCTGTCGGCACTCCCAGAGTGCCACCTTTTTTTTTAAAGCCTGTTATCTCCCACTGCGGCGCAAAGACCTCCCTAATCTCTTTCCACTTCACTCTGTTTAAACTTGCTAAAGACCAGTTGTTGTTGTAGTCGAATCCAGCTCATTGTAATAACAACATAATAATAACTAATTATAACGTAAAACATAATAACCCTGCCATCAATATCAAATCACACACTATTATACCACCAACGAAACATAACATCTACTTAACTACTCCATATCAACTATTACGAACGGGCCAAACCCCAAATATCACTTACACGCTAAAACTGCTATCCTATAACGGTAATAGCCGCTATCATAACTACTATTACAATAACGGTTACCGTCTTAAATAACGTAACGATAATTAAATGGTGCACGCGAAAGTCATGTTAGGCGTTTCCTTGATAATATGGCAGGAAATGTCTTGTGTAAAAGCTTTACGATTTTTGTGAGGGAGGAGCTCGTGGCTAAATAATAACAGGCGCACGGGGAGGTAAAGCTACGCTTGCCGCCGTCGCTTCATGGATGGGTGACCATCCGTTGGCCCTGGCTGTCCTTCGTAGATCTTTGACAGCCGTTACGGGTAGTCCGAAGCCTAAAAGCCTGACAAACAGTCTTTTTCGGCTCAATCGTTTGTAGGTCGTAGGTTCGTACCCAGACAGGCGCTTTACTTTGTGTAAATTATTTCATCACCACTGCTCTCAAAACGGTGAAGGAAATCATCGTGAGGAAACCAACCAAACATTCGAAGACGTGTGACATCTGCCAACCCGCACTGGGCCCGCGTGGTGGATTACGGCCCACTCCACAGGCCTCCTCTCACTGAGAGGAGGCCTGTGTCCCAGCAGTGGGAACATTATAGGCTGATTATGTATATATACTAAACTACATTCGCCGCTTGAAGCCTAAAGTCCACAGATATAGATATACCTAGATAACGCAAGAGCACCGTGCCAAAAATCGCACCAGTTTACGATCGAAAATCATAAGCCGCCACTTTCGCGCTCAGTCCTGCGTACTACTGGCTGGGTGAGCGTGAGCGAGAGAGCGCGAGCTTGTGACGTCATAGTAGGTAGTCAAAAAGTGGCACGCTTAGTTTTCATACAGTTCGTGATACTTGCGTTATCTAGGTGTATCTACATATATCTGTGCTAAAGTTTTTATTTCATGTAAAATGAAAATCTTAAGTTAGGGTTTATTGCTAACCAAATTGAGACCCCACGTCAATTTGCAGTGTTATTATAGCCATTTCATACTGTCAAAGAACGACAGATTATGGTGATACGTACAATTTAAGTGAATAGTCGATTTGCTTAACGATTATTTTCTTTGACAATGCTTTAGATATCATTTAATTAAAGCAGGCTTTTAAGAAGCTTTCACTTCAGTATGTTCATTTATATTTAAAACAAAACTCTTCAGCTTTTTAGGGTTCCGTAGTCAACTAGGAACCCTTATAGTTTCGCCATGTCTGTCTGTCCGTCCGTCCGTCCGTCTGTCCGTCCTCGCTTAATCTCTGTGACCGTTAGCACTAGAAAGCTGAAATTTGGTACCAATATGTATATCAATTACGCCGACAAAGTGGTAAAATAAAAATTGGAAAAAAATGTTTTATTAGGGTAGCCCCCCTATATGTAAAGTGGGAAGTGATTTTTTTTTTAATTTCAACCCTAACGTGTGATATATTGTTGGAAAGGTATTTAAAAATGAATAGGGGTTTACTAAAATCATTTTTTGATAATGTCAATAATTTCGGAAATAATCGCTCCAAAAGTAAAAAACAAGGTGTCCCCCCCCCCCCTCTAACTTTTGAACCATAAGTTTAGAAAATATGAAAAAAATCTGAAAAGTAGAACTTTATAAGGACTTTCTAGGAAAATTATTTTGAACTTGATAGAAACAACAGTTTTTGTACAAAAAAGACAAAAGTTGTACAAAATCATTTCTGGACTAAGTTTGTAGTATAATCGTATATGCAAGCATTTTTTTTTAACTTCGTTTACATATTTTATTATCCTGAACGTATCTTTTTTCAAACAAAAAAAGAATGATTAAAATTGGTTCTCGCAATCCAAAATTACCACCGAAAACTTCTGGCACGTCTATGTACTAATTAGTAACCTAATTCCCCGAGAGATGGCGCTGTAGGTACTTATTACATTGGGTCGGGTATTATCGAATTGTACGTGGGAACACTTATTGTGACGGACGGGAAACTACGGAACCCTACACTGAGCGTGGCCCGACACGCTCTTGGCCGGTTTTTTGTTATTAGTATAGATATAGATGAGTAATTGTATTTTTGTGGAATTTGAAACTGCATACTGGGCCCGTACAGCGTGAATACCTTTGGAGGTCAGATAGGCCGTCGCTCCATGTAAAATACTGCTACTTAGCTACATTTGGTTAGACTGAAAGCCGACCCCAACATAGTTGAGAAAAGGCTAGGCAAATGACGATTGACATAAATGTTAAACTTCAGTTTCCTTTCCACAGTCTAATAAAACCGTAAAACAGTATGAAAATCGAATAAGAATAATATTATTATTCCTGAATGTAAGACCGGACACTGAATGTAAATATTCAGACGGTCCGAGAGAGCGCCATTACAATTTAATTCCGCACTCACTCCTTTTGTAGGTCACTTCCTGAAAATTATTCGGAAGAAATAAATGTTTCACTTTGGAATTGTTTCACCGTTTTTTTTGTTCTCGTTCTTTCTATGAAATCGTGGAAACTAAACCGACTTTAGAGTTTTTGGTAGTAGGTATAGTAAGGAGCTTTAGAAAATCACCTGTCTATTTACTTTTATATTACAACTAGCGGCCCGCCCTTCACAAGGGTGCAATATTTTTTTCGAATTTCCGATTTTTTTTTTTCATACGAACCTTGTCCTGGGAATACCGAACACAACAAAAAAAAAAAGAATTATCCATTTTAGTGCAGTCATTCGGAAGTTATGTGCGTAGAAACATTTCGGCGACTTTGTTTTATACTATGTAAGGACTAGCTAGTTTATGCTTATCTTTATATTTAAAATATTTATTCCTCAATTTTTATTATCGCACCTACCACTGTTTGTCTCTGCATCACCCAAAGGTTGACTGGTAGAAAATACCTACGGCATTAAGTCCGCCTATGTACATTTATGTGCTTGAAGCAATAAATAAATAAATAGACTAGCTTCTGCCCGCGACTTCGTGCAATTGAAATTTCTTTTACCCCGACTCACCGCGTTGCATCGCATCGCCCGCTCGAGTTATTACGTACCTCGTAATCGCTTAGCGTTGCTTCTAAGTTTTTTCGTTGACCGCCGAACGCCGACGAGTGTTGACGTCATAGGTCCATCTGAGCAGTTTATGGTTGCAGTACTTGCATAGGTGTGTTTGTCAAATTCATTTTTTGGCAAACTTGCCCTAACTGCTCGTAAAAGTATAAACGATGAGTTCGAGGCCGGACGGAGGTGACCCCATTAATTTGCCATCAATTTGATCCGACATATTCGTCAGAAACTAATCCAGTAATGCGTGGATTGGTGAAAGGGTTATCCGGATTTAGGGTAAAAAAGAAGTTGTCCAAAATTATTTGCGTTAGTAATTTTTATTTCGACCGAAACACTAGAATACTGCTTCATTATTTTAGACAAAATACGTGCACTGTTGGACATAGGTCCCAAGCACCGCCACCTCTACCGGTTCTGAGCTTCCCACATCCAGCGGATTCCGTATACTTAGCAGCAGAATAAAAAACAGTGGCACTCCGGGAGTGCCGACAGAAGTGAAAACAAAACACAAACAGAATACTTTGTCATCACTCACTAACATATGGGATATACATTAAAAACGAGTACATCCCGAGGATAGCCGAACACACCCGAAGCGGTGTCGTTGCGGTAACAGTGGCCACGAACTCTTTCATATAGACTACCAAAATTATGTAAGTGAAATAATGGAGAATTCTATAAAACATTTCATAACAATAGATACTCATCACAATCACAGTATGAATCCACTCGTAGCAACCGCTAAACGGAACCCTTCAGAAAGTATCAATAAACGTTTGAACAGTCACAACATTCACATATTGGACGGTCAAATTATCCCGTATAATACTGATATTGAAAACGAAACTTCAGTGAACTATATAATTGAAATATAATGAACAACACTTGAACTAAGATATTATATTTGATATTGATGCAAAGCAAATATAATTGTGTGTAAAATTAAACGCGTGTGAGACGTTACTGCTTTGTCTTTAAGATGGCGTCAATCATCATTATTAAAACAATATAATAGAGGTCGGTAATGTCAAGAGAAGGAACGAAGGGCAATTAACACGTGGAATTTATGAGGCGGATGGCAGCGACAACGCTGAAGACGCCCTAAAAAGACATAGGCAGATCGCATTGAGCATCTCCATGCAGCGGGGTAATTACGTAACACGCTATCAGTAACAATGGGTTTCATTTTGACAGTTCAACAACATTCATTGCGTTTTTTACGTTGTTGAGCAGACAATTTTTTCGAACATACGAAGCAATGGATTAGCAATATCCTTCAAAATGATACAAATTGAGATTGATAGTGTGTTACTCAATAACCTTTCGTGGTCCAATTGGAAGTCCCAGAACCGTCTGCGGACATAAGTGGGAAGATTGAACTCCAACCTGATAAACCGGGGCTATGGGCATGGAACGGCAGTATGATGTGGAGCTATGTCGCAAACTATGCTCCACCTCCTGTCTCCTGCCCTCGGTGTCCCAAAACATGCAGTCAAAGTAACCTCTGCGCTGCCACCGACGATCCCGTGGAAGTGGTGAAGTTTCGAGCCAACAAGATCTGAAATACAGTAGTGTCAGCGACATGAAGAAGAAGAAGACCGAGGATAAATTAAAAAAACAATTGCGTTTACTCACAACCACGTGGATGAAGAACAGGAGTAAGAAAAAGCACGTGGGTGCTATGAACTCTTCTTTAGGTTCGCAGGAACTACGACAAGACCCCGCGATTTTGTTGCAATTCCCGCTACCTCTATGAGAGTAGACGTGAGGTCAGGTTTCATACGTTATAAACATGTTCCTCAGTGTCTCAAAAATACGCTACGTTTGCACGTTGTATGGCTACGTTCAACGACGCTGGATCAGCTTCAGATGCAAAGGGAACCCTCTAAAGTCAACTAGTTTAACCTAAAAGAGCAAAGTGTCGATTTTATAAGTTGGTCTTTTGGTTGAACTAGTTTTCATTTCCCAAAATGAGCAAATACATATTTACTATACATAATAGTAAACACCAAAAACAACTTAAAACCTTGTATCAAATAAATATAAATTAAATTAATATCGCTAAAATCGAACCATGTCAACTACTTATTTGCGCGCCCATAACCTATATATCAAACGATACACCGAGGCACATTTAATTAACGTATCTAACTGTGATCATACAGCTTTTAATTACTCATGATTGTGTAGATCGTAAATATGTATATGTTTCAGCTTTCTATCTTGATTCTGCTGAAAGTTCTGTCTAATGTCTAAATCTGCATCAAACAATTTAGTCTAACTTATTACTTTATAATTATGCTGTAGCAAAAACGGGAGGGATAATATCTATCCATCTCTGTTAAGAATATTGTGTTTTCCTCTATAATACATACATTTAGTACACGATGACCTACCTCGACGTAATGTAGTTTCTACGTGTTAAGAGATCCATTTTCACTTCATGGATCGTCGGCTAATCGGCTTGACCTTTGCTTAGAGTCGTTGCTATCTTCTTGATCACTGCTCACACGAATGCCGTGAAGTCTTTTTTAGCCGAGATTCCACGGACAACCGATTCCTTCGTTCTTTAAACACGTGACTTATTCCACTTATATGTGCCGAATTATTCGAACAGGAGTGAAGCCCACACTCCCGGCTATATCTCCTCTACAATGGGAATATTTCCCATTGAGCTGAACCAATGAAGTGTAAACGGGATAACACAAATGCCTTCACGACTAACAAAGGATTCCTTGTTACCTTAAGCTGGGTGCACATGGATTGCAGTGTTATCTCCTTAGTGAATACCGTTTATGGTTACTTTTTGTATTGGTGCTACCGTCTGGTGGCGAATATGAGAATGAAAAGGCTTTTTGAGTTTGCTGGAAGTATTAGGTCATAAAGATTACCTACAATGTTTTTGTCTGGGTGTTAACCTCAAATAGGTATATGATAACCAAAATGTGTTGGCTGATTTTATTTTATTCAATTCGGGAAACTTACAGCTACAGTCCGCGCAGAACTAGTTGGCCGCGCCTTAGGTATGTGAGCGGTGGGACGAAGGGGCGGGGGTGCATTACTCAGTACGTGCGTTGCGAACCGCCGCCTCATCCCTGTCCCCACCTCAGCGGCCAACTAGTTCCGCGCAGACTATAATATAAACAGTGTTCTTAAACAATAAGCATTTGAAGGCCATTCACGAGGTTTCCGCTGATAAATTGTCGATAAAGCTGCAGCTGTTGAATGTAACCGTCCGTCCGTCCGAATGAATGAAATCAACACTTACCATTTTGGAGCCATGACTAATTCTTGTATACAGGGTGACTGGAAATTAGTGGCGGAGCCGTTAAGGGGAGGTAGTCTAGGGTTTTTCCGACAGATATCACTATGAGACCTACCGTCCTTACTTAACCCTTTCCAAGATATTCCTACTTAAAGAGATAGTAATAAATCCTAAAAAAAAGTGATTTTGGCCTACTTTTTTTTGTTTTGCAACAAAGATATTCTAAATAAGTAATATTAATTGTAAAATTTCCGCTACTGTCATTATTTTATGCAAAAACTGCTAAACAAAAAGTAGGAATATCTTGGAAAGGGTTAAGTAAGGACGGTAGGTCTCATAGTGATATCTGTCGGAATAACCCTAGACTACCTCCCCTTAACGGCTCCGCCACTAATTTCCAGTCACCCTGTATAGTGTTTTTATCTCATGAAGCGACGCGCGCTTTACTCCTATTTACCAAGTGTATAAACACGCTGTGAATGTGTGTGTAAGCCCAGGAGCTCTCGATACCGTACGAGACAATAGAGAAGTCGGAAGTATGTGTGCGTGCATGTGTGTATTATTTATTAAAACTTTATGCACAAGTAAAAACTGTACAAAGGCGGACTTAATGCCTTGGGCGTTTTCTACCAGTATTATTTGCTGACACTATTCGTTTTCGCGGACACATTCACAGCGTGTTTGTACACATGCTTACCGCAAGTAAAGCGCGCGGCGCTTCGTGAGATAAAAATACTGTAACGCAAAGTTTTGAACTAAATCAATTGTTTACGTGATCGTATTCGTAAATGAAAATACTGTTACAAGGTCCAATAACTTAGTGAAATAAAAATAAATCATTATCATAATAAAGATTACAGGTCGCCGCTTGCGAACTTTCAAAGTGAAATGTATTGAAGTTTGCGCGAAACTTCTGGCAACACCAAGCTGTTAATAAAGAAATACTCGCTTCGGTCAAGGAGGTCGAACTGAAAGTATTCTTCCTGTTTTCAATAAACTTTTAATGGCAAAAATGATTGAAACCAAAGTTTCAGAGACCGACGACCCTTACTTTCAGTCATTTAATGACATATGTATATGTGTTTTGCTACAAAATTGCAATCGGCTTTTAAAATCAAAATTTGGTTCGATTATTTACTTTGAGTTTTCAATGGAAAATGTTTGCTGGGGATTTCTTTTATTCAGACTATCACACTAATATTATAAAGGCGAAAGTTTGTGAGTGTGTGTGTTTATATGTTTGTAACTTCTTCGCGCTCAAACGGCTGGACCAATTTTGATAAAATTTTGTATGGGGGTAGCTGACACCCTGGATTAACATATAGGCTACTTTTTATCCTGATATTCTCACGGGATCTACACGTGTGCGGGTGAAACCGCGGGGCGCAGCTATTACATGATAAACGTTCCTTCTATTTAAAGACTACTAATATTATAAAGGTGAAAGTTTGTGAGTGTGTGTTTATATGTTTGTTACTTCTTCACGCTCAAACGGCTGGACTAACTTTGATAAAATTTTGTATGGGGGTATCTGACACCCTGGATGAACATATAGGCTACTTTTTATCCTGATATTCTTACGGGATCTACACTTATGCGGGTGAAACCGCGGGGCGCAGCTATTACATGATAAACGTTCCTTCTATTTAAAGACTACTAATATTATAAAGGTGAAAGTTTGTAAGTGTGTGTTTATATATTTATTACTTCTTCACGCTCAAACGGCTGGACTAACTTTGATAAAATTTTGTATGGGGGTATCTGACACCCTGGATGAACATATAGGCTACTTTTTATCCTGATATTCTTACGGGATCTACACTTATGCGGGTGAAACCGCGGGGCGCAGCTATTACATGATAAACGTTCCTTCTATATAAAGATTTCTTTGGAACGATGCTTTAGATTTAAAACTGACACATTCTCGTAATTGGTGACTGGGAGATAGAATATAAAGAGAATATACAGATGGAATAGAAAAACTGATGTTCGAGAATAGATACGAGCCGTACACTCATTGAAAATGTACCTAAATAGCACACAGCAGTACGTTCAAATTACCGTAACTCAGCTCCGTAATTGTGACATTTCCACCTCATTGTCTAACAACTGCCGCACATACACCGTTATGCACTTACCCTATAACTAAATGACAAGACTCCCGCCTCTGACGGAGTAACAACACCGGAGACAACACCGTTACCAGCAATTCCATTTTATTTATATGCGTTTAAAATGCATTTTGGTAGCGTGGCCGTATGCTGCCTTTAGTATCGGTGGTGTATTGAAAATCTTGCGATAACGCCTTATGTGAATACATCGGTGCTTCTTGATGTCACATTTTTCAATAAGATACTTATCAGTTCTCAAGCAATTTTCAAGACAGTTTCTGCGAACATAATGTTTGTGGACTAAGGCCCGAGTTCACCAACATTCAAACCACCGGTTAGGTATTTAAACAGTTGGTTTATGTCAAATTTCCTAAGGAAATTTTAAATATAGAACTGATTAAATATTGAATCAGTTGATTTAAATGTTGGTTTACACAAGACAGGACCATAAACCATTTGGTGGTACCCATATCGTTCCGTAGCGAAGGACCAATTAAATTATAATATTATTATGATCATAGAAATTGTTGCATTGACAAGTGCTAACTGTCGTGCGTAAATATGGGTTATAATGATTAAAATGAGTTTTAATTAATGGTAATCTAATTAATAGCGAAAGCGCCTAATTAAATTTTCACATAATATAATTGATGTTATCAACATTGGGTCAATCAAATACATATTATTAATTTTAGGTAATACTATAAATAATGGAAACTAAAATAAACCCAATAACTTTAATTAAGTAACGTACATTATAACTAACATTACGTCATATAAAGAGAAAAGATTTGATTTTTATTGTCTATTTGTTGAGAAAAAAAAAAATCACGCTAAAACGTCTGAACGGATGGCATATGGGTAGATCATGACCTGGATTAGGAGAAAGAATAATTTTTATACCGATATTCCCACGGGGTCGAGACTTATGCGGGTAAAACCGCAGGGCGCAGCTCGTCCTACCGGCTGACTTTTCTTACCGTCTGAAACAGGGTATAAAAGGTAAACGAAGTAGAAGCCTATGGCACAGAGATCCCTTTTTATCCCTTTATCCGTTAATTTTCAAAATTACGCGAGCGAAGCCGCTGGCTAAAGCAATTAGTTAATAATTTAAATTCCAGTAAATTGCCTAACTCCCCATTAAATAACCTAGAAACAGTAAAGTTTTGAACAAATATAAGTCTTTGAAAGTAACTCTGAAGAGCCTAAGTTAGGCTTCTGTGTTATCATAATATTTTTTTCTAACAATCCTAAGATCAAGTCTATATTCTCTATTTGAGATCAAACTCTATTATGAAATCCTGAAGGCCAGTTCTCGTAATTTAAAACGTTCAAAATCTAGTCGCAGTCTTATCTCGGCGACAAACAAATGTCAAAAATTTTTCAAAATGTATGGAAATTAGAAGTATTTTTAAACAGATTGAGACTGAGATCAGACAAGTATTCTGTGATCAGACTGTGAACGTTGTTAAAATTACGAGAATTGCCCCTCAGGTACCTAGCTGGAAAATTAGATACACTTTAGGCCACACGAAGAAACTAAAGAAACATGTATGCTTTAACACGGCCTGTATTTATTTTAAACTTCCATAAACACCCACACAACATGACACTTCCACACTACTTCCATTTGTATACATAATCCTACACAAACGAAAGCTACTTAAGAGTGCTACAGACGTGACCTTTTCGAGGGACATTCTCAATTTGACCAGTTAATGTCATTCCAAGACATCCCGTTCCGATAACACTATGAATGTTTTATCTTGTGACCTTTTTACAGGGCGAATGACGTCACTGTTTTAACTTACTGTTTATGTATCGCTACGAGCTGACCCGGCGAACTTCGTGCTGCTTCAGAATCTAAGTTCTCGAGACATCATCAAAAAAGCGGTCCCATTCAAAATGTGTGAGAAAATTTTCATTATTTTTTTTTTCGTGAATGTTTCCCATGTTTTAATAGGGTGCGCCAAAGTTCACCTAAATTTTCAACTCCGATAATTGGAAATCCGACAATGTTCTTCCTAACATTTTTCATCCTAACAATCACAATTCCTAACTACTCTGTCTCTAATGTTCATAATTCCGAAGCATTCAACTTCATAATGTCAGTAGCAATAAACATCTATTATACTTTTATTTGTTTTCCTATATTTTCTCAACATAACCATCTTTTACACTATTATTCAGTCATATCTTTTTTGTTTAGATTTCCCGCTCCAATCATTCAGTCAAGTTCCAGAAACGAATCGGTCCTATTCATAATTATTGGTTTAGGTTAGGTTATAACTGTGACCACAACGCACGAGCCGAGCCAGCGAAGCGAGCGTGTCGCGGCAGCGGCCGGCGAAGTGCCAGAACCGAATCGGTCCTATAGTTATTGGTTTAGGTGCGGTATAAACTCCCAGGCCATGAAATATTATGGTAATTATGTTTAGGGATAAAAGCGTTATGATAAAAAACAGTAGGAGTTTTAATATATTTACATTAATGATATTATTAATTACAATTTTCGGAAACATGAGTGTTATGAACATCGCCGGTAGCACTACAAATAGTATGAATGAAAACTGTAGGATAAAAAATTTTAGGAAGAGTGATCATTCGGATTACAAATCATTGGGAAGAACAATTTCGGGTAAAGAACTTTAGGTGAGCCAATATGGACCCGTTTTAATAGCTTTTCTGCTATTCGGGGCAGAGACAAAACCAAAAAATCCAAGATCATAAAAATTTGTGATTTATTTTCGTTGGATCCCGCTTTTGAATCCCATTTTAATATTTTTGGCGTTGGATCCCGCAAAACATTATTATGTATTTCCGTTGGATCCCGAATTAAAAAAATGCAAGATAATTACGTTTTATTGTCGTTGAATCCCGAAAAGTATTTTCGTTGGATCCCGAATGCTTAAAAAAATCTGAATGCGGGTACTTTCAACAACAAAATTGTTTATAATAAAATGACGGGTTCACTAATGTTTCACCAAAACTCCATTGACAAATTAGTTTCCAACCAACGTTTCGTATACTATTTATTTCACAAACAACTCATTTTCTATATAATCTAGTCGTTTCTGGCACTCGCCGGCCGCTGACGCGGCACCGCTCGCTTCGCTCACTCGCCTCGTGCGTAGGGGTCACAGTTTTAGCCTAACCTAACCTAACATTGTTTTTTTTTTAATAATTAACCTAATCTAACTAATTCGGTTCCCGGTAGCCCACTAAAAATAATCTCTTTTTAGTGTTTGATAAAGGTAAATTACCTTTCTTCTGAAATGTACACATCCAAACTATAATAATAATAATTAATAATTAATATTAATAATTAATAATTAATCCAAACTAATATTATAAATGCGAAAGTAACTCTGTCTGTCTGTCTGTCTTTTCTTCACGCCTAAACTACAGAACCGAATTCAATGAAATTTGGTATAGAGATAGTTTGAGTCCCGGGAAAGGACATAGGATAGTTTTTATCCCGATATTCCCACGGGATCGAAACTTACGCGGGTGAAACCGCGGGGCGCAGCTAGTAATATTAATAATCCAAACTAATATTATAAATGCGAAAGTAACTCTGTCTGTCTGTCTGTCTTTTCTTCACGCCTAAACTACTGAACCGATTTCGATGAAATTTGGTATAGAGATAGTTTGAGTCCCGGGAAAGGACATAGGATAGTTTTTATCCCGATATTCCTACGGGATCGAAAGTTACGCGGGTGAAACCGCGGGGCGCAGCTAGTGTTGTTATAATATGGGATTCAACGGAAATAGCAAACGGGATCCATCGTTAATACCTAAAAAATGGGATTCAAAAGTGGGATCCAACGAAAATAAACGAAATTGATCCAGCCGTTTTTGTGTAATAAATGGTGTAACTAACCCGACTTTGTTTTATTTATAAAGATATTATAATTCAACAAATATAAAATTCCCGCATGCTGTGAGAGCCTCTTCTTGGAGATCGACCTTTGCGTACGACTGTTACTACCGCCCCTTAGTCTGGATAAACAACTACCAAAATTGTTTAATGAGTTCTCTCGGGCGAATTTCGAAGGCCACGAAAAGGCTGGGTTCCGTTAAAATTTGCAAATTTCATTAGAAGTTTATTTAGATAGTTTCAGTACCTAACCTACATAAAGACGAACAAAGCTAAATTAATTAAGTTATTTACAAAAATTTAGAGATACACAAATATTACTAGAAAATTGAGTTTCTTCTACGGAAATACCTAAATTATGCAACACACAATGGAAATGGAACCTCGGAAATTTAACACAAAATAAATAACTTCTAAATTAACATATTTTCATATCTCAAACTCCGATGTACAGTAGCGTTCATAAGTCGATTACCAATCTCACAAAGCAATAGATTGACGCTTTGGTTTGACTTACGACCTTATTCTATAAGTTGTTTCTATACCATAGACACGCACACACACTCACTTTATCTGGAACTGATACTAGTTCATAATTTCAACTGTCTTACTATAGGTATGTTATCCTAGCGTAATGGTTAACGCGCTCTGACTTGTGCAATTTTATCTCGAGCGGAGGGTTCGAATCTCACATTTGGTTTTTATTAGATACTATAAATAATAATTAGGTAATAACTATAATAATGTGTGTTACTTTTTAATAATTACTATTTATTTATTTTTTCTAGTAGTAGTTCGATAATTACATAGATGTGATAAATTTTTATAATTACTAGTAGTAGGTAGTTTGATAAATAATCATTATTTTTTTGTCTCGTTCGTCTTGTTCACACAAATAATGAAGTTAGTAGGTAACCACAGAAAACCAACTAATTTATTTCGATTTCTGTGAGGTAGGCAGATTAATGCTCTTCGTTACGAGCGACTAATCACCTAGAACGTTGTTGGTTCGTGGATATTGTTGGTTAGTGACAAGGTGTTTCTATTAGCAGTGTTTAAGTAGTTATTATATTCAAAATGCAGTCTAATATAAATATTGAAGCGAGGGCAGATATAATTGCGCTGCATAAAATTGGATATAACAAAACCCAAATAGCGAATGAAACAGGACTAAGTGTGAGTGTATCATTTAAATATTTCCTAGTTTACTAAACATAAATCTACTTTAATCTAAGGCATTGTTAATCGTTTTACTCAGAAGATGCCTTATTAAATAAAGTTTTAAATTCATTATGAGGTTTAAATAAAAGAAAAGAAAAATATAAATCATTTTAAAGATAATTTATTTAGATTATCAATTCACAGGGCGAGCACTGTGCGTGAGTGGTTTACCAGACACCCGGAGATAGCAGTCGTTTCATGGCCAGCGCAATCTCCTGACCTCAACCCCATAGAAAATCTATGGGGTTTGATGGTGCAAAGTTGGGAAGGCCGGAATGAGAGATGTCTTGAGCAGTTGAAGTCGCATTGTATGGAGATATGGGAAAATATAAGGGGAACAGAAATATGTTCTAATCTAGTAGGCTCCATGCGTCAACGTCTACTAGACTGTATCGAGAATAACGGCGGTTATACAAAATATTAGGTAACCGTAACAAACAACAGATTCGTTGTTGCACGAATTTTTGGTTACATAATTTTTAAGCACGTATTCAACGTGGTGTTTGTCTCTTTTCTTTTAGATAGACCGAAAATGTTTACATTACTTCAGTAGGTAATATTATTATACTCATCCTCTATATTATGCCTTAATTTGAGGTTTAGTTTCAATCTTCTTTTCGTAAAGAAAATGAATACTTAAGCTATAACCTCAATAACTTATTTATATTTAATAAAGCCAAATAAAATGTGAAATACTTAATGAACTGCCCATAGTTAACCTTAAAATCACTTACTTTGTAAGTAGGTAGTAGAATCTAATTTAATATTCTTATTTATAGCTTACTTCGATCATGAACGAAGCTTAATGTTTATGGTGAAATAAATCTATTTAAAATTTAAAACATTTCATATGTCAAAATAATACAAATTGCTTATAAGTTTCTTATGATTGATTTCACATCTAGTTACAATAAATAAATGTAGCGGTTTGTTAACTTTATGGAATAAATCGAATAAATATTTTTTTAAATTTTTGTTATGACTTAACACGCATTTTTTTTTCTAAACCCTTTATTACAATAACAACATTAGTAAAAAAGGCAGCAATTTTGTGAATATTATCAATATTGCAAACAAAAATAAATATTGCCAAAAAACCGCACTGCGCTTCGTGAGATTCGAACCTAAGCCAGTTGCATCAAAGTCCAACGCTCAACGATTACTGCTACGAGCTCATATTATAATGGTTCGAATTTTAGCACCGCTATGCGTTTGACCGTGTCTAACAAAAGGGACGGAAATATTTTTTTTTTCGTTTCTTGTGGTGCGACGAGTACACGACGATATGACAGTGTGTAAAGTAAGTAGGTGGTGTGTGTTACCGTGTTGTTTACACATACAGATATACGCTGTACTGCGTCGTGCGTGTCACAGCAATACAACTCGTAAGGTGTGAATGCACTTTTGAACCCTTACTGTACAGACGGGCACATAAAGCTACCCGAAACTGTCAAATTTTCCCAATCAACTTTGAACCTTATGCTTTGGCGATAAAATTGAAAATATATTAAACAAATGTGACAGATTGTAGTAGCTTGATGTGCTGGCATCTGTATTGAGCAAGGTAATGAATTCTCTGAACCCATGTGTTTCCAGTTTCAATTTGGTGTAGAACGTTCCATTTATCTGAAACATGTGGAACACATACACTGTTTAATTCGTTTTATTTCGTAGGAAATCCGGAAATGGACTGACACGCTACATGCGTTGTAATTGAATGTACCTATTTACATTTACTAATAATAATCAAGGGCAGCAGAGGTGCGAGAGAGAGAGCAGTGGTAACCCAGTGGTAACGGCGGCGACTTACGAGTTGTAGGTCGTAGGTTCGAACACAGACAGGCGCTTTACTTTGTGGAAAGATTTTCATCATCTTCACCACTGCTCTCAAAACGGTGAAGGGAAACATCGTGAGGAAACCGATATGTCCTACTCGTAGAAACAAAAAACCGAAGACATGTGACATCTACCAACCCGCAATGGGTCCGCGTGGTGGATTGCGGCCCACTTCCTCTCATAGAGAGGAGGCCTGTGTCCCAGCAGTGGGAACATTATATTCAGTAGACAATTATGAACAAACTACTTTTAGGACTTGCGCTTATACTGCTGCACCTTGTATACTCATTTAACACCACAGATTCCTTTTAGCAGTCTCATCTCAGGTGCATGAGTATTTAATAAGTAAGGAAATTGCCAAAAAAAGCTGGAGAGGGATGGATGAGACGAGATTCGAGCGCAGTACCTTGCAATTTGTGAGGCCTTTGTCCAGCTGATGACTGCAATAGGCTTTGAGACTTCGTCCTTTATTTTCATGGAGTTACAAAAAAAAACTTAAGTACGTATTTTTTTTTTAATATTGCGACCAAACTGCGTGTATTCTGTAACAATTTATTAATGTGTGAAATTCTGGATCCATTCGATTATGGCTAACAATGGCGTGAACACGTACATTATCTATTAATAACACTGAAACTGAAAAGAACATAAACTATTCTGGCAGTTGAAATATTAATCACGTGACCTTTTCTTGTATCAAACAACCTATCATTTTTATTGCGACACGTACGAGGACCCGAAATAAACACTCTGTTTCAGCTTCTTCAAAAACCGAATAGTGTATCAAGCATAAAATATTTACAATAGGTACACTAAGTGCCAGCGCAAACCATGTGTCGCTCCGACTAGTCGCTGCGACTAGTCGCTGCAACAGCAGTTTTGCGTCTTGTCGCTGCCACTAGACGCAAAACTGACGTTTGTCTGCGAGTTGTCGTTACGACGTGCAGAAAGCGACAATTTTCTTTAAGTATTCGACACATTTCCACGTACGATTTAAAGACAACGACATCGAAAGTACCCATGTTGAGATTCGTAACACAAACCTTTCTCAGCGCTCACAACAAGACTGACGCTGACCTGTCGCATGCGAATGTCGTTCGGTGTGCGTGTGCACAGTGCGTCTAGTCGCTGCGACAAGTAGTGAAAGCGTGCGACTCCCCTAGTCTGTCGTTGTTTCTAGTCGCCGAGCTTTTGCAGTAGCATGTCGTGCGACTATGCGCCTAAACAGCTGACATAGCTCCATTTTTATTGGCTAAACCGGTCCCTAATAAATGCTAGCGGTATCTTGACAATTTGTCATGACATCATCTCTTGATGACACTGAAGTTAAGCCCATTATTTATGGACGAAGTTAAAAAAGTTTCGAATGTGGCCGTTCGAGTCTAAGGGGATTTGACGTAGGGCTATGAAGATAAGAAGTGGGAGACGAAAACGGGCTGGAATTATTTTACCGAGCTTGCGCAACAGATTAAGTATTAATATGAATTAGGGAAGTATGGATTCTTACGGGAAACAGGAAAGCTGGGAAACTGTTTACGTTCTCAGTCGATTATGAGTGCCAGTCCACACGGTGGGTTGCGGCGTCGCAACGCATGAATTTTAACGCATTGCCGGCCACACGGGCGCTGCGTCAACGTAGTGTTACTAGGGCGTCCTAGTAACACTACGTTGACGCAGCGCGCGCGTTTAAACTGCGTCAACGGAACGTTACGACTGCGTAGTCGTAACGTTCCGTTGACGCAGTTTCGGTTTCAGTTCGCAGTTCCGCGTGTCTCCTCTTTATTAATGCAACTGAGCAGTGACGCTCCGGCGACGGAGGTAATTACACCCCTCCCGCTTCGTCTCGGAGGCTGCTGTCCGTCATGTGTGCGTTGCGACGACGCAGCGCACCGTGTGTACACTATGGTTATTTGTATGTAAAACAACGCAACGGCAGCGCTGCGTCGACGCAACGCGCCGTGTGGACTGGCTGTAAGGGCTAACGAAGGTTGATTCTCTAAGAGCCAGTCCACACGGCGCGTTGCGTCAACGTTGTGTCGACGCAGCGCTGCCGTTGCGTTGTTTTACATACAAATAACCATAGTGTACACACGGTGCGCTGCGTCGTCGCAACGCACACATGACGGACAGCAGCCCCCGAGACGAAGCGGGAGGGGTGTAATTACCTGCGACACCGGAGCGTTACCGCTCAGTTGCATTGATAAAGAGGAGACACGCGGAACTGCGAACTGTACCCGAAACTGCGTCAACGGAACGTTACGACTGCGTCCTAGTAACGCTGCGTTGACGCAGCGCCCGTGTGGCCGGCAATGCGTTAAAACTCATGCGTTGCGACGACGCAACGCACCGTGTGGACTGGCACTAAAGCTCGAATTCATGCCCCAGACCACAATAAGCCTTAAAAACGGAAGGAAATTATATGATAGCATTTTTTTTCACTGTAGCAGTAACAATGCTTTCAAAATTCGTACGCAGGTTTTGCGTGACATTGACAGAGTGGTGTCGGAACTGTCACTGTTTTATTGCATCCATTTTCACATAGGTACGTCACACGTTTTACCGTACCTTAAATTCTACAGCTAAACAAAATGACAAAAATTTGTCGAGATATTATTTACGAAACTGTATAATAGATGGGTAAACATCAAAGAAATGGACTTTGTAGTTTATTTTTCAACTAGCTGCGCCCCGGTATTTTGCCCGCGATCCCGTGGGAATATTGGGATAAAAAGTAGCCTATATGTTAATCCAGGGTGTCAGCTACCTCCATACAAAACTTTATCAAAATTGGTCCAGCCGTTTGAGCGAGAAGAAGTAACAAACATATAAACACACACACACTCACAAACTTTCGCCTTTATAATATTAGTGTAGATGGGTAAACAACTTTATCAAAGAAAAGGATTTTGTAGTTTATTTTTTAATAAAAACTGCTTCTCGTAGTTCGTTCCAAGAAACTTAAACAGATTTTACCGATTTTTGGCTGTTCAAAATTAATTACAAATTCCGTTCTCACGAAAATTCTAGGTAATCTTAAAACAAGCGACGCGCTGAAAACTTCTTTTGTTTGAACGTTTAATTAAATCAAGTGACTGTTATAAATTATTTATAGGTTACGTACGTAATCAGCCTATAATTTTCCCACTGCTGGGACACAGCGCGCGGGCCCATTACGGGTTGGCACTTGGCAGATGTCACATGTCTTCGAATTTTTGGTTCTAGGGCATGCCGGTTTTTTCACGATGTTTTCCTTTTAAAATTAATTGTATTCAGCGTAAAACCAAATTCTTAACACATTCATAATATTATTTAGAATGAAAATCGACATCAAATTATGTAAATATCGACATCATCATCTGCCTAGCCTTTTCCCAACTATGTTGGGGTCGGCTTCCAGTCTAACCGGATTCAGCTGAGTACCAGTATTTTACATGGACCGACTGCCTATCTGACTTCCAAAACCCAGTTACTGGCTAATACGAAACCCCTTGGTAAGACTGGATGTCACTTGTCAGACTTTCGGGCTTTTGATGACCCGTAACGAGTGCCAAAGATTTTTTTTTTTTTACAACTATCATAACAGGATTAACCTAATGCGATGGTGTGGTATTTATATACTAACCCCCTTATTCATAATCCTATTTTATCTCTATTTTAGCTAAAATAGGTTTATAGAACGTTTGTCTTTATCTGTCACGTTGTCATTTCTGTGTGTAAGAAAGAGACAAATCCCATTTTAACTAAAATAGGTTTGATAAGTTTTATGAATAATGGGGTTACAATATTAAATTAACCTAATAAGGAACTTCTATAACATACTCTATAACATCCACGAATAACGGCCGGGACCAACGGCTTAACTTGCTTTCCGAGACACGGAGGGGTCTTGGCATGTAAAGATGGTCACCCATCCACGGACCAACCGCGGCAAGCGTAGCTTAACCTGTCCGTGCGGCTGTTATTAGGTACTTAGCCACAAGCCCCTCTCGCCTCAATAAATATCGACATAATTATGATTAATTTATAAAATACTTGCTACTTATAATCTAATCTAGCTTGCTTGTATTGTTCCACTGCAGAATAAAGGCCTCCCTCTCTCTTTTCCACACAATTATGTCTTTTGCCAGTCCTTTAGGTAGGAGTCAAGCTCGTCCCGCCATCTTCGTCTCGGCCTTTCGCGATGGCGTCGTGCGTTTAGTGTGACCCAATCGGTGGTTCCCTTAGCCGATTTGCCATGTGACATGCGGCAGACATGTCCGGCTCAGTCCCACTTAAGGTGAATGCGCAGTTGTAGCCCGCGAAATTCAATTTTTCTTACGTTTTTTGCAATTTTCAGGTCAGTGTCAGGTTGTATCTTGATCAAAATATGATTCGCGACAACAACAGGTACGTATTTACAGAATTATAATAATTAGAATCATTAATACATCTTTCTAAGTTAGATTTCTACCGTTAAGAACAAATCTCGTATGGAAAAGTGTTGATGGTAGAAATCTAACTTAAAGAGATATATTAATGATTCTAATGACTATAATTCTGTAAATACATGTCTATTATAGTCGCAAATCATATTTTGATCAAGATACAACCTGACACTGACCTACAAATTGCAAAAAACGTAAGAAAATTTAAATTTCGCGGTCTACCACTGCGCATTCACCTTAAGCTTAGCGGCTTTCTCTAACGTCTGTGATTTTGGTTTCAGCGCACAGTGTTGTGTTCCTTTTACTTTTTAATTGAATTAAAATACGCCAATAGTAGATTGTACAACTAAGGCATAAAATAAGCTATTTTACCCCGAGACGTTTATATCCACGCGAGCCGCAGGCGAGGGTGGATAGTTAAGTCGAGGGGTAAAATGGCTCGTTTATGCCTGAGTTATACACTCTGCTTTTCACTTCGATTGCGAGAAAATGAAACAGGCATAAGGTATACAGTACATAATTAATCAAAAATGTTGCAAAGCATAGCTTATTCCCGCCACCACAGATAATACTGCCACGAAACTTTTTAAAAGTTTTTTTTTTAATTTCAACATTTGTCATTCGACTTGGGTACTTCATACTGCCAAGTCATAAAAACGTTTCTTTGCGTTTTTAAATAATAAAAGACAACTATTTTACCTGATTTTATTAAATTAACGATAGAAAACACGGAAGTGGTATAAATTAAAGAAAATGAAATAAATCACGACTTTAAATCTGCGATGTTTTATTGCGCGTATGGGCTGTTAGGCCTGATTACCTTAGTCTCAGAAAAAAAATTTACTTTATGCACTAGAACATAAAAAGCGATTTTATGTCGCCTAAGCACAACATAAAGACGAACTTTTAGAGCATGAGAAGTGAAAAAGCTTTTTTTTATTACGAAAAACCTTTACAATGCGAGGTCAGCTGAAACTGGAAATGTATAGCTTTTTTATATCGATGGACTCTATGGTACCTACAGAATGTTGTTTTATGCGACCAACTCCAAGTAGGTATCTCATTAATTCGTAATTCCTTGGTTTCAATTCTTATTTCTTGTGTTTTTTTTTAAACAATTATCTTTAATTCCATTTTTTGTTTGTTATATTAATATTACTATTTTATTCAGAATGCACTTGACAGTTTTCATAACCAATTTAATATACATACCTACCTACTGAAATGCCGTGGCGTGGCTATCGTGCAAACTTGTGCAAACATTCCCGTTTACGTATGAAATGACAGATCCACACGAAAAAATCAACATATTGAATTATTAGTCTTTTCACAATACACAATTTTTTTTTTTCCTTGTAAAATGATGGCGGTCCAGTTTTTACTGTAAAAATATTGGTTTGGTAGAATGGTTTTGAAGTTTTTATTTTTATTTTAATAATACTTTTTGTAAGTAGGTACTATAGAGGTATTCATGGTACAGACGCCAGCAGATCAAGCTACTACTATCTGTCAAATTTCTTTAATAGATTTTCAACTTTATCGCTAAAACATAAGGTTCAAAGTTGATTGGGAAAATTTTACAGTTTCGTGTAGTTTGATGTGCTGACGTCTGTACTTCTATGTAAACCTCATCAAGTTTGTTATATTTAAGTTTATGAGACAAAAATAATATTTATAGATAGAACAATAGCTGCTACCCGCGACTTCGGCTACGATACAGGATGAAAAGTAGCCTATATCCTTACTCAGGGCATGGTCCATCTGTGTGTCAAATTTCATATATATCCATAGAAATGTAATATCTATGTATATATCCGTTCAGCTTGAAAACGTAACAAACAATCAAAGAAACTCACCTTCACATTTTTAATATTAAGTTAGGTTTAAAAATAATAAATAGGGGTCAGCTTGTAGAGCTGACAGCGCACGTCATGATATAAAATGTAAAACGACTTAATTATTTAAATAATTACGCGTTAAAAGTACAGACGCTAGCTAGTCATTTATTCCTTAAAGTAGGTACCTCTCCCACAGTACCTACCTGTAGAACTACCTTCGAAAATATTCAGATGGTTAGCGGATGGACTTTGTGGTCTGTTATCTTTAATCTCTTTGGTTTTGTTCCTTAAGGCGAGCTGAACCCTGGCGCGGTAGGCATTCAAAGCGTACCCCAGCCCCCGCTCATGTAGCTTTACGTAAAAAGATACGATGCGCGCGCGAGCGTCGCGCGCGCGGCAATCGCAAAGTTCAGTCGAGTTCACGAATACGCGTAGGTACTGCGTCGCGTAATCGCGTCACAGAATAGTGCAATGCAGTAGATCAGCTCGAATTGAAAAAATAAGTTTATTTTGTTTAATTTTCTAAGTACATATTTTTAAGATTACAAATTAGAGGTAGTGTAGGTAAGCATATAGATGAGGTATATCGTATAAAATGTAACTTATTTACTTAAAGTACTAATAATAAAAAATACGTAGGTGTATTTATGATTGCGACTAAATCACCATAAAACAAGTAAACCGATTGCAATGTTAATAGGGAAATGTCAATTAAAAATCTGTCTGACACGAAGGTCATCGGGTACAATGCAAGAGAAGGTAACACATTTCCTAGACCTTAAGGGTGTAACCTGTTACCCATGAAGTCTAAAAAATATGTTACTATAATGGTTATTTTGAGTGAAATATAAGGGGAAGCGTAGGTTATTAATTAAATAACTATTTCTTTTTGTTTAATTTATTAATCAACAATCAAACAGATATGTGCGTATGTGTGTGTATATGTGGGATGCCAATGGGGTTGCAGCAACATTTATACTACTCAAAACAAAATAAGAGCCACTAGTGAATTTTAACATCCGGTCTGATTAAATTATTTTAAAGCGTTCTAAACGATATATCTTTTGTCTGGTATATCCTGAAGTATTAACAAACATAATTTGAGGACACCACTTGCATAATTTTTAAATTGGATACTTTGATACTTTTTTTTGTAACCACTTGAATTTACCCTATTCTAAGACGAATACTTAAGTCATTTAAATTGTGGATTCTTTAAGAAACAGTCTTACATTTGCTAAGTTACAACGTTGTTAAACATTTTGAAAGCGCTATGCCGAGGATCCGAAGATATATGGACCTGCAAACCGCAACTAGAGCCATCACATTGATCCAAGAGGGACATTCGCAGCGTTCTGTAGCTTTACAGCTTGATTTTTCAAGGCGAGCGATCCAGAATGCTTGGAATCGATTTCAAGAGACTAGGAGTGTAACCAGAAGACGTGTATCTGGCAGGAATCGAGCAACCATCTCGCAGGAAGACCGCTACATACGTTTGACTGCGCGAAGAGAGCGCGTCGTCACCGCCCGCGCCTTACAAAATCGCTTACGCCAGGCGACCGGTACCCGCGTGAGTGACCAAATGATTAGAAATTGGTTACATGAAGACCAGCAGATTTCTAGGAGACGCGTAGTGCGGATTCCATTGACTAGTGTACCTACACCGTGCAAACCGATTATCATTCGCAAGGCTGCACCTGGACTGGGACATAAGTGAATGGAGCTCAGTATTGTTCACTGATGAGTGTAAAGTGATTTTTTTTAGTGATGATCGTCGTATTAGAGTATGGAGACGAGAAGGTGAGCGATTTTCGGATGTTCGTATCCATGAAAGTGACAGATTTGGGGGTCCCAATGTCATGGTATGGGGAGGAATCTCTCTATCAGGTCGAACCGAACTCGCAATACTCAGCGGAGGCACGGTAACGGCTGTGCGATACATTGAGGTGATAATAAGACCTCATGTGATGCCATTTACACAAAGAATTGGTGAAAGATTCACATTAATGCACGACAATGCCCGCGCTCATACAGCTAGAGCCACTAGGGAAGCCCTAGACGATGCTGGTATACGTGTCTTGCTGTGGCGTGCCAACAGTCTGGACCTTAACCCCATCGAACACATGTAGGATTTGTTAAAAAGAAAAGTCCGGGACACAAATCAACCCTTACATAATGAACGACAGCTCATTAACGTGCTAAAGTCAAGCTGGGAACAAATTTCAGAAAAGACGGTACGACATCTGGTGGAGCGTGTGCCATCCAGGCTTCAAGAATGTGTTCGAAAAAGAGGAGGACACACACGATACTAAAGAAGTGCAAAAAAGATAAAAAGCTTTAGACATTTTTGTTTTAACCTCTTTTTTCATTAATCTGTCAAGCTCCGCTAATGAGAGACAATTAATTTTCTATTGTTTCGTCACCGATCGGTAACGCGCGGGGCTTGACCGGTTAAATGAATTTTTTTGCTGAAATTGCATTTTTTACAAAAAACCTATGTTCTTTTATCTATCAATAAATTTAATTTTAAGGTTTTTGCATTAAAAATTAGTTAGCTAATTCAATTTAATTATTTATCTACCCTCAAACCCAATACATTTATTAGAATACACAAAATACATGGTGGCTCTTTTTTTGTTTTGAGTAGTATATATTAACATTTTCTACACTGTCACTTTTCTCTGATTCGATTACAATCACTTTTCGACATAATATATTACATTCAAATTTAAATTTTGATATCAATCCTATTCGTTTTTAGGGTTCCGTAGTCAACTAGGAACCCTTATAGTTTCGCCATGTCTGTCTGTCCGTCCGTCCGTCTGTCCGTCCTCGCTTAATCTCTGTGACCGTTAGCACTAGAAAGCTGAAATTTGGTACCAATATGTATATCATATCAATCACGCCGACAAAGTGGTAAAATAAAAATTGGAAAAAAATGTTTTATTAGGGTAGCCCCCCTATATGCAAAGTGGGAAGTGATTTTTGTTGTGCATAGAAGATTGACTCTCTCGTAAACAGTATTATTTGAAAAATACTAACTCCTTCACTAGATTATATTGCAGACACCATTAATATTTAAAAATACAAATAAAAGAAAATAGCTAATCCATATCATATCATATGGATCAGCTGATTTGTTTTTGTTGAATTTTCAAAAGTCGCAGAACTAAATTTGTTGTTGTGTTGATTGATTTTTGTAATATAGTCCTGCAAGGGTGATAGTGTTTTTCAAAAACCCTGTATAATCTTTACCGAAAATAATATTTGTAGGGAAATAGTCATACTGAAACATTTTTGCACTATGGCATGTCTTTCGACATCATAAATATTACGATTTGTTGTGTTCTGGCAAAGAAAACTAGTTCTGGTGGCTGTAAATTGGTACCTAATGCTAATGAAATTGATGATCATACTCATATTGTCACATAATAAATTCCTCATATCAAACTATTGCCGTCCACAGTCACTGCTGTACGTCGTAATAGCTGTATAAAAATCATTTACACAATGAGAAATAAACACGTAAACAAAATCTTAACAATGGTATTTTTAAGTACAATATTATTTATAATTTATTTTATTTCGAATTAATATTATTTACGAAGCAGAAGTGAAGCGCGCGAGCAAAAATTTGGCACAGGTCTCTCCTCGGTAACGTCCCGCAGGACACTGGCAATCGGGTAAGCGACGACGCGCGGGCCGAAAATCACTTTAAAAAATCGATAAAAAATATATAAATGTAATAAAAAAAAACGATCGGGTAGAATCGATTCCAAAATTAATTACCTATAAATTAATATTAATTATAAAAATAGAGTACTATAGTAAGTACTTTTAAAATGAAATTTTGCTTGTAAAAAAACTGCAAATCGAAGTAACTTCAGTATTTTTTTCTATCGAGAAAACTATATTGCATCGTGTATTGAACGGGTACATGGTATAGAGAAGGAATGTATCCTAAAATATAAATTTATTTTGGGTTCTAAATGTTTTAATTTGCCTATCAAAAATGAGTTCTAAAACAAGCAAAACCTACCGCGCCAGGGTTCAGCTCGCCTGGGACTCAAACATAACTGGTGAAATGTAGGTGTAGGTACCAACTACACTTCTACCTAAACCTTCGGAGATTACAGGCGTAATGTTATCTAAATACATAATAATTAAGAAGTATGTTGATTAGAACTTTTCTTTATTTATCACCATTATGATCCTTATTAAAAAACGAATTCTCCAAAATTAAATCTTTATAATTATAAAGATATTGCCAGTCTTTAATAAAAAAATGTGGTGTCCTACCAACCCGATAGGTTAAAACAATTACTGCCATAAACGTATAATTAGCTTAAATAACCGATAACCGTATATCAGCAAAGATTAACCACCATGTAAATATTAATTAAGGCGTAAAAAAACGTTGGCTGCGCGGTAAAAACGAGCAACGGTGTTTTTTTAATTAAAATCTTTATTGGGGCAGAGGTTATATGCTACCGTTAACGTATTTCACGAATGATACTCATGTTTTAATTTAAAATAGTTTTACTAATCACAAACACGTAAAACGATGTTTTCCTTCACCGTTTCGAGCGCAGTTCTGATTAAATAATTTACACAAAGTAAAGCGCCTATCAGGGACACATCGTGAGGAAACAGACATGTCCTAGAACCAAAAATTCGAAGATATTTGATATCTGCCAACCTTTACTGGGCCTGCGTGGTGGACTACGGCCCACTCCCTCTCAAAGAGAGGAGTTCTCCTAGCAGTGGGAACATTATATAGGCTGAGTATAACGTAAAACCATATTTCTGTTTTTGTCGTAGCATCAATTCAGCTAATCGTGTTGGAAGAGTCCTATTTATTTAATAAAATTAAAATAAATAATTTAACAAAAGACCTGCCAGGTTATTTGAAATGAATTCATCAACAAATGAATGATATCTTTATTTGCTAGAATATAAGATGTATATTGGAAATACACTAATAAGTATTCAACCTTACGGTTGTTAATAACAAAACATTAACTTACTGAATACGAGACTAATCCGATTACACCTACTGCCAAATCAAACACAAAACACAAAGTATGGTCCCGAAAGAATAAGTTTTCTAAACGAAGAAGACAATCTAACTACCAGTAAGTTACCGGAGCAGCGCACAGGTTTGCAACCCAAACATACTCGTAACAAAGTCAAAGTTTTGTGTTTGAAATATAATAGGTACATAGATCTCTATGTTTTGCCGTTAAAGGCGTACACATATCAAGTAAGCGTACGAAATAACATAACATAGATACGTATATATGTGTGTAGGTATATTGTTAGGACAGAAGTGAAATCACAATTAAATAACAGAATTATTTAATAATCTAATAACTAATCACATGAATTATGAAAAGAGTTATCAACCATAGTAAAATTACAATCAGAGGAACACAATCATCACTAAACAAATATTAAAGAAATAACGAGTTACCAGATTACACCGAACGGCTGACAGATAGTGCTTCTACAAGCAACGCTGTCAAAAAGCATAGACCACCAAACAAGAACCAGAGAGCCTGACTCGCCGTCTGTGGCAGCCTCCTTTCAGTGACCGCGTCCTCCGCGCTCCTGGGCCGGGTAGTAGTATCTAACAATATATATACATAACGGGCATAAGGGTCGGACGATAACTACATAAGTCCACATCTTAAGGAAATAGTTCAGTAAATAAGACAAACTATTCGAGCACACAAGTGAAGGTGATTTGAATAATTTGATTATTTCATTTCAATTTGAATAATATGTCTAAAATTATATTATGTGTGAGGAATTAGTCCCGAACTTGGCGGTGCACTACCGACTGCTAATTTAATTTGAGTGAACTCAGATTTAGTTATATTACTATATATAAGAGTAATTTAAAAAAAAATAATGGAGTACCTACTTCAAATACAAATACAGACAGCAAATTTTTTTTTGCCAATGACCTGAAAAATAATGAACAGGGTGGAAAACCATACACAGAGAATACCTAAATAATCCCATAGATAACAAAATTGGTGTAAATCAATCTGCCTATCCTTTTCCCAACTACTTTGAAGTCGAAATCCAGTCTAGCCGCTGAATACCAGTACTTTACATGGACTGACAGCCTATCCGACCTCCACAACCTAGATACTGGGTAACACGATACCTCTTGGTAAGACTGGTTGTCAGACTTTTGGGCATCTGACTACCCGTAACGTCTGTCAAGGATCTTCGGGTGACAGCCGGGACCAACAGCTTTACGTGCTTTCTGAGGCACGGAGGGGTCTCGACATGTAATGTATGGTCACCCATCCACGAACCGACCGCAGCATGCGTTGCTCAACCTTTGATCGGCCTGTGTGGCTGTTATTACGTGTATAAATACAGGGTGATTTGAAAATTTGTGCCAAGCTTTAAGGCGAAGATAGTAAGTACAGACAATTTAGAACCATTTAAGCCATGGTTGTCTTAGAAGAAGTCTTACCATTTTTTTTTTACATATTTTTTTTTTGTCGAAAATTCCCAAATTGTTAAGTAAACTGCTTATTTATGGCCAAATTGAATGATAAATGAATTCATTTTAATTTTATTTAATTAATCGGTCAAGCAGCACGCGTCGCCCATTGGCGACGAAACAATAGAAAATCAATTGTGTCTCATTAGCGGAGCTTGACAGAAAAAAAAAGAATGTGTTAGCAATCTAGCAAAACAAGTTTAAGGCTTCTGTGTAATTTTTTTTTTTATCTAGCCTGCGCTGTCTCACTCCTGGGCCTGGCCTAGGCAAAGGCCTCCCTCCACTCCTTCAATTTTTCGCGAGCCCGCGCGTCCTCCCTCCAATTTTGACGGAACCTATCTAGCTCGTCCCGCCATCTCCTACATGGTCTGCCGCGACCCCGCCTCACTGTCTCAGGGCACCAATTCTGCGCTATTTGGGCCCACAGTTTGTCCGGCATGCGGCAGACATGTCCTGCCCAGTCCCATTTAAGTTGAGCAGCCTTTTGAGCCACGTCAACTATCTTCGTTTTGGAGCGCAGTATTGTGTTTCGAACACGATCTAGTATACTGCGCTCCATTGCTCGTTGGCAGACCTTGAGTTTGGACTTCTGGATGTTAGTCAAAGACCAAGTTTGTGCACCATAGGTTGTGTTTGCTGTGTCATTAGACATAAAAAATATAAAAATTAGGTAAAAAAAAAATTGGTAAGACTTCGTCTCAGACAACCATACCTTAAAAGATTCTAAATTGTCTGTACTATCTTCGCCTTAGAGCTTTGCAGTCATCTTCCAATCACCCTGGATATTATGTAGATGCGTAATGAAGGTAAAAAATGCATAAATAGTGAGTGAATCCTTTAACAATATCTCAAAGACTCCCATCACTTAAGCACCTCTTATTAAAACTAGTAATTCATTCCACAAAACAAACGCGCCTATATCAATTAGCTATAACTCTCCTTACCTACCTTCCTTCCTGAAACTAAGGCATGGCGGAGCATAACTTGTCTGAACAAGTTATGTATAGCCTTTCTTAATTTAAACTAGCTTTTCTCTCAGACTTCAGAGTTTAGACGCTTATTCAGGAATAACAGTTATTAATGCTGCCTTTTTAAAGTAGTAATTTTGTTTCTTACTTTTGCTGTAACTAATCTGGGTAAATAATGAAACGTAGAAATTAGTTTATGTGTTTTTCTCTTAAAAAGCGATATTTGTGGAGATTTTTAGAGGATATCAGTATCGATATAGCTAAAACTAAAATACAGACGTCTACGCTGATTGTTGAGCTTTAAGAAGCTCAACAATCCGCGTCGCGGTGATGTGGCGTAGTGTGGCGTGTGGTGTAGTGGTGGCGTGCGTATAGGTATACCTAGATCTCAGTCTAAGGACCGAGATCTATACCCAAACGTTACTTAGAACGTACTTTGGCTAAGCGTTACTCCCACGTTGTTACTCCTGTCACTGACGCATAATCAGCGTTCCCACTGCTGGGACACAGGCCTCCTATCTAAAAACGTATAAACGTATTATCTTTCTTTCTTTCTATCTGTGAGAGGCAGTGGGCCATAGAATAGAATAGAATACTTTTTATTATGTACACCATATAAATTACAGACATAAATATAGAAACTTTACAATGGGTGACACAATGGGCGGTCTTATCGGAGTATTCCCGTTTGAGCACCTATTTTCACAGCACCTTTTTTAAGAGCACCAAAGGTATTCCCATTAGAGCACCAATCAATATTTTACCGGGGTGCTCAAAGGGGAACAATAAAAAATCCACGCGGGCCCAGTGCGGGTTAGTAGATGTCATATGTTTGTTTTTGGTTCTCTGACATACGGCCTCGTCACGATGTTTTCCTTCACCGTTTTGAGAGCAGCGGTGATGAAATTAAATACCCAAAGTAACGGGCCTGCCTGGGTTCGAACTCGCGAGCTAAAACTCGTAAGTTGGAGCCGATACCACTGCTCCAAGGAGCAGTCCCACTGAAGAGTGGCAGGGAGTAGTGCAGCAGCTCACTGTCGCACGTGAGTCTAACTACAAGTGCAAAATAGTGATGGGAACATATCTAAGTCACAGCACGAGCTAAGTAGCGTTTATAGATCTCGCCCTAAGGCCCGGACTCCACTGAAGCGGAGCTGGGCGGAGCGGAGCGGAGACGTGCAGGAATCGACCAGTCACAATGGTTTAAATCCTCATCGCGTCACTCGTCTCGTCTGTGATTGCACGATTCCTGCACGTCTCCGCTCCGCTCCGCACAGCTCCGCTTCAGTGGAGTCCGGGCCTTAGAGCGGAAAATACGTAAAACCATCAGAACAAAAAAGATGGCTCGTAAAATTACCATCCCATTCATGCCAAAAAGCTTCCACGAACTGATACTACGTTAAATTAGCAATTACACAAACCAGACTCTCGCAAAGATTTCCTTGAAATCCTATTAAAACATTCTTCACGGATCGAGGTCGCGAACTAATTAAGACCCCAATCATTCTCCTTTGTCTTGGTGAGGCGACGAACTTAACTCTCAGTGAATATCTCAGTCCGATCTTGTTAGATGTAGGAACCTAAAAAATAACTGGAAAGGCTATGTACAGTCAACAAAAGAGATAAGTATGCTGGATCGTCGGATATAGTTGAAGTTTAGTAAGAAACCGATGGATGTTCTCGAATAAAATTTCATTTTATTAATAGAAAACAAACAGCTCATTTATCAAATTAAATTTCAGTCGACAGCTTAAAAATGTTGACAATTTTGTCCATTGCTAGCTAATAGAATAGCTTCTTCCTTTTTTGAAAAACTTGTTGCGTTTTGACGTTTCTGTGAAAAAAAAATATCTTAAAACAAAAGCGCATCTATCCCTGCAAATGAATACATTTATACCATACTATCACGCCTGTATTCTCCGAAGGGTTAGACAGAAGTTCACCTATAACACCTACGTTAAGATGCCATTATTTATTTATTTATCCTCACACTGGAACACCATTCGGCAATTACACCAACGGAGTAAAAAATCACTTCATCTGCTGCTTTCCATCCATGCTGTGCGCGGTGGACTTCGAACGAGTGGTCACAAGGCCACAATGGATCACGCACGCTCACGCAGCGTCAAGACATTTCTCCATAACCCCATCACTCCTTCCATAAATTGCTTACATTATTTGCGAATTTTTGAAACACGATGATTTTTCAAAGTAAATACATTAAAATTGAAAAAACGGAAAATTTTGAGGTGTCATCCTGCCTGACAGATGACAGAAAGTAGTAGTAGTTAGTATTCGCAATGCCAACTACCCACAGTTTTTAGCTAAAACAAAGCATACTTTATTAAGCTCCCAACAAATCTATGAAGACAATGGTACGAAAAACAGTTCTTACATTAAAAAATCAAGAAACTAGAGCAAGAAGACAACAGCAGAATTTGTGCCTTCGGCAAATTCCAACACGATTCCTGCCAACATGAATTCTATTAAATGGAAAATTGCCGAAATTCCATTGTTGCGAATTTTCCGAACAGTTTGGCGTATTTTACTTTGATATAGTGTAATAGCCATAGAAATAATTAAACGTTGTTTAGAACACTACTTGATAACAGTTGAACGTTCTTTGTAAAGAGTCATTTAAGGTTGCCTTGTGTCTATTTGTAATTATAATTTTCAGTAAATATACCGTTTTTCATTTAACACTATCACCGTAAAAGTCTCGTGTCGAAAGAGAATCGAAAATTAAATTGTTTTATAAAAGGTTCGCGATCATTTTCAAAGTCTCAAATATATTCAGGTGGATAGAATTTTTGGCATTGATCCTAACAAATTGAGTGAGATTTGACCCTTAGGCTGACAACGACTGAAAAATACTCGTATAAAAAAGAAACGCTTACTTTTATGTTTCTAAAAACCAGTTCATATTGACAAGCATCAAAATACTCGCAGAACCAGTGTAACCTAAATCTAATATTTGAAATCCCAGAAATATCTAGCGGGTTTATTTTGATATTCCATTTGGTTATGATAGCTCATAATAATATTCCAAATATTCTCACATTTATAATGTTTATTATTATTGTGGTTAGCCAGCCAAGCGTGGTATTAGCATTACCTAATTAAATCATCCTAATAAACATCAAATAACTAAATCAAATTAACATAAATTTAACTAAATCAAATGAACATAAATTTTACTAAATCAGGACACTATGTCCATAATTATTAAGTTAAATCAAACATATTTTTTTTTAATCTAGAATTATTTATAGTAAGGATTTTTTATTGCTGTATTGGCCCGCTCTTGACCTCGATCACGCTTGATGGAAAGCGATGGATGAGAACGAGCGTGCCCAGAATCATCCGGGCACGCCTTTTCACTCTTGCTTTGAAGGCAGACGGGTTAAATGTGGAAAGGAACACATACGCTGGCAGAAAGTATATACCACACTGGATATTGGGAAATGGCTAATTACAAACCCCCTTACTAATACTGAAATGTTGTATAGCGTCTGTATAGTTACACAACGCTTTGTCTTCTTCTTTCGAAAGAGAGAAATCGGTGTGTAACTATTCATCGGATATAATACGTTTATTAGTAAGGGGGAAAATGTTTTGTTAATTCCCTAGGGTCAGATATTCTATGGTTTTTCTTTAAATCGTTGCCTAATATTTTCCCAAATATGGTTTGACCACCCAACTAAATAATGGCGAAGTAAAACGTCATCATGAAAAGCAAGGAATTTTTCTTCGATATAATTCCCGTACTCAACCGAAGAGGCCTCAAACCCCTAACGTCGCATCTTTAATACCTTTTTAAATCCAAAGGCACGTATCGGGTTTCAGTTTCGAAACATCTGGCAAAGGAATGAAAACATCATATCGGTTACGTATCGTAGGAGTTACGAGCCTTTGACGGTAAGGGATTTGTATAGTATTGTGAACCATTAACTCGGAAATAATGGGTCTACATAAAATTACCGGAACGGGCTTTTCGAAAGCTAGATTCCAATAAAAACCGTAACTATACCTACTCCGAAAATTGTTTGTTCAACTAATATTGACATAAACAGTTTGTTAAGTTAGAAGTACTGTGGCGCCATCTGTACCGCCACATGTGAACTACATATCATACTGAGGGTACACAAAATCCTGCATCGCGCAAGCAGAGTTTACCATGCAACTAGCATATTTACAACGTCCCGACATCAATCGTAGGGAAGTTGCCCACCAGAGACGACACCCATCTGGCCGGAGGATCTTGTCTTGTCTATGGAGGCTCACTGTTTGGTTGCGGCCAAGGCGTGTATGATACTATTAAAAAATAATGCGTAGAAGCTCAAACTTAGTATAATTATTCCAGAATCAATAACGAACAATATACATTTTTCAAGCGTCGATGTTAATTTGTTTATTTTTCACTTTATACCTCTTTTATTTACAAGCCGGTTCGAAATGTAATTAAAATCTTTGATTTAATTTTCCTGGTTGCCATTTTTCGACGTAAAAAGTTGATTTCATTTTACAAGCTTTTTTTAAATGCCATGTTTCGACGTAAAAAGTTGATTTCATTTTTAAACTACATGATAGATATTATGAGTCATCATCTGCCTAGCCTTTTCCCAACTATGTTGGGGTCGGTTTCCAGTCTAACCGGATGCAGCTGAATACCAGTATTTTAAATGGAGCGACTGCCTATCTGACCTACACAACACAGTTACTGGGTAATACGAGGCTTCTTCTGATAGATATTATGAGTATTCATAGTAATGTATTCGGCCTCTAATCAAGACAGATATGGATTTTCATACTAACTTTGCCGGCCGCTGCTCGCATGTATATGACCAGTACAGCATTTTCGATTTATTTTGAAGAAGGTGATCGAAATAATGCTCGGATTTTTAAGCATTTTTGAGAAAATGTAAATTCTACTTTATAATAATCTTAAATTCATTAATTTCAATCCTACACTGCCAGGGAGAGAGAATGCGCAGCCTACGCTGCTGGGTCTTGAAGCATGAAGTTTGGCGCATGAGTTCCTTAATAAAAAAGTTCAGATGGATTTCTGAAAATTCGTCCCAAAATGTGTTAAATACGGGATACTGGTTTTTATGGAAGTTCGTCCTTTTTGACGATGGGAAATCTTATCGTTCACACGGCTTGACTATGATTGAGGTAAGTGCTTATTTAATTATTTAAACTATAACGGTGACTAAGTTATGCTCCTAGAAGTATTTTCAACTATACAGAGTGGTGTTCACGCGCAAACTGCAGAAGTATTTCGTCACTTATCACAAAAAAATGGTAGTTTCATAGAAAAGTGCAATACCTACGCGGTTAAAATGTATAAAACGGCAATTTTTGAAGTGAAAACTTCTTTAGCGGCGTTGTACACTTTTTTTGTAATGGGTAAAAAATGTTAAACTCGCGTCAGGACACGTGACCTGATCGAAAATTCGTAAGACGGATGGAGAGTAGATAGCCGGTGCGGCGTTGGAGAGGAAGTATTCCCCTCTCTTTCTACGGCGCGGCGAAAATGTAGGTATGCCTGCTATTTCGTTTAGGCGGCGCAGGGCGCTTGCGCGAATGTTCGTGTGTGTTTATGTTACAGCGTGGCACGCGCATCCATGGATGGTGACAGCTGATGGCTCGACCGTCTGTGTAGTGGCCACACTGCTGTGTATTCGTAAAATTCGTGTATATAAAGTGTTTAAAATATGGAAATTGAACAAAGTGCATCTATTAACGAAAAAAGTGACGAAGAAATAGCGAAAGAAAATGAGTTATATTAATTCAATTAATAGTTGATTTATTTCAACGTTAATATTCAAGTTTTCACTTCTGCCGGCACTAACGAAGTGCAACCCGTCTTTTTTTTTATATGTTTCAAAATCATGTACTGAAACCATGACAGCTCGTTGCGCGTCGATGTTCCTGCATCCTGTATTTTGGTTTTAGCTATATCGATACCTACTAACATCCTCAAATATCCTCCACAAATATTGCTTTTTAAGAAGAAAACACAAAAAACTAATTACTACGTACAATTACTTAACCAGATTAGTTACAGCAAAAGTAAGAAACAATCTTGCTACTTTAAAAATACAGCATTAATAGCTGTAACTCCTGAATAAGTGTCTAAACTCTTAAAGTCTGAAAGAAAAGCTAGTTTAAATTAAGAAAGGCTAGACCTTGTTCAGACAAGTTATGCTCCGCCATGCCTTAGTTTCAGTAAGGAAGGTAGGTAAGGAGTATTATTGCTAATAGATATAGGGGCGTATGGCTAAGTAATAACAGATGCACGGGTCGATAGATCAGGTTAAGCTACGCTTGCCGCGGTTGATCCGTGGATGGGTGACCATCTTCACATACCAATACCCCACCGTGCCTCGGAAAGCTCGTTAAGCCGTTGCCGTTGGTCCCGACTGTCATTCCTGGATCTTTGACAGTCGTCACGGGTAGTCAGAAGCCCGAAAGTCTGACAACCAGTCTTACCAAAAAGTTTCGTATTAAACTTCTAGTGTGTGGTTTGGTAGAATCCAAACCAATATTTTTACAATAAAAACTCGACTGCCATCATATTACAAGGAAAAAATTATTTGTGTGTTATGAAAGGACTATTCAATATGTGGGTTTTTTCGGCGGATGGACCTGTCATGTCATACGTCATAACAAACGGGAATGTTTTCACAAGTTTGCACGATATAATGGCCACACCCTTTCAGTAGGTAGGCAGGTATATTAAATTATTTACGAAAAACTGGCAAGTGCATTCTAAATAAGATTATATTATATTACTAGCTTCTGCCCGCGACTTCGTCCGCGTGAAATTCGTACTTTCCTCTTAAAGTTTCGAAAATGTATTTAATTTGAACGAATATTTAAACACTACCAAAACAACTCATACCTATTTTACAAAATAACAACAAAAGAAATTCAAATAAACCATTTAAAGACTAAAAGTCGCGCTGATAAGCACGGTTTTTCAATAAGGTCGAACGCTCTGAACGCATCAACATCCAAATACTCGGACCTCCCGCCTTTTTATACCCTACCGCCGCCGCCGCGACCCGTGTCGAGCGCGGCAACCGTTACACAAAAATAATCCTTATAGCATGATTCAGACGTGCGACGGCGCGATGGCTTATTTCATGTATAAGTTTGGTGTTTCTATACCGATTTCTATGATTCTTTTTTTATTGAATAGGTAATAATGTTAACTTTTTTAAATTAGGGATGAGTGAGAGTATTATAAACGTAAGAGTAAACAAATATAATCAGAATGCTCCGAACTGCTAAGCTATCAGGAGTTACACGTGTTATTGTGAGTCAACCATAAAAGATAGACAGATGCTGTTGCGGGATATTTTTTAGACAATTTTATGTAGAATATTTCCGTCATACATGATTTCTATGTAACTTTAACCATTAAGGCTGCACACGCGACGGAAGCTTAAAAAATGGAGTAACTTCTCCCGTTTTCCCAACATTTCCCTTCACTACTCTGCTCCTATTGATTGTAGCGTGATGAAAAGTATACTATAACCTGCCCAGGAGTATGAAGAATAATTGTACCAAGTTTCGTTAAAATCCGTCGAGTAGTTTTTGTTTCTATAAGGAACATACAGACAGACAGACAGACAGAAAGACAGACAGACAGACAAAAATTTTACTGATTGCATTTTTGGCATCAGTATCGATCACTAATCACCCCCTGATAGTTATTTTGAAAATATATTTCATGTACAGAATTGACCTCTCTACAGATTTATTATAAGTATAGATATGCAAAAAAAATTAAATTAAAAGACAATTTGATAATAAAAAAAATTTGAAAAATTCTACTTTTCTAATTTTGTTATTATCAAATTGTTTTATAATTAATCGAAATCAAGGAAATATGAATTAATGAGATTCTTGGAGTTCGTCGCCTAAAACAATACACTGTAGGGACCCATAATATCCAATGGTCTCAAAATATAATTATTAATTATAAGTAGCAAATATTTAATTAATTAATCAAAATAATGCTGGCATTCATTCTAAATAATACTAAGAATGTATTAAGAATTTGATTTTATACTGAATAATTATATATATTGTTGGATACTACTGCCCGGCCCAGGAGCGCGGAGGACGCGGTCACTGAAAGGAGGCTGCCGCAGGCGGCGAGTCAGGCTCTCTGGTTCTTGTTTGGTGGTCTATGCTTTTTGACAGCGTTGCTTGTAGAAGCACTATCTGTCAGCCGTTCGGTGTAATCTGGTATCTCGTTATTTCTTTAATATTTGTTTAGTGATGACTGTGTTCCTCTGATTGTAATTTTACTATGGTTGATAACTCTTTTCATAATTCATGTGATTAGTTATTAGATTATTAAATAATTCTGTTATTTAATTGTGATTTCACTTCTGTCCTAACAATATATTATATCCCGTACGTAACTTACTAATAAATAAGTAATAGCATTAACTTGATTTAATTAAAATCTCAAACAAAAGATGTTGTCAGCGCGTCGCTTTGATTTAAGATTGCCTAGAATTTTTGTGAGAACGGAATTTGTAATTAATTTTGAACAGCCAAAAATTGGTAAAATCTGTTTAGTTTGCATAGAACGAAATATAAGTAACAAAGTTTTGATTGAAAAATATACTACTAAGTCGTTTTCTTTGATAAAGTTTTTTAGTCAACTATATTTTTGTAAACTTTAGTGTGCCTGCCTATAATTAGGTATGTGAAATCACTTTACATCGATATGTTTGTTACACTTTGTAATTTGGCTGTAGAAAAATTTAAGGTAGGGTAAAACTTGTGACGTATGTGAAAATGGGTGCAATGAAACGGTGACAATTCAGATACCACTCTATGCCGCAGAATTTAATATTGTCAGTGTCACTCAAAACCTGCATACACATTTGGAAACCATTGTTACAGTTTCAATGAAAAAACTCGGAAATGAAATTAAACCCTATCATAATAATTTCCTTCCGTTATCAAGGTTTCTTATGTTTTGGGGCGTGAATTTGAGCTTTTCGGAAACAACCCACGCTACTGCATATAATCGACTGAGAACCGTTACAAGCCTTCCTGTGTTCCGTAAGAAGCCTTACTACCCTAATTCATATTAATACTTAATCTGTCTCGAGACGCCGGTAAAATTATTCCAACCCATTTTCGTCTCCCATTTTCCTATCTTCATAGCCCTACGTCAAATCCTCTGAGGCTCAAATGGCCACAATAGAAACTTTTTAACTTCTTAACCATAAATAATGGCCTTAACTTCAGAGTCATCAAGAGATGACGTCATGACAAATTGTCAAGATACCGCTAGCATTCATTAGGGACTGGTTTAGCCTATAAAAATTGCAATTATGTCAGCTGTTTAGACACGGCGCACAATCGCACACCATGCGACATGCGACTGCGACAGTTTGGCGACTAGACCCGATAACAGGCTGCGGCCGACAATTTTCACATATTTTATTGTAAGCTGCAGAACTTCGGACTGTCGTCAGGTACGGATCTGACGCAGGTTGACGTTGGCTGAACTCAAACTCAAAGCATTTATTTCAATTAAACCATTACAGGCACTTTTGAATTGTCAAAATTAAGTAGTCAGTCAGTTAGTCAGAAAATTGAAGCTAGTCGCTGGTTTTATAACTTCATGAAAAGAAACGATGAAGTTTCGTAGCCTATCGCATCAGCTGGATAAAAGCTTCACACATTGCAAGCTACTGAGCTCGATTCTTGTCTCATCTATCCCTTCCCAGGCATTTTTGCCAATTTCCTTATTAAATACTCGTATTAACCGGTCAAGTGGCGCGGTTCGCCGATCGGCGACGAAACAATAGAAAATCAATTGTGTCTTATTAGCGGCGCTTGACAGATTAAATTATAATTAAAAATTCAATTACAACGAATGTAATAGATTATCTATAATTATAGGTATTGTTATCATTTTACTGTTAAAACTTGATAAATTGTAATGTTTTGTATACCTAACCTAAAACATGTCTGTAAAAGTAGACTAGTTAAAATATTAAGGAATAATGTAGCAAAACATAGAAATATTCCAAACGGATATCCACCTTTTATGTCGTTGATATTTTGGATGACGGTAGATAGAAACGCCAAAGTTGTTTGTTCACGACTATTAAAGGGGGACCTCCGAGTGGCGGGGATCATTCTTGTTCGAGACGTCAACCAGAACGGAGCTCCGGCCTACAGTCAGTTGATTAGTACTAGTGACGTTATTATGTGGAATAGATCGACCAGATGTCATGTGTCGTGTTTGGCCATTTTGTAACTTCTTACATCATAAGACATAATCACTTGGTGCACGTTGGGTACACTTTACTACACTTACGTCAAACTCATAAGGACGCTTCGAAATGTTGCCACTTCATAAAGTGTAAAACGTTTATTGAGGATGATATTCTCATAGCATGTACTGTGCCTATGTCTATTTCATGTACTTACGTCAAACTCATAAGGACGCTTCGAAATGTTGCCACTTCATAAAGTGTAAAACGTTTATTGAGGATGATATTCTCATAGCATGTACTGTACCTATGTCTATTTCATGTATAATATTCTATCACTTTTAAATTTAATTATTTTTCTTTAAGTACACTGTATTTAATAATTGTTTGCTGCACCGGACGACGTCATTACGTCGGCGCCGGCTGTCGCTGAAAACCAGCGCTGGGGCTCTGTCTTGCATAGGGTCGCAGCATAATGCTGAGCGATAGCCGTTTTGCGTGGATGTGACGCATGTTTCCCTCTACCTTTTTATTTTTATTTTTTGTGTTTATGTTCTTTTTGCGTCATTTTCACCGCAAATAAACGTATTTTCTTTCTTTCTTTCTTTCTATGTAAGGTAATTGATATTATTATCTTGATTACTGCTGATAACTATGGTGTTCTGTATATGTTATAATATGGTCAATATTGCCAATGTTTTAAACTGTATAATAGAATATTCCTAGCTTTTGTTATTATGTTGCTATTATTCTGAGTTCTCTCGGACCGTTGTCCAAGAGATATAATTAGTTGTTTTTTTTAAAATAATTATAACTAATTTATGGCAATGTAAGGAATTTGTTGAAAGAATACTGTTTCCATGGAGTTTCTTGTCCTTCTTCTCCAAGATGACCTAGATTTGGAACGGACAGTTGTCCGTTAGCTATCTAGTTAGCTTTCTGATTAATTACTGACAAGCCTTAATTGAAATAAATGTCTAGATTGTCTTTCTGTGCTTTATAACACATGCATCGTTCAAGTTCAATTCCGAATCAATAAAATTAATTATTATAGAATGTATGTGTCCGACATGTTTCGGTTAAATGGAACTTTCTACACCAAATTTAAATTGGAAACATGCGTTCAGAAAATCTATTACCGTGCTCAGTACATCGGGTGGTGAGGTATTTAGAATTTATTTATTTTGTGTTACATTTCCGAGGTTCCATTTCCATTGTGTGTTGTATAATTTAGGTATTTCTGTGGAAGATGTGGAATTTTTTAAACATTTATATATATATATATATATATCTAAATGTTTGTAAAGAATTTAGTTTTGCTTCGTTGTATTTATGTTTTTGTTTCAAAATAAACTTATTATGACATATGTAAATTTTAACGGAACCCAGCCTTTTCGTGGCCTTCAACATTTGCAGGGAGAACTCATTAAACCATGTTGGTAGTTATTTATCCAGACAAGGCTCGTGGCTGAATAATAACAGCCGTACGGGTCGAACTTCAGCGTTTGCCGTGGATGGGTGACACAACATTCCGAGACCCCTCCGTGGCTCGGAAAGTACGTTTAGCCGTTGGTCTCGGCTATCATTCGAAATCTTTGACAGTCGTTACGGAGGGTGGTCAGAAGGCCGAAAGTCCGACAACCAGTGATGCCTAAGGGTATCGTATTACCCAGTAACTGGGTTGTGGAGGTCAGATAGGCAGCTGCTCCTTGTAAAATACTGGTATCCAGCTGCATCCGTTTAGGCTAGAAGCCGACTATGTTGGGACATAGTTGGGAAAAGGCTAGGCAGATTGAATTATCTAATAAGCTCTCAATATTTAAGAGTTTTCTATTTGTTTTATTATTGATACATAGTTTTATAGTACATAAACAGTAAGTTATAACATGAAGTCATTCGGCCAACAAAAAGGTCCACTAGAGTGCGCGCAAAATAAGTCTGCGCGCGGCTGAAATAAAAAATAGGCGTTTGCCGCCATCTGGACGTTTATTTCTGGTGTCAAGAAAGTGTATTGTGTTCCGTGTTTTCTAAAGTAAATAATTTAAACTACGCATTCGGAATCATTCCCTTCGCAAGTGTGGTCTAGAAGAGGGTACTCTTGAACACATATTTTTTTCTTATCGTAATCTTTTAGTCCCGCTATATGATATTCTCCCACCTAGTTTTCCCAGACCTATTAATATCCCATTCCTCTTAACACTCGTCGAGCCCCTATTAATTAAATCACTTAACATAGCAACTCATAAAGGCTACTCAAACAGTTCCAGTTGTAACTAAACCGTACTAAAGACGGTATAAGCGGTCAACCTCAACGAATACACTTTGTTTCCCTTAACCTTGACATTGGCAGAATCATCGTTAAACGATGGAGCCATTAGTATAAAAAGAGTAAATAATTGCCATCATAATGATGGCAATTATTTACTCTTTTTATACTAAAGCCGAAAGTGATTAAAAGTGCTAGCAGGGATATAATCATTAAGTCAAACGTCGCGCGCAGACTTATCCTGCGCGCAGTCCAAAAGGCCGCAAGCGAAATGATTCATAATGTGACCGGAACGGGATGTCTTTACAGGCTAAATTGAGGATATCCTTCGAAAACGTCATGTCCGTAGCATCTTAAGTAACGCTACTTAGGAGTTGTATACAAAATCCTACACATATGCAAGCGCATATATGTGTAGGATTATTTGTATACATGGTGATAGTAAATGGTTTTTTGTGTGGCCTAAAGTGTAATTTTCCAGCTATCAGAATTTCATGATAGAGTGTGACCACAAATGGTGAATATAGATTGGTATAGATTGTTAGAGAAAGATGATTATGATAACACAGAAGCCCACTTTGGGCTTTTAGGTATTATTTTGAAAGACTTATATTTGTTCAAAACTTTACTGTTCCTAGATTAGTTTAATGGGTAGCTAGAAACTTTACTGGAATTTAAATTATTAACTTCGTAAGTTGCTTCATTATTAGGATTATTTTAGTTTCCATTATTCGTTGTTGAAAACATCAGTTGTATTATGTGAAAATTTAATTAGGCGCTTTCGCTATTAATTAGAGTCCTATTAATTAAAACTGGTTCTAATAATATAAATATGTATAACCCATATTTAAGTACGACATTTGGCACTTGTCATTGTAACGATTTCCATATTCATATTATAATTTAATTGGTATGCGTACCGCCAAATGGTTTTGGTCCTTAGTCCACAAACATTATGTTCGCAGAAACTGTCTTGAAAATTGCTTGAAAACTGATAAGTATCTTATTGAAAAATGTGACATCAAGAAGCACCGATGTATTCACATAAGGCGTTATCGCAAGATTTTCAATACACCACTGATTCTAAAGGCAGCATAATGGCTACACGCTGCCAAAATGCATTTTACATGCATATAAATAAAATGGAATTGGCTGGTGACGGTGTTGTCTCCGGTGTTGTTACTCCGTCAGAGGCGGGAGTCTTGTCATTTAGTTATAGGGTAAGTGCACAATGGTGTATGTGCGACAGTTGTTAGACAATGAGGTGGAAATGTCACAATTACGGAGCTGAGTTACTGTAATTTGAACGAATTGGTGTGTGCTATTTACATTTTCGATGAGTGTAAGCCTCGTATATATTCTCGAACATGATGTCCTATTCCATATATATTCTCTTTCTATTTTTTTATCTCTATCTCTCTCTCTATTAGTTATGAATTACGAGAATGAGTCAGTTTTAAATCTAAAATAGTAAAATAAGCATCGTTCCAAAGAATTCATCTTGTTTAAGACATAGCCTGAATAAGAACGATCTTCAGACAAAAAAAAATCTATATAAAAGTCAAAGTAAATAATCTAACCAAACTTTTGTAGCAAAATACATAAGTCATTAAACGACTGGAAGTAACGGTCTCCGAAACTTTGGTTTCAATCATATTTGCCATTAAAAGTTTATTGATAACAGGAAGAATACTTTCAGTTCGACCTCCTTGATCAAAGCAAGTATTTTTTTATTAACAGCTTGGTGTTGCCAGAAGTTTCGTACAATATTCAATATATTTCACTTTGAAAGTTCGCAGACGGCGACCTGTAATCTTTGTTATGGTATATTATAATTTAATTGTAGTTGTTAGTACTTTCTTTTCGTTTAATTTAGGAATCCGATCACGCAAACACTTCTTGAAAAACTTTGCGTTCCGAAAAGTCTTATCTGTCATGGCTAGAAAATGATAGGTATTGATTTCATTCACCTAAGACGGCGTCACACTTAACAGCTGCAGCTTTATCGACACTTCAGTTAACACATTTTTGTTATCATATATCTATTTTAGGTCAACACCCTGAATTAAAAGCATAATAGGTAATATTCTTAATACTTCAATTATACTCAAACAGCCTTTTCATTCTCATATTCGCCACCAGACGGCAGCACCAACACATAAAAGTAACCATAAACGGTATTCAATAAGGAGATAATACTGCAATCCTTGTGCACCCAGCTTAAGGTAACAAGGAATCCTTTGTTAGTCGTGAAGGCATTCGTGTTATCCCGTTTACACTTCATTGGTTCATCTCAATGGGAAATATTCCCATTGTAGAGAAGATATAGTCGGGAGTGTGGGCTTCACTCCTATTCGGATAATTCGGCACATATAAGTGGAATAAGTCACGTGTTTAAAGAACGAAGGAATCTGTTGTCCGTGGAATCTAAGCTGAAAATTACTTCACGGCATTCGTGTGAGCAGTGACCAAGAAGGTAGCAACGACTTTAAGTAAAGGTCAAGCCGATTAGCGACGGTCCTTGAAGTGAAAATGGATCTCTTAACCCATAGAAACTAGATTACGTCGTGGTTACATCGTGTCGTAAATGTATGTATTATAGAAGCACAATATTCTTAACATAGATAATGGAAATATATTATTATTTGATGTACATATATACATTACACGGACGTTTCGGCAGAAACAAGATAGAATGCTGAACCATAATTTTAACGACCTACATAATTAAAAGCTGTATGATCATAGTTAGATACGATAATTGGGTGTATGGTGCATGTAATTAATAGACCAAATTATGTATTCCGTTTAAATGTGCTTGCGTATGTTATATAGGTTACGGGCGCGAAAATTAGTAGTAGACATGGTTCGATTTTAGCGACATTCATATTATTCTTATTTATATTTATTTCACATTAGCTGCGCCCTGCGGTTTTACCCGCGTAAATGTCGATCCCGTGGGAATATCGGGATTAAAAGTAGCCTATATGTTAATTCAGGCTGTCGGCAACCTCCATACAAAATTTTGTCAAAATTGGTCTAGCCGTTTGTGCGTGAAGAAGTAACAAACATATAAACACACACACTCACAAACTTTCGCATTTATAATATTAGTGTGATAGTGTGATTAGTGTGATAGTGTGATTAGTGTGATAGTGTGATTAGTATGATAGTGTAATTAGTGTGATAGTATGATTAGTGTGATTAGTATGATAGTGTGATTAGTATGATAGTGTGATAGTGTGATTAGTATGATAGTGTGATTAGTGTGATAGTGTGATTAGTATGATAGTGTGATAGTATGATTAGTGTGATAGTGTGATTAGTATGATAGTGTGATTAGTGCGATAGTGTGATTAGGTGTTAGTTATTATTTGCTTACTTATTATTTTAATTTACAACAGTAAAATATTTTCTTTCAGTAGGTAAATATTATGCGCGTGATTAGTATTTTCAATTTTGTTCTAATTTACATTTGTTAGATCCACTGGCACCCTAATTGCGTAACACACTTTCAATCGCAATCTGAATCATTTTGAAGGATATTGCTAATCCATTGCTTTGTATGTTAGAAAAATGTGGTCTGCTCAACAACGTAAATAACGCAATGAATGTTGTTGAACTGTCAAAACGAAAGCCATTGCTACTGTTAGTGAGTTACGCACAACTCTGCAGTTACACCAATCGAATCAAGTTCGTCTATTTAGATTTATCTCCCCGTATATGGTGACCTTTACAAAACAAAGTACCAGTGGCGAAGGTACGAGTACCATACAACTCGATTCCCACCAGCTTCCCTTCAAAAATTCAGAACATAACCACACTATTAGTCAATTTTTTTTTTTTGCTTCTGCTTACCTCTGTCATAAATTCACCCTTCGCCACTGCAAAGTACAATGACCACGCCACACCGCACTGCGCCCTATATGTGGGGTATTGGTCAATGTACCAAAGCGTGAGGTAGGACTCAATATCTTGATCGGACAAAGGGTTTTATCATGTGTGTTTCTTTAAGGGAACTCTCACAATGTTGGAATTACGTTTTGCTTTTGTGTACATTATGTCGACCAGATGAGTACTGCCTTTTATTAGTACTCTCTCGGACTCCCAACCCACCGTGCATTTCCATGTTCTAGGCCTTGCCTAGAACAAGAGAACAATGATGAATCGAACTGGCCATTATCTTGGTGTCGTCATTGATTGTTCCGAATTCGAATTCATGACCATTTAAAAAGTCATAGACAAAAGGAAAAGGTATAATGTGTCGATAACGAGTTATTATCAGGATGTTTTAATTACAGTGGGCATTCAGTGGGTAGTGTTAGTTATTGCGCGAAAAACGGTTTGCAGTTCAAATCAGATTATAATTTCACGAACAATTTAATCACATTATCAAATAACACACTATAGGTATAAACACTAGCAGCGCCCCGCGGTTTCACCCGCATAAGTGTCGATCCCATGGGAATCTATACATATAATAAAATCGTAGGAAAGTCAAAACGGTACATTGAATATTTTTTTAAAAGAATACTTGGGGCGTGATCTACAATCGATACCGAAGCCAAAAATATAGTTTTTAGAATTTTTGTCTGTTTGTCTGTTTGTCTGTATGTCCGGGATAAACTCAAAAACTACTGCATGGATTTACTTCAAATTTTGCATGAGTATTACTAAGAGGTCGGGTCAACATATAGGCTACATATTATCACGCTATCACCTACGGGGGAGGAGCTGTGAATCTTTATTTTTCTTACGCATTCTGTGACAGCATGTAATCTAACGACGGATATTTAAATGTTGTTTTTCAGTAAGCCATGCTATTATCTAGCTTTACACTATGAAAACTACGCCATTTAAGTAATTTGGGCCGAGAAACATAGTTTAATGAATGTTAGTAGTATAAAGCAAATTTTGAAGCAGCGCCCGCCATCTATGAGATTTCATTAAAATCAAATCAAGGTACATGTTGACACTTTTTGGAAATTAATTTAAATTTGATCATGTTGGCGAGGTTAGTAGTTAGTTATTCTTAAAATTCATAGATGGCAATGTTCATTTTCTTCATAAAAGTTGTATCGTATAGTTCGTTTTGATAAATTCGAGTTCCAACAAAACGCTCAAAATCTTGAGCAGAGTTGAGGAAGGCAATTAAAAAAAAACGCGGTGTTAAGTATTACAAAAAACTTATGTTCCTACTGGAGACGAAGTCGAAGTAACTGATGAACGCGTGCTGAACACCTGTCTCAGTTCACTTTAAGATGTGGTCATTTCTATCGGCGGCAATCCACTGATCGAATATGGGTTACCAGCTCCCCAATCATCACCGCATCAAGATCGTGGAAATCGGGAGTATAACGCTGAGACAAATTACGATCCGGGCGAAATGACCACCATACGAAATGACCATGTCGCTTTGTTCTCTTCAGTGTAAAAACAAATTTATGACACCGTCCTTGAAAGCGTTGGGCATAACCAGGGTAAAAAGTTTTTCTTGGATGCTCCTGGTGGAACAGGAAAAACATTTGTTACCACTGACATACTTGCAGAGGTCAGAAGGCGAGGCAATTTGCTATTGCTGTAGCGTCGTCGGGAATCGCTGCCACACTGCTTCCGGGTGGCAAGACAGCACATGCCATGTTTAAAATTCCCATCGATTTAGAGAGCGCCGAAACGCCTGTTTGTGGTGTGTCACGTAACAGCGATAAGGGACACGTGCTCAAGGATTGCTTTCTGATCGTATGGGATGAGTGTACGATGGCCAATAGGAAGGCAGTTGAGGCCGTGGACAGAACCCTGCTGAACATCCGCAGGAACGAACATTTGATGGGTGGTGTCACAGTTCTGTTCAGTGGCGATTTCCGGCAAACGCTTCCCGTGGTGACACGGGGATCGAGGGCTGACGAGGCGAATGCTTTGTTATGGTCACGAGTTCGTACGCCGCGCTTGACCATTAATATGAGAGCTCGGCTCGGCGGCAATGCACGTGCTCAAGAATTCTCCAATGTCCTTCTAAGTCTTGGCGAAGGCACTCTACCAAAAGAGGTGGTGCTTCCAGACTCTCTCGGTAGAGTGGTATCCAGCTTAGAAGAACTCATTCGCTGTGTGTACGGGGACATTATTCGTATACCGCACCAGCAGAATTCTTGGGTGTGCGAGCGGGCCATTTTGACGCCCAAAAATGATCAGGCAGTAAGTAACGAATGCATTCTCTCGGAAATTGAGGGGAATGAAGTGGTCTACACCTCGATAAACACTGTTGTCGAGCAAGATGACGCCACACATTATCCCGTGGAATTTCTGAACTCCCTGTCAGCAAGTGGACTTCCAGCGCATACCATCAAGCTGAAGGTCGGTGTCCCGATTATGCTTCTTCGGAACCTATCTCCTCCGAAGTTGTGTAACGCGACCCGCCTTGAAGTCATCTCGCTCCACAGACACCATTAAGGCGAAAATTCTTACGGGTTGTGGCGTCGGCGAGGCAGTATTTATACCACGCATTCCCCTCATACCTCATAACTTCCCGTTCCAGTTCAAGCGCGTACAGTTCCCCGTGAGTGTTTGCTTCGCGATAACCATCAATAAGTCGCAGGGGCAGACACTGAGGGCAGCGGGTGTCGACCTGAGGACGAGTTGCTTCTCACACGGACAACTGTACGTCGCTTGCTCCCGCGTCACCTGTCCTGACTCTCTTTACATTTTGGCACCTGGCAGCCTAACTACCAACGTAGTTTATAGGGAAGTGTTGTAAGGTATGATACCTTTGTACGTTTTTTTACTCTTTTGTGTACTGGAATGTATTCCTGAATTATTTTCTCTATTTCCTTCAGTCACATCTTATGACTGAACTCGGCAGGATTCCCATATAACTATCTTCACTTGCTTCGCTTGCAAAAAAAAACTTATATTTTAATGCTATTTTAAAAGTTGTTTACTTATAATGCTATAGCGACACTAATCTTAGGTATTTTTGATACTGTCTTCACGCAGACGACGTCGCGGGCAGCAGCTAGTATCGGAATAAAAACTATCCTATATCCATTCCCGGAACTCGAACTATCTTAAAGTATACCAACATCTAAATCGGTTCAGCGGTTTAAGCGTGAAGAGGTAACAGACAGACACACTTTCGCATTTATAATATTAGTATGGATGCAGAATGGCTCGATTTAAGAGTGCGGGAGTGTATAATATGCTGGTAGCGCAATTCTCTCTCTGTAGTCGGTCCGTCATGTCTGAGAATCGTGGTCAGCTTCGGAGTTGCATCTAGCGCAGATGATCTGCCTCCACCGATTTCTGTCCAGCGTATCTCTTACCACCATGTAGAATTTAGAGGACGATGGTTCCTTCACCTGATCGGTCCATCGTGTTGGTGAACGACCGCGCTGATCGTTTGCCTTCGGTGTTTCCAACCACAATCAGCTTTTCCAAACTTTCATCGCCTCTGCGTGCGTAGCGCAGTTCAAGCATGTGTTAAGTGTTTCGACTATGTCTATATACAGGGTGGCATCGACGCAATCTGTTACCAGTACATGATTCTGAGTACCACTACGTTAAAATTTTTCGTCGATTATTAAAAAAGATATTGATGTGCCATACATATTGACTGCGTAGGTAGGTATTGCGTGTTTCTATGAAACAACTGATTTATTTTTACATGTAATATATACCGATGACCCGCCATATTATGCCAATCGCCAGTACCTACCTAAATAGCAAAAGCAAGATATCTGTCCACTCTTTTGTCTTGTTTTTAGGTAGACGCCAGCACATCAAGCTACTACAATCTGTCAAAATTCTTTAATAGATTTTCAACTTCATCACTATAATATTATAAGGTTCAAAGTCGATTGGGAAAATTTGACAGTTTCGGGTAGCTTGGTGTGCTGGCGTCTGTATAACCTACATAATAAGTTATTTTTTCATCCTTTCATGTTCGAAAGGCGAAAGTTTCTGAGTATGTGTGTGTGTGTGTTTATATGTTTGTTACTTCTTTATGCTCAAACGGCTGAATTAATTTTGATAAAATTTTGTATGGAGGTAGGTGACACCCTGGATTGATATACAGGGTGTTACAGAAAGGGTATATCAATAAAAACGGGTTGAAGGGTGTATATTTTTATTTCGCACATCACGGCGCTGCACTGGCGCGCGGTGGCGTGATGTGCGTGTACTAGGCGCACAGACACACTACAGATAATGGATAATGACCCTCGTAGTGCGGTGACACGTTTGTTATGATTTCAATTTAATATACTATCGAAATAAAAAAATATTAAGCATTTTCAAAGTTACTGCTTTTGAGCTGAAATTTTATAGAGATTCTAGACCAGATACACTCTTCAACCCGTTTGTATTGATATACCCTTTCTGTAACACCCTGTATAGGCTACTTTTTATCCCAATATTCCCACGGGATCGACATTTACGCGGGTGAAACCGCGGGGCGCAGCTAGTAATATCTAAAAAAGATATCCTCCACCATAACATCACGATCTTCACAGGCACGTATCTGGAACAAACTAGAAAAGCAAATGTTACACCCACAAAAAGTTACGTACGCAATTTAAAAGAAGCTATTATATGTAGAAATATATTTAGTCATGAAGTTTCACAGATTCTGGTCACGTTGGCGGGTACAATTCATTTTTATGATGTCGGGGCATCAGCTGGGGGGCAAGCGATATGCCGAGTGAGCTACGATTGTTTGCTCCGTTCCGTTTGTGTGCGGCAAACACTGGCTTTGAAATAGGCATTGGCAGAACTATAGGGAGGCTGGATACATTTACTGTGTCGATGGAAATAAATCGGAAAATTCAATAGTATTACTTTTGTAAATTAAACGAAATCTGTAGAGCTGTAAAGCGCAGGATTGTGAAGCTAATATTTAATATATGAAATACTAACTGCGCCCCGCGGTTTTACCCGCATAAGTTTCGATCCCGTGGGAATATTGGGATAAAAACTATCCTATGTCCTTTCCCGGGACTCAAACTATATATATACCAAATTTCATCTAAATCTGTTCAGTGGTTTAGGTGTGAAAAGGTAACATACAGACAGACAGAGTTACTTTCGAATTTATAATATTAGTATGGATAATCTGGTAAGAGCGGCTTTTTCAAAATGAAATTCCTAGAATGGTCAAACAGAAATTGGTATGACGAAAAAATATAACTTACTTCCTCTGACAAACACGCGCACAGCCTAAACCGCTGGGTATACAAGCATGAAATTTTGCACAAAAGTTCCAAATCACTAAGGAAGGATGTTTGAAAATTTATCCCCTAAAGGAGTTCCTTTAGGAGATAAATTTCTCTTCTTCTATCATCCTTCATCTTATTTAACTAAATAGGACCTTTATGCTCACTAGTTTCTTTAGCAGTTCCTTTGAAGGAACTACTGAGCGTAAGTTTATATTAGTTTAAAGTTTTTGCCAACGGGATATGGCATCGGGCACACGGCTTGTATCACAATAAATTGTTTAATCAGTGACTACCGAAGATCAAAGTATAATATAGTTAGATTTGGAAAAAATATCTATATTTGATGATATTACCAAAATAATAAATTCCAATGTAATCTAATAAGATGTTTACCTACTTAATATTTGTGTATCTCTCTAATTTTCTACTCGAACGACGCGGCGCGAGGTCGCGTGTCAAAGTTATTACAAACACGTGAGTGAATCCGTAAGCAATAATATACACGATGTCTCTGTCGCGAATAATAAACAAGAAAGTTAATAACATCAGCCTGTAAATATTGCCATTTTTGGGTATAATTTTCTTAAGCAGAGAAGGAAAGAGCGTTACCACGCTCACTCAAAGGCTCATTATGGGGAGTTTGTTGCGCCACTTTTTATTCCTAACTAAAATACTAGGAAGTGGTGAAGGGCGAGCGTTTTGGGGAATTATCTTATATAATTGTGACGTTAAAAAAGTGTTGATCCTCAGACTAGTTTGTATTTGATTTCTAAAGCGAGTTGTCAAAAGAAATGTTGATTATGAAAGTTTATCACGCAATTTTTCACCTAATAATCATCATCATCGTACCCTTATCTCAATTTATTTGCAGTCGGTACAGTATATCGTCTTCTATCTATATATATAAAATTCAAAGTCCTGACTGACTGACTGACTGATATATCAACGGACAGCCTAAACTGCTGGTTCTAGAGACATGAAATTTGGAGGGAGTGTTCTTTGTGAAAAGTAGGTATCCACTAAGAAAGGGTTTTCAAAATTCCACCTCTAAGAGGGTAAATGGAGAGAGAGTGAAATTTCATGCGGACGAAGTCGCGGGCAGAAGCTAGTCTTCCATACTTCTCTATAAGTCGTCATTTCTGTAGTCACCTTCTAGCCATATCATCTGTTACACAGTCCATCCATTGTTTCTTTGGTATTCTACCCTTAGACCCATCAATGTTCATACTGAAAACTTTCCTCACGACGTTATCCTCATTCTCCGCATCATATGCCCATACCATGACAAACGATTTCCACACAACTTTTCATTGCCGCTTTCAGACTTCCTCTTATTTCATCGTATTCACCCCAATCAATACAAATCAGTTATACTCGTATCAGACGCGCCAGGTTCTTCGATAATGATTTTATCCGTTTCCTTAAGTAAAAAGTTCTGCGCCAAACAGTCTCATTTATTTATGAGAATCCTTCGCAGATGTTTGTCTGTATTATTTTTCCTTTTCTATAATAGAATATGTATCATATTATTTTTCGATTACACTCGGAGCAACTGACCAGATAAAAATACTAAGTTCCCAAGTGAAAGGTTATCAAAATGGTATTTATTACATTTGGGAAATGGGTTTATGCTTTGATAGTATTTGTATTGGTGAGCCTGAATGGACTATTGTTTTCGCTTTCGTGTGGGATCGATAAGGGTTCAATTTTATCATCGCGTTCAAATAAAAAAACGTTTACGTACACGTATACGTAAATGTTTTGATTATTTTCAGCGTATGTATATTTAGTATACAAATTGGAATTACATTTTGGCAAGTTATACTGCTTAAACGCATGTTGGATTGTGGCCTACCTCCCTCTCACAGAGAGGAGGCCTGTGTCCCAGCAGTGGGAACATTATAGGCTGATCATGCTACTGTTTAAACACAAAATATAAAAGAATCCCATTTATTCCTTTTTCTCATTATAACTTGAGATTCTTAAGTTAATCTTGGACACTAATATATGTATAAACGGCTATTATAAAAAAAACATCGTTAACCTTTTAACCGCTTATGTCGGATTAATCCGACAAATATTTTCGTGTCCATTCCGCCAGAGTCGTATATATTCGACCAAATAACACAGCCCGTTTAATCTGTATTATTATTACATCATCACAGCTTGTTTCATTGGTATTTATTTTTCGTTTTTTTTTCGGGCGCTGGGGGCACAATAACTGATATGAAGTCGGGCGGTTAAAAGGTTAAGAAATCGAAGAAGCGATTCCTAACCACTAACTAACTAACTCAGCTGTGGAACAATACAAGCTGTAGTGTAATTTGTAAAAATGTCACGGTAAAAATATTGGTGAAGTGTTTTTAAGTTTGAAGTGAGCCGACAATAGTGTCAATCCCTAGCATCATGTAAAACAACAACTCAAATTAAAGCTCTGTTCACCTCAAATTTAACAGTTGTTTTACAGAACAGGCTGGTATAACTAGTTCACTCTTCCCTTCCGACCGAAGTTCGTAGTAGGCCTTCCATCAAGAACAAATGTATTTGTCGCTAGACCAACGGAGTGAGGCAAAACAAATGAGCCCGATTCCCGGAACTCGGTATGTTTGAGCATGCTACATTCGGAACATGGACATGACAGCTCTCACGAAAAGGGTACAAAGGAGTACACATGTTTAACAAAGTGAGACGAGATGGAAGTAGTTATTTGGGTACCGAATTGGTGGTTAATAATCCTGCTGTCGATTTCTTAGCTAATGAATGAGAAGGGTCTTTATTGAGTCCTCTAGGATATTAACTGGAAAGGTTTGCAGGAAAATCCAAGACATCGAATATTTTGTATGTACTTGTTTCTTTGAAAAATAAAGGCTCTCGCCCACAGACGCGTTATTATCGGTCTATAATATCGGATGCATTAATGCAATATCTGTTTTTAGTACATTAGTAGTATTAGGACGGCCACGAAGTTACACCCTGCTGCGATAATAACGACACAATAGAAGTAGGACGCTTGCTTTCCTCCGTCCTGCGATATTCCGATATGAGTTCTTAGAACATTTTGTATTAGGACGCATATGATCTTACACATACCTGCGTTAATAACGTAGCTACGTATAGTGCGGGCGGGCCCTTTACTGTAGGATATATGTTAGAAATATCGTAGATAAAAACGCAGCTGTTTGGCAGGGAACCGGGAAGCAATGTTGCAATAACCATTGCATTTGCATCCAATATTATAGACCGCTAAAAACGCGCCTGTGTAGGAGAGCCTTAAATCTATTTGTCTTTCTTTCTTTCTAGTAAGAATTAAAGAGCCTCCCACGCAATGGGTACTGGGGTACTGGAAACGTCGTATTCAAAACGCATTTGCGAAGGAGCATCAATAACAAAAACATTGTTATTCACGATGGCCCTCCGAGGAGAATGTCTGACTTCAATTAACGATGACACGATTTATATTCATCCTGTGGATTATCCAGCTTTGCGTCTGTTTTATTTGCATATTTATCACTGTAACTTTATTTCGTTCTTAGTCGTCGGGATACACAATTACTCTTGGTGTTGAATTAATTCGCTCTGTCTTTTTACATCCAATTACTGCGTCGCTATGAAGTAACTTTCATAGAAATATTTCATATTTTAGTATGAAGGATATAAAATAACGCTGCTCTACGTTTAATAATTTAGGACAGACACAAAGACAAACCTTTTGTGGCTTAGTTTTACATTATTATACGTTGTTGTGTTCATACTTCGTCATCAACGTTATTAGTCGAGCTTTTCCGGCGACCACGAGACCGCACGCTCGAAATACACAACGTTTGGTAAATCTGTTTAATCACGTGTCAATTACAAAATAGGAACGTGGTTGTTGTTGCAGTACACAATACAAAAAATAACTCCGGTGTAATTTTCCAGATAATTATATGCAAAACAATATTTTAGTCCTATCCCGATCTAAAGTGTCATAGTCAAAGCCTAAACCGTAACAATTTCGGTAGGTTTAGAAGCTGAAATAACTGTAATTTGGTCGCTAATATCACACGTTCGCGGGACGACGATCCTTTGGATGTAGGTACCCGCAATGCGGATTACACGGTGTCGATTCATGTCAACGCAACTCAATAATTCATCAGATCGAAATGGTTCTGAACACGACAAATATAATTTAGATCGATGGGCTATAATATGGGTACTTCGTTATGTTACGATACTATAATACTATCCATACTAATATTATAAATTCGAATGTAACTCTGTCTATCTGTCTGTCTGTATGTTACCTTTTCACGCCTAAACCGCTGAACCGATTTAGATGCAAGTTACCATCCCTACCTGGTTGCTGTTCCACCAATTCGCACTAAGCGTTTGCAAATATCGTTTATAATGCGCACAGCAAAAGAGTGGAACTCTCTACTTGCGTCTGTTTTTCCGAGCGCATACAACCCGAATCTCTTTAAAGTGAGAGTGAACAGGCTTCTTCTGGGTAAGCTCGCTCCATCGTCGACTTTGTCTCTGTCACCTTTGACCTAGGCTAGAGTCAAGAGCAAGCTCATTTGCAAAAAAAAAAAAAAAGATGGAAGTTTGGTATAGAGGTAATTTGAGTCCCTGGAAAGGACATAGAATACTTTTTATTCCGATATTCTCACGGCCCGGGATCGAGACTTATGCGGGTGAAACCGCGCGGCGTTGCTAGTATTATTATAAATTCGAAAGTAACTCTGTCTGTCTGTATGTATGTTACCTTTTCATGCCTAACCTGCTGAACCGATTTCGATGAAATTTGGTATAGAGATAGTTTGAGTCCCAGCAAAGGACTTAGGACAATTTTTATCCCAGAAATCATCCTTTAAGGGGGTGAAAAGGGGGGTGGAAGTTTGTATGGGGAATCAATAACCGCTGAACCGATTTAAATGGGTATGGAGATAGTTTGAGTTGTGGGGAAGGATATAGAATAGTTTTTATCCCCGAAATTATCCCTTAAAAGTGTAAAAAGGGGGGTGGAGATTAATAAAAGAAATCAATAAAAAAGGACTATAATACTTTTATCGCGGGTGAAACCACGGGGCGCAGCTAGTTTACTATATATGCTGGCGCGAGGTACTAGGCAAGACAACATATGGGCATCTCACATCTCAAGTAAGAGGCATTAAGGAAACATGAGGGGTGTATGGTTTTGTCTAGTTTATTACATACTAACTTCTGCCCGCGATTTCGTCGGCGTCAAATTTCGGCCGCCAACCTACCGCATCGTATGATATCGCCCGCACGCCTTCACTTTTACTTCGTTTTCTGACTTTTTTCTTTTTGCTCTGCTCCTAAAGGTCGTAGCGTGATGTTAAATAGCATATAATCTTCCTCAAGAATTCGGCTATCAAACGCATAAGATTTTTTTTAAATCCGACTTGCAGTTCCAGAAATTAGCGCGTTTAAACAAACAATTTGAATTGTATCTTTAAACTATTATTAATAGTTTAAAGATACAATCCGCGCTAGGCTCGCCTTATGGTTAACGGCCCTCTCCCTCTTAGAGAGCGGAGGCCTGAGTCCCAGCAGTTGTAACATCGTAGGCTATTTATTGGCATTCAGGCCCGTTCAAGCGGGTCGTCATCACATTTACAGGCAGTTGGAGAAGACGTGCTGTCATGCACTCTTAACTCAAAAGGCAAGGATCGTCAAAGCCAACTGGTATAAAAATACAGGTTCGGCTATCCAACAATATGACCAGTTTCTCCACCTCCAACAAAAAGATTCTCCCAAAAGGTGTCATAATCCGCCTATAATCACCCACTGCTGGGACATAGGCCTTGTCTCTGTGAGAGGGAGTGGGCCATAATCCACCACGCGACCCAGTGCAGGTTGGTGGATGTCATATAATTAATGTCTTTGATTATTTTTGTTCTAGGGCATGCCTGTTTCCTCACAATGTTTTCCTTCACCGTTTTTGAGAGCCGTAGTGATGAAATTAAATACATGAAGTGCCTGCCTGGGTCGAACTTACGAGCACAACAACACGCAACTCGTAAGTCCACCACTGAGCCACCACCGCTCAAAAAGGTGTAGAACGTAGTAAATCTCAGAAAGTAAAACTAAATCAAATCATAACTACATTAACTACTCTGTAAGTCCAAAATAAGTGCGAAGATCTACCAATCCGTTAGGCTGAAGACGTGCTGCTCACCAAAAAGGCTCCCGAAAAGTTTCGCGAACTAGACTTGAATTCGTAATACGGAAGATTATAAAAGGTTATTATCGATTTAGGACAAACTCGACATCAAAATGGATGATCGCTGCTGAAAGCAATGAATAGAATCAGATTTATTACGTACTAGCAGCGCCCTGCGGTTTCACCCGCATAAGTATCGATACCGTGGGAATATCGGGATAAAAATTATCCTATGTGTTAATCCTGGTTATAAACTATCTGTGTGCAAAATTTCATCCACATCCGTTCAGTAGTTTTTGCGTGAGAGAGTAACAAACATCCATCCATCCATCCTCACAAACTTTCGCGCTTATAATATTAGTAGGATAGTAGGATTAGTAGGATAGGATAGTAGGACTAGCTATTGCCCGCGACTTTGTACGTGTGAAATTTCTTGTTCCCCGAACCACCCCGTCGCAATCGCATCGCCGCGCGCCTACCCGGGCTATTATTTTGTTTTCGCTCAGCGTTCTTTCTTACTTTTTTTTTTTTTTGTTTTTCTCGTCTTCTAAAGGTCGTACCGTAATGTTAAGAAGCTTCTAGCCTTCCTCAAGAATTGGGTTATCAAATGGAAACATATGTAGTGTGGGGGATTGTGGGGCAAGTAAAATGCTTTTAAAACAATTTACAGGTGGTTTATTCTATCTTCCCAATACAAAATGTAAATCTTCTTAATTTTTACTAAACGTCTTTTATATTCTACTGTATCACTCACGTTCCCTTCCAGTACTTCATCCGCCATTCCTCACCTCTCTCTTTCTCACTATCGTTCCTTCCCTCTCACATGCGTTACGTTCCATTCCTCATGTTTACTTGTACATTCAAAACATTCATCCTACACATATTTTTTTGAAATCCAACCGGTAGTTCTGGAGACTAGCGCGTTCAAACAAACTCTTCAGCTTTATTATTAGTAGGTATATAGATTTTTGACGAGGCTTTTATGGCTGACTTAGGCGTCGTCTGTAGATACAGTCAACAAAAGAGATAAGTATGCAGGATCGTCGGATATACACTGGTGGACAATAAAATTAGGCCACCTACCAAACTGGTTGTCGTCACTGTATTTTAAATTAAAAACGTTTTTAATATTATTTTTATTGAAAGTGTGTTAATACTTAAATGAAACAATGCATTTCTTAATTAAGAAACTTTATTTTTTAAGCAATATACAAGAAAAGTGAAAAATGAAGAAAAATTTAAAACGACTTCACACTGATTAAAAAAAATTAAAATGGTTTCGCTGATGTTAATTTTTCTTTAGTAAGAAGTATTGCCTCCTCTGGCTTTGATAACACATACCATCCTTTTGTTCATGGATTTTATCAACGTTTTAATGGTAGATTGGGGTATGTTTTGCCATTCCTCCAATAAAGCGGCTTTCAGCTGTTGCATGTTCTCCGGAGCTGGTTCTCGCTGTCTTACTCGCCGTTTTAGCTCGTCCCATAAATGTTCTATAGGATTAAGGTCTGGACTTCGTGCTGGCCAGTCCAGAACCTGGATCCCCACTTCTCGCAAGTAATCTCTAACGCACATCGCAGTGTGGGGGCGGGCATTATCGTGCATTAATTTAAATTCTTGACCGATAAATCCTGAGTATGGCACTACATACTCTTCAAGAATGTCAGTGATGTACGAATCAGCAGTCACAGTTCCTCTATCTACGATAACGAGCTCTGTACGGGCTTCTAAGCTTATACCTCCCCAGAACAAAACTGAACCACCTCCAAAGCTTACCCTTTCAGATATGGCACATTGTGCATATCGTTCTCCCGGTCTACGATATACTCTTTTGCGACCATCAGCACCATAAAGGCACATACGGGACTCATCAGAAAAGAGTACTTGCCCCCATTGTGCCAAAGTCCAGTCACGGTGTTCACGAGCAAAATGTAACCTTGCTACCTTATGAGCTGTGGTAAGTTTAGGACCTGTTGCGGGTCTGTATGGTTTTAAACCACGTTCTTTAAGGCGCCTTCTTATTGTCCTATCGCTTACAGCGACACCTCGGACATCTCTGAGCAGGTGTTGCAATTCTACTCCAGAACGATGACGATTTCTGAGGCTTGCTGACACTACAAATCGATCATCCCGTTCAGACGTCTTTCTTATTCGACCTGATCCAGGTCTTCTGATGTAGCCACCGGTTTCCAGATACCTTTTGTAGACATATTGAACCGTTGATCGACTAACTTCACATTGTCGAGCGACATTTCGCTGGCTCATTCCAGTTTGTAACAACGTTACGATTCGAACCACTTCTGCTTCGCGTAGATCCATATTTATCGGTGAAAAGGAAGTGGGACACACAGAACTTAAATCAGTAATACGAATTTAACGATAGTTTTAAATAGCGTCCTAGCGACAGGACATTAAACATAAAAGAATAAAAGTGTGGGTACCTAAAAATCTGATTAAATGACATTTGACACATTTTTACCTGATAATTTTATCAATATACCCTCTACTAAGATTGCAAATGAACGTTCAGAAACGTATTATTTATTTGAATTTTTAAACAGACCGTAATTAGTTAACAAATCGTAAAAATATGAGTGGCCTAATTTTTTTGTCCACCAGTGTAGTTGAAGTTTAGCAAGAAACCGATGGATGTTGTCGACTGAAATTTAATTTGATAAATGAGCTGTTTGTTTTTCTATTCATCATTATCAGCCTATAATGTTCCCACAGCTGGGACACAGGCCTCCTCTCTGTGAGAGGGAGTGGGCCGTAATCCACCACGCGGGCCCAGTGCGGGTTGGTAGATGTCACATGTCTTCGAAGTTTTTGTTCTAGGACATGCCGGTTTCCTCAAGATGTTTTCCTTCACCGTTTTGAGAGCAGTGGTGATGAAATAATTTACAGAAAGTAAAGCGCCTGTCTGGGTTCGAACGTACGACCTACAACTCGTAAGTCGCGGCCGATACCACTGGGCCACCACTGCTCTATTAATAAAATAAAAAATTTCATAGGTTTCTTATTAAACTTCAACTATATCCGACGATCCTGCATACTAATCTCTTTTGTTGACTGTACATATAAAACAGTTCTGTGACTGACGAACTGACAAACAGCGGAAGTACCAAAACGTACTCATTGAAGTTAAACTAGACTATAGGTTAATGCTTTAGAACGTGTTTAATTACGTTAACTAAAGATTGCAGACGTACTCTTTCTTAGTGGTTTAAAATATAAATGTCCCTTATAATGTATTATTGAATTGAATTAGTCACAAAGTTAAAGCTAGTTATAGTTATCCTAGATAATACGATTATTTGTCCGGCTTTTTTATAACCGGGATAAAAGAAGTATTGCGTGTCAATGTTCTAGAACGTCAAGATAACTTAATTAATCTATTATCTGTATCAAATTGCAGATACTGTCAAAAATAAAAGAGGGGCTTGTGGCTGAGTAATAACAGCCGCACGGGTCGATCGATCAGGTAAAGCTATGCTTGCCGTGGTTGCTCCATGGATGGGTGCAGTCTGGTCTTTACATACCAAGACCCCTCAGTGCCTCGGAAATCACGATAAGCCGTTGGTCCCGGCTGTCATTTGTGGATCTTTGACAGTAGTTACGGGTCGTCCGAAGCCCGAAAGTCTGACAACCGGTTTTACAAAGGGGATCGTATCCAATAACTGGGTTGTGGGGGTCAGATAGGCAATCGCTCTATATAAAATGCTGGTATTCAGCTGCATTTGGTTAGACTGGAAGGCGACCCCAACATAGTTGGGAAAAGACTAGGCAGATGATGACTGTCGAAAATGAAAGCAAAGCTAAAACAATATAATCACAAACCAAAAGAAAAAAACTTAATGAATCATAATACATCATCTGACGAGAAAAACAGTGAATTATGTATTAATTTCACTAATGTATCGTTCCGTCTTGGGGTGAACAAACTCGAAGAAAATACTGAAACAAACGCTAAGAAACTTCTATAACAGACCATCCAATGAAAGGTTGTTACTTTTCTTGAGTCTTACTTTATGAATTAGAAATGGAATGCAAAAGAACAACCACAGAAAAATGTAGCTGAAAAAGAAATATGTTTGTGTAATACCAGTGAACTGTTTAATTTATTTATGTATTTTACATTTCAGACAACATGATCTATTTTGTTAGTAAAAATAATGCTTAAAACTATATTAGTTCACACATAAACAAATACAATTTTTGAAGAACAAATAAAAAAAACTTAATGATAAATACTGAGATGAAAAGGATTGAAGAAGAAAATAGCTATAGAATGTTTGCACAGATTCAGTTGCGTCTCTTGCATTGAACAACATTCTAATGATCGCTTTAAAAAAAAAAAGAGCTTTTTTCATAAAAATGGACATTATTATTATGAAGTTCGATTATATAATGTCCATGTACTCTATATCGGTTGGTGTGTACCCTGAAAGACAAGACAAATAAACAACCTCAATTTCACATTATTTGTAACATTATGTGTATTAAAATATTAGTGGAATAAACGCTTCGATACAGTGCCCTTGTCAATTGAATTCAAATTTATTCTAGAATCTCATTCCAAAAAACAAAACAACTTTTTCGTGGATATAATACTATATTTTTAATACAAATATTACTTGAGGCTGATATTTTTAACGCAAGATAGCTTTTTTATTCGTGGAATATTATTTACGTCTGACAATTTTGTGCCGAAAACCTAACATTATTCCTCGGATATTTTGATATGAAAAAAAATGCCTTTAATAAAAAAAAAACAAAAACTACACGGTAAATAAGTAGCGACGAAGATTGAGTTAGAAACAAAGTTGTATCATATTAATTACAATTTTATTCTTGATTGTTAGTTCGCGGCCTGTCCCGGCGGATCCGTTCAAATAAATTTATAATGGAGTCCTTCGACAGGACCTGACTACTGAGAACTTTGGATGGCTTGCTTCGTTAATACACGGGAAAATAAACGCTTTATTACGGGCTTATTATAACTTTTATACTTGTACGAGTACTTTTTCAAACCTTTGCGTTTAGACCCCGAGTTTGTTGAATAACTAAGGTAGACGAAATTTAATGGTACGCTAACTTTTATTCGTACTTCCATAATCATCTGCAGTCGAATTAAATGGAACTTAAACTGACATAAAAAGTTAATATGACATTTAAGAGTTTTCCACGTAAAAACACATCCTAGGTTCACATTTTGTGAACAAGTTTGTAGCGGTATTTACAACGCTACATGCGAACAACGCGTCATACTGACGTCACGCAAATCCTGCATCTCGCAAGCAGAGTTTACCGCGCAACTAGCATAGATACAACAGCCCGACATGAATCTTCGGGCAGTTGCCCGCCAGACACAACACCCGTCTGGTCGGAGGATCCTCCCTTTTCTATAGAGTATGAGTGAACTTTACACCCTGTTCCTCCTACCTCTATAAGTTAAGTGCGCATATTTTCTGATGCTTCTCTTGCATGGCGTGTTGTTAAAGTATTCAATGTTTAAGGGTAATGTCAAAGGTGCGCTAAAGCCAATGACATACCCACCGAAATCAATCGCAAGGCTACACGCGTTTGTCTAAAGCATTAAGTTCATCCCTATCAAATAGGTAATAGGGTCTATACAAACAATTATTTAGCAATCAAGCATTCCGAGCTCACCAAAAGCGCAATTCAAAGTCCACACAGTAGCGCCACACAAACGCGCCAATGACCACTCAATCAGCGCAAGTTTTACCCGCGTCACATCCATCGAATCACGCAATTAATTTAGAAGGTCTGGTCTCTGTTTGCTTTGACAACCCCTGTAATCGAGTTTCGAGCGGGGCACACTCCCAACGGCTGTAAATCATTAAATTTAATTCCGGAGCGACGTTTGCATTTGAGGCCAGTCTTGTGCTAGTTCTAGCTGTTGTATTGACGTATTTGGCACCCGCTCGCGCTAAATTGAATTCTATTGCCACTTTACAACACGATTTTTACTGTAAAATGTTTCGGATTTAGAGATGGATATGAAATGGTTTTATTTTTTTGCCTGTCAAGTTCAGGTTAAATACAATTTTGTGAGCTCAGGATTACGTATGTTTCGAGGCGTGCATGCTAAGTTAATACTGCCTGGTTGGAGTTAACGTTGCATGCTATTGTTAGGCGGAGTCTAAAAAGATTGATAATGTGATTTGCGGGCTGTGAAGCAGGTGGTTCAACTAGCTGAGGAGTGATAGCTCTGCATACATTGCTCCACTTTAATGTAATTACTTTATCACCCTCTAGCCTTTTTCCAAAGCCTTATTTATGTCTTCTCGTCCAAACAGATGCGACTGAATTTGTCATTCACTCAGAGCGACCGCTATCTCAAGTCCGCAATCCATTCATTTGGGAATACTCTTAGATTGAATGGGACGACGGGTTTTCGGGTTTCAAAATCACCTGAATCAACCCTTATATATTAGGTGCGAAAGCCAGAAAAAATAGTGAGGTAAAAAAATTCCACTATACAAAATAGTTGCAAATCCACTTACAAATGGGACTAACCCAGTTCCCTTAATGCCATAAGTTGACCGGAAAACGATCACCAAATACGGTCCCATATCCTTTCATTACCCAATCTCAGCGCAGATCGTGCATAAAATTGTCCAAACTCGCACACAATGTATTTGCACTTGTCCAACCGTATTTTTTCGTTTCCAATCATCGAACAAAATAAAGGGTATTGGTACATAATGACTAATAGCCGATCCGTTCGGGATAAAAATTGGAACGAATAAATACAAGCGACTCAACGGAAAAGCGAGCGTATAAAACCTTTCACCACATATTTTTACGTGTAACAAACAAAACCAGAGCATCATCCGGCTGATTCATGTCATAGATAAAATCTATTTGTCTGAGTATTTCACATTGATCTTTGTTTATGCGAGCGGGGGACCTGAATCCGTATTGCAAACTTCTGAGTCTAACTTATCTCATCTTATGTTGATGCGGATTCAATCAAATTCGGTCCGCTATCGATTTTAAGTCTGGTTTTTGTCGTTGGATTGTCCGACCGTTCTGCGACTGGGCCACTGTCGATAATTGGATGTCGATTTCGTAAACTACTGCTGTCTCTTGCCAAAAAGTATTTGACGCCATTCGTTAAATCCCTGCCTTTACGTAACGCTCCTTTTCAAATCGTCTATTGAGTAACTTGCATTCAATATTTTATCTTGTAAACTAACAATCACGATTCAAATTACCTTAATAGGTATAACTTCCATTTGACTGATTTTATTTAAATGGTTATTTAACTCTTTGTGAATCAATAGTCAATTTAATTAATTCACGTTATAATAGTTATCCATACTTACTTTTCACTGCAAATTACATAATTATTCAATATTATTTAATCACATGGAAATTAGTATGTTTCAAATTGAGTTCAATTCAATGTAATGTACCGATATTAATCGGTCCTATTATTGTCACTGTTTTCCAGTGATTGGATATTAATTGCACCATTTAATAATAAACAATAGTTACAATTGGCCAATAATAATTGACAATAACCGACTTCCAATAAAATTTATAAAAATAAAACGCTGATGAGAAGAAAATGATATCAATATTAAAAAATAACAAAATAATAAATAAATATTCACAGAAATAGAAAAGTCTTTATTATTCCTTACTTAGAAAAGAATTGCTTAATAAAATAAGTAATATTAATCACCTAGTTGATTGCCTATTTAAGAAAAACTAGACAAAACTGGACATTACTGAAGGAGGCATATACCCGTCGAGAGTTAGGGGAGAGGTTCACTTCTAGCCATGCGCAACACGTCATACTCATTGCTACCGATATACTGTTAACATCAGCATATTGGTGAGGCGAACCTATAAGATTTTCCCCTAATAAAAATTGCTCAACGTCATTTTCACTTCAAAAATCCTGCTAGCCCAAATCATAGAACCGTACCTTAAACACAACCAAACAGAAAAATGTTAACTCATTTTTCACTGTCACACTCCGTAACACACCTCCATAAAAAAACAGAATACCTACCGGACCGGTGCCAACATACATACATAGAAAAAAACTACTGAGCAACGGAACACGCGTCCGGTGTCGCGGGAAACCGGACCGGTCACGTATTGCTACACCGTACGCCTGAAGGCGATACACTGTTTAATTTGGAAAGAAGTGTAAGGTACAAGCTGTAAGCGAATTGGATTTTATTAGTAATGATTGCAGAGTAGCTGGAGCTCTGTCTCGCATAGGGTCTTGGCATTATGCTGAGCGATGGCTGTTTTGCATGGATGTGACGCATGTTTCCCCCCAACTTGTTATTTTTTTGTGTTTGTGTTCTTTTTCTGCGTCATGTTTACCGCAAATAAACGTATTTACTTTATTTCTTTCTTAAGGAAGCTGAAGTGGTAGTGGGTTCGCCATGTTTGTCGAAGGACCGATGGCCATTGGACCAGATGAGTCCTGGAGTGGAGACCACGTATGGGCAAGCGTAGTGTGGGACGCCCCCCAGCTAGATGGACCGACGACCTCAAAAAGGTGGCTAGGACAGACTGGATGTGGAAGGCGGAGGACAAGGTGTTATGGAGCAGTCTGGGAGAGGCCTATGTCCAGCTGTGGACTGCGATAGGCTGAGTCGATTGATTGATTGAGTCTTGATAATCCAACCCGCAACTGCTGAGCATACAATCCTGAGTTCGATGCCTAGGTGCAGTGATGGCCCAGTAGCGCATTGGTGGCCTAGTGGTATCGGATGCAATTTACGAGTGCCATGTCGTGAGTTCGAACCCAGACTGGCACTTTACTTTGTATATTTAGTTTCATCACCACTGCTCTCATAACGGTGAAGGAAAATATCGTGAAGACACTAGCATGTCCTAAAACCAAAAATCCCAAGACATGTGACATCCGCCAACCCACAATGAGCACGCGTGGTGGACTATGGCCCACTGGCTGATGTTATGGACTTATGGTATGTGTTATGAGTGCACATTGCATTTAATTTTGATAAGCTTGGTCGGTGCAAGCGAGTGGTTACCTGGGAGGAGTAGCTACATAAGCAATCCACAAGGTGGGGTCACTGGCCTCGATCTAATAAAGATTGCGGGAATCCGCTGGATGCCGGCAACAGTGTTGGGCCGGTGGTTATGGACGGATCCGGTATGCAGGCCAATGCAACATACTGGCTATTTCTACAACAAAATACATCCGCGTAATCTTTCCCAACTAGATTGGGGTTGGCCTCCAGTCTAACCGGAGGAATATGAATACCAGTATTTTAAATGGAGTGAATGATCCATGCGAGGCTCCATAGTAAGCAGTAAATGTACTGGGTATCGCTATACGCCTTGTTAAGAGTGGTTGTCAAACTTTTAGGCTTCTGACTACCCGTAACGACTGTCAAAAATCAACGAATGACAGCCGGGATTAACAGCTTAACAGCTTTCCAAGACACTGTGGGGTCTAGTGTAATGGCCCAGTCTAGCGTAGCTTAACCTTCAATCGAACCGTGCGGCTGTTATTATTTAGCCACGAGCCCTGCTGGCTATTTCTACAATATTGGCTGAATATGTATTTTTTTTTTATTGCTGAATGGACCCACTCTCTCCTCGATCGTGCCTGCTGGAAAGCGATGGATGAGATCTATGATGGAACGAGCGTGTCCAGAAGATGCAGGCTGCTTGTCACCGGACTCTGGTGAGAGAGTGGTCGCAAACCAGGCGGGCGTTAGCGAAGAATTGGCCAGTCAAATAAGGCGTTGGGTGTGACTGACCAGGATGCGCCGAGCGCTCGGTTCAGTTGAGTAACTGGCGGGACAAACTGCGCTACACGAGAAGCCTTCTTCGTGCATCCCATAATTGTTGTCGCTTGAAGCGTATTCCTTATATACCAGAATAAAAGCTCCGTGTTGGTCAGCAATATTAACTTACCCGCCTTGCAACCGTGATTGAGTCACAAGTTGTTAATTGAACAATTCTTTTCTCTCGTTTCCCGTTGCTGGCCTTTTAGTTTAATAATGCAACCCGACTTTATCTCAGTTTTAGTTCAATTCATGGGATTGCAACAAAAAGAGGTTCTGTTATTCTATCAACATGATTTCTTGAGACATTTATTTCTCAAAAAGAATACAATTCAATTATCAAGAGAAAAACAAGATAACATACTTGATACACGAACTTATGAAGAACGGTAGGTATCACACTAATATTATAATTGCGAAAGTTTGTGAGTGAGTGTGTGTGTGTGTGTGTGTGTTTATATGTTTGTTACTTCTTCACGCTCAAACCGCTGAACCGATTTAGATGAAATTTGGTATAGAGATAGTTTGAGTCCCGGAAAAGGACATAGGATAGTTTTTATCCCGATATTCCCACGGGATCGACATTTACGCGGGTGAAACCGCGGGGCGCAGCTAGTTCGTAAATAAACTAGTAAGTAGTAGATGCACAAATATTTTTGAAGTGAAAACTTCTTTAGGCGCGTTGGGCATTTTTTGAAATGGGAAAACCATTGAACTCGCGCCACTGCTACCGTAACCGACACCGCTTCGGATGGGTTCGGCTGTCCTCGGGATGTACTTGGTTTTAATGTATATCCGATATGTCAGTGAGTGATGGCAAAGTATCCTGTTTGTGTTTTGTTTTCACTTCTGTCGGCACTCCCGGAGTGCCACTGTTTTTTTTTTTCTACAGTACTGTAGAGCCTATCTATGTAGCCTAACCTTATACAAGTGCAGGCTGGCTATAATTTAGCGCGGATTCCATTCGAACATTCAAGCAAGTTTAGAACGAGGTGTCAAATATTTTATAAGGTTTTTTTGTTTAGATATGTCAGGGCTAGTTTACATGGGAATGTGTAACGTTGTTCTATCAATATAAAAGAAATCCTGTCCTTGTTTAAATACTTTGGGGGGTTACTCACAGTACCGAGGATAACAAGAAAAAGTTAGTGTACCATCCTTGGAAGAAGGGCCACATAATCTTAGACACTTGTTCATTCAACGCGTTTCTAAAGGCGGATTTACATTTGCATTAGTTCACTGCCACTTTTGGGCTAACGTAGGTATTGTCGAACTAAAATTTTGTCGTATTACGGTTACGGTTTGTCGAAATTCAGTTGTTAAGTCGTAAGTATCGTTATTATTCACCAGTTGTTTACAAAAACAAACCCAGAAGAAAAACTCATTTTACACGTATAAAAAAATGCTGCCTAAAAGCTGACATACCTACACGAACAAGTTAAAGAATTTAATAGAAATTGGCTGGCTCGGCGAACTTCGTACCGCCTCAGAATCGATAAGAACGAATTTATGAGAAAATGAATGATCTCCAATTTTTGTTTGAAAAAAAAAATGATTTTTTTTTGTGAATTTTCGCGTTTTAACCGGTCAAGCCCCGCGCTTTACCGATCGTTGCCGAAACAATAGAAAATCAATTGTGTCTCGAATTAGCGGAGCTTGACATTCGGGGTGGAGACAAATCAAACATCATAAAAATCGGTCCAGCCGTTCTTGAGTTATAAATGGTGTCACTAACCCGACTTTGTTTTATTTATATAGATATAAAAGATAGACAGATACATATATAGATAAACGAATTGTGTTGAACTTTGTTGAACTAACCGGCTGTTCGACACAGTTCAATTTGGAAATGTGTAACAGGACCGTCATTTTAATTAATTTCAAAAAGGGTTTATTACTTTAACTTTAGTTTTGTTTGTTATCTCCGATTACCTTACCGAGTAAACTACATACTAAAAGTTACCTTTCTCGTCTAGCGCGAAGGTAAAATATTCTTTGAATTATATACTTTGAAAGATTTGGGACTTTTGTTAATTTGCCAATTGGATTATTTTTTAACTTTAATTAAAACGGTTAAAAACCAATTACAATAAATAAAGGCATGGACAGAGACACAAACACATAAACACGAATATAGAAAATCGCCAGCACAGTTGCAAGAAGCTGGCACTATCACCACAACGGCAATGTTTTCTCATTGTTTGTCTTATTTCTTTTTACTATATTATTAGGTCCCATTAAAATACATGGACAAACATTAAGAAATCATTCAGACACCAAAATAAGGACGATGGTAAAAAATATATAAGAAAACGCATTAGATACTTACAAGAAAAATAATCAGCTAACGAAAATACACTAATGTCGGCGGCAATTTTGTTATTTTAGGTCAAAATAAAATCACTTTAATCAGTGTTTTTTGCTTTGATATCTTTGGTTAGACGTACTGAGCTCTGTCTTAAAATTTGTCCATCTATTTTAATGGGACCTTGTATTTATGTATATTTATTTGTGCTTATATTTTATTTTTGCTTACTATATTTTTAATTAGGTAGGTGTATATTATATTTAAAGTTTTAATAGGTTTATGCGTTATTCCTTAATTTTCATTATTGCACCTACCACTGTTTGTCTCTGCATCACCCAAAGGTTGACTGGTAGGAAATGACTACGGCATAAATCCACCTCCGGAAGTGCTTGAAGTATTAAATAAATAAGTAGTAAATAGTTTTATTTAATTCGCATTCAGATTAAGAGCTATTATTAATGATATACAACATTATTTTTAGTATATGCGAAACCTGAATATAGTTTGTTCAGAATAAGTAACTGAATCGATTCCAATAATTTTTACCCCATGTTATATTTTGGCCCAAAAATATTTAAAAAAGGTTAATAGTTGGACACACCGAGTATATTATACTGTGCCCCGAGGAGCGACTAAGTAGGTAGTTATCTACCATACGCGCACAATGGCGCGGCGCCGGCGCACAGCGAGCGGGGCGGGGGTGCAGCAACCTCAGTCACCCGGGTACCACTGGTTGGCGCGCACGTGTCGCGCGGCCGCCGCGGGCCACAGTTGTGTTTCGGTTGATCGTGTACTTACCTATCGTATGTAAAAAGTGTCGTGTAACTGGACTGGACGTGGACTTTCTCATACACAAACGTCCAGTACACAGAAACAACGATAACAGTGATAACGTATCCCTACAATGCTTTGCCGTGATGATTAACATTTTTAAACACGCCAAGATGGTTAATTGTAGAAAGTTATTATTTGTACCTACAGCTTGCTGTGGTTAAGTAATGCGATGTTTAACACTTTTCATCCACTTTGAACAAATCGCATTGACTACATTGTGTCACTTACGGCTTACGAATAGATAAGTAATTACTTATTCGTAGCTTACGGCTGCATTTATTTACGAATAAAGTACATTATAATAACTACCTACACTTGACCATTACGACAGTCCAAAGCCTGCAAGTGTGATGGAAAATGTTATCACCAGTTAATAACAATACAATCGCCGCGCCGTACCTAACGGCACGCGGTGGGGGAGACCATGTATTTGGACGGACAAACAGGTAACATAACAAGCTTATAACTTGGTGATTATTCATGATACAGTTTTGAAATTTTGTACATAGATTCTTTACATAAAAATACTAGACACGTGTTTCGGGTTTCGCATATACTAAAAATAATGTTGTAGATCCACATTTGTTCATTAACTTATTAAGATTGTTCGTGTGATAAAGATGTCATTAGAAAAGACCCTAAACCCCACTCCTGACTAACAAGATCGTTCGCGCGAATACGCATCGTCGCATTCATATGGCACTGATTTGTTCGGAAAATCCGAACACGTGGTCGCGTCGACTGAGTTTCGTCACCGATTTGCCGCAGTTTTCCACCATATGAACACGACGACCGTATTAGTAGTAATAACTTGTTTATTTATTTTACTTCGATGGTCCTAGTTTATCATTTGTGACTTCAAGTGACAGCTATGTAAACAGAACCCAGCATTGCATATATATGTAAGCTGTCACGCCCTTTATACCTGGAGGCTTTTATTTGGTCAGTAAGTTTTTTTTTTGGTTATATTTTTAATTTTTTTTTGCTTGAGTACGTATAGTGTTTATTGTATTTGTTGGTATAATGGCGTGGCTAGTTAACCTATGGCAAATAATTTAATTTAAGGTTCTGTGTCCTGTAATGTTAATTACTTTGCATACATAGTATTGTATAAAATTAATTATTTTCTAACTGAACAGACAGCTGTGCTGCTGGGGAGTTTGTTCCGCCACTTCTTCTCCCCAGCGAAAGCACTAGGAAGTGGCGAAGGGCGGGCGTTTTGGGGGACTGTCTTTTGTAATTTTGACGTTCGAAAAGTGCTGATTCTCAGCCTAGTTTGAATAAATGACTTTTGATTTTGATTTTGGTATATGAACTGATTTCCCATTATTTTGGTGAATACTTATAGCTTATACTTATACCTAATATACAATTATTAAAGTTCACATGCGGCGTATTACAGATGGCGCCATCCATCCTAATCGCTTACAGTACAAGTGTGCAATATTCCGCTAGTGTTTTAGTTTTGTCAATACACAGTAATTACTTATTAGTGGGGAATTAGTGTGTATCAAAAAACTAAAACACTAGCGAAATTAACTAGCGATAACCACTAGCAATTAGTAAGAAGAGTGGGGCGCGTTTTCGTGGATGGCACTATCTATACTTACCTACATAAGTTTTTAATTTTGGCAACACGTCAGAAACACCGAAAACCCGAGAAATGGTTTCAACTCTACCGGGAGTCAAACGATACAGGACGCATTTTTTGGAGTGTTAATTTTTACGGCCATGGCCGTCCCGAAATTAACGCACACCACCAAACACCCTAATTAGAATATTATGTTATAAATGTTATAATTATAATAAATGTATACACTGAAATTTTACTTTTATGTATAAAACATTGTTTGTTTATTAAATTAGTTATACTGATTTTGGGAGAAAATTGTGATCACATCTACGCATGCACACAGTCCTACACGTATAAAGGTTTAGCTAAATAGGTCTTCGTCCATTTGTTTTTGTGTTGACTGTACAGTGGAACTAAGACTGTAATTTACGTAGTTTTAATTACATAATCATAATCAGCCTATAATGTTCTCACTGCTGGGACACAGGCCTGCTCTCTGTGAGAGGGAGTGGGCCGTAATCTATCACGCGGGCCCAGTGCGGGTTGGCAGATGTCACATGTCTTCGAATTTTTGGTTCTAGGACATGCCGGTTTCCTCACGATGTTTTCCTTCACCGTTTTGAGAGCAGTGGTGATGAAATAATTTACACAAAGTAAAGCGCCTCTCTGGGTTTGAACCTACGACCTACAACTCGTAAGTCGCGGCCGAGACCACTTGGCCAATTACATTTGAAATAAAAAATTACCTTTATTAATAACAAACTGCGCCCCGCGGTTTCACCCGCATAAGTGTCGATCCCGTGGGAATATCGGGATAAAAGTAGCCTATATGTTAATCCAGGGTGTCGGCTACCTCCATACAAAACGTTATCGAAATTGGTCCAGCCGTTTGAGCGTGAAAAAGTAACAAACATATAAACACACATACTCATAAACTTTCGCCTTTATAATATTAGTGTGATGACAAAAATCGTTTCAGTTAACGATTCTGAACAAATTAATTTCATATCATCATCATCCCCATCATCATCATCATAATTCACCTACCCTTATCACTATATATTTGGGTTCGGCGCAACACGTATTTTTCTTCCACACTTCTCTATCAGTCTTCATCTCGGCAGTATCGTAACCATATCATCATTCATACAGTCCATCCATCGTTTCTTTGGTCTTCCCCTACTCTTATAGCCATCGACATTCATACTCAGAACTTTCCTCACGACATTTTCCTCATTCCTCCATATCACATGCCCATACCATGACAACCGTTCACAATGTAAATTCATTCAGTTACACATTGTATATTAACCCAAAACCCAACCCTGCATTAAAATGGACAGCGATACGGCGGAGCTAAACTCGGTCGATAAAAAAAATCTGCAATGCATACCGGGTGTATTAATATGGGTTTTAACTGGATCTCGGTAATCCAATATGCGTCTAGATAAAAATTTATATACTGGGATATATAACGTTTATTCGTTTGTTTGTTGGAGGGAGGAATGCAGATATCTACGTTTATTTACGGAAAATATTATTCAATATTCGCACCTCGATATTTATACTCTACTTGATCTGTCTTTTTTTTTTTGGTGCGCGTTGGAAATCCTCTTGGACTTCCTCCAGCATTTACTTGTTCTCACGTATTTATAATGGCTAACTATTTATTTATTTTTCTTTTATGGCCAACCAACAATTGTTTACACATAAAATTACAAAATAATGTTTTACTAAGATCTTAGATTGGTGTAACAATCCATTCTAATACTATAAATTCGAAAGTAACTCTCGTCTGTCTGCATGTTACCTTTTCACGCCTAAACCGCTGAACCGATTTAGATGAAATTTAGTATAGAGATAGTTTGAGTCCTGGGAAACGACATAAGGTACTTTTTATCCCAATATTCCCACGGGATCGAGACTTATGCGGGTGAAACCGCGGGGTGCAGCTAGTTTCTTATATGTTAGCACCACATGCACCATATAGTCAGCTTATAATGTTCCTACTGCTGGGACACAGACCTATCAGCGAGAGAGAGTGGGCCGTAATCCACCACTCGGGCTCAGTGCGGGTTGGTAGATGTCACATGTCTTCGAAATTTTGGTTCTAGGACATGCTGGTTTCCATGCTGTTTTCCTTCAACGTTTTGAGAGCAGGCGTGATGAAATAATTTATACAAAGTAAAGCGCCTGTTTGGGTTGGAACCTACTACCTTCAACTCGTAAGTCGCGGCCGTTACCACTGGGCCACCACTTCTCCACTGCAACAATTCGCACCTTCGGTGCAACAAGTCACAACAGCTCATTTTTTAATTATATAGGAGAGGACTTTTTTAATAATATAGGAGAGGATTTTTTTAGCATTTATTTCCTCATTTTTTCGCATTTATAACCACAAAGGCACCTGTGCCATCTAGTAGAATTTTGAGATACTTTCGCGGATGTTTTTTTGCCCCAAGTATAGGCATGGTTCAGAGACAATTTGGCATACTTACCTCAATTTTGCAGTTTTGGCTTTGTGACTTTGTTGCACCGAAGGCGCGAATTGATTACATTGTTTACATTTAATAGCCCAATTCTTGAGGAAGACTATAGGCTATTTAATATCACGCCCCTAAGGAGCCGGGCAAAAAAAGGCAGAACGAATAATGTTTTACTAAAATCTAAGGTTAGAGTAACACCTCTGCCCTTCATGACAAATAGGTGTAATGTTATGAAGCAATATAAAACTTTATTGCTTCATTGTGAACACACTCATTTAACAAAAGCTAGAAATTCCCGTAGCGCCGTGCGTAGCAAATTTTGCTACGTTACATGTCTTGCTACGGCGTAGCCCGGCTTTTGTACGAAAGCGACGCCTCAACGCCTTCGCGAATACTTGACTGACCTTTATTTTTAACTAGCGGCCCGCCCCAGCTTCGCACGGGTGTAATAATGTACCTAAGGGAGAATGTTAAATTCAGTTTCTTGAATTTCTTTATAGAAACATTCATGCAACCACAATCTATATATCTATCTATATAAATAAAAACAAAAGGCCTGACTGACTGACTCATCAACGCCCAGCCCAAACCCTTAGACCTAGAAAGCTGAAATTTTACACAGTAGTTCCCTTTATAATGTAGACAAGGAATAAGAAAGGATTTTTCGAAATTCAACCCCTAAGAGAGTCAAATAGGGGATGAAAGTTTGTATGAAAGTCCCTCAGTTTTAATGTCAGGATCTTCAAATTTTGTTTTTTGGCCGACATTTGAAAATTAATTTACACGTGTCTCAGCGTTTTTGACAGTTCCACCCCTAAAGGGCTAAAAAGAGGGATGAAGTTATGTAGGAAAGTCCGTCAGTTTAAAAGTTAGGATCTTCAAATTTTGTGTTTAGGCTAACGATTGAAAATCAATTTATACGTGTCTCAGCGTTTTTGATAATTTTACCCCCAAAGGGGGATGAACGACCTGACTGAGATATCAACGCACAGCCTAAATCGCTGGTCCTAGAGACGTGAATTTTAGAGGGTATGTTCTTTGTGAAGAGTAGGTATCCAGTAAGAAGGGGTTTTTGGAAATGCAACCTTTAAGGGGGTGAAAAGGGGGGATTTTTTTTGTATGAAAAATCTTATTCCTTGAGTTAATAACCTTGAAACTTTGCACGAATACTTATCTAAGTAAAAAACGAAGTTTGGCATTTTTCGTTTTTCTAAACTACCTCCTAAAGAGGTATTGGGGGGTGTCAAAATTTGTATGGAAGAATTTTAACGCGCTATCCGAGTAACTCTAAACTTAGTATTTTTACTAAGGACTAAAAATAAAGAATAACGTGTGTCAGGGTTTTTCGAAAATCTATCCCTAACTGTGTGAAAAGGGGTAGTTAATTTTACAGGGGAGGATTTTACTGCGTGACTTGATTAGCTCGAAAATTGGCATAAATAATCTTTGAGTCAAGTTATGAACACATCTTAAACGATTTTTCATAATTCGACCCATGTAGGGGTGAAAAGCGGGAATACAGTTTATATGAAATTCAAATTCAAATTTTCAAATTCAAATTCAAAATATTTTATTGTGGGCATATGTTAATTACAGGTCTTAAATAAATTAAAGTTCGAATATGTCCTGCCTAATAGGCATACAATAATTATAATTATGTCATATATTTAAAAAGTTATTATAAATGTTAAAATGTTAAAATATCAGTACACAGTCAAATTAATAAATATCAATCAAGAAATCTTGGATCGTGTCGTATGCTTTATATATTAAAAAGTTACGTAGTTTATTTTTAAATACTGAAAGTTCCTTAGTGCTCAGAATGTCAATAGGTAATTTGTTGTATATTTTTGATGCCATGCCAAAGAAGCTTTTGTTAAATAGAGCTGTTTTATGTGGTACATTAGAAATTTTTAACATATGTCTTCTCGATTTTAGTTTATCAAATAAATTTTCATTTGTCTTTATAAATACGGCTACTTCATAAATGTAAATTGCAGGAAAGGTCAATATTTTAAATTCTTCTTATTTTAAATTCTTTAAGGTCAATATTTGAAAGTCTTATTCACTTGGTTAATAAACTTGAAACTTGGTACGAATATTTATCTAAGTAAATTATGAAGTTTGGCTTTTTTTTTTTATAAACTACCCCCTAAAGGGGGGTTGCGGGCGTCAAAATTTGTAAGGAAAAATTTTAACGCGTACCGTAAACCGGGGTTACTTTGAATCACGGGGTTAATTTGATAGAAACTTCTTATCGACATAAAATTGCAAATTGCGTAAAACGGAACAACTTTTGGTAGTTTTTTTTTTCGGATGACTACACTGGTAAACTGTCACAATCCTTTTTGCGGGTGCGCTGGTGATGACACGTTGTTTCATGCAAAAAAAGGTAAGTTTTTTATCAATACCGATTTTTACCAGATAAAATGATTTATTGGGGCTACTTTCAGATTCTATGTTAAAAAAGGGGGGTTCCAAAGTAACCCCAGAATCATTTTAACTTTTATCACTTTGTTTTATTTTTTTTTCTGAAAAACTTATCGATTTTTTTGATTTTTTTTTACTTTTACAGAGAGAACTATAAAAACCGATACTTACATTTTTTTATAATTTTTTTAGAACCACACATTAAAAAATTACAGTCAATTAAAGTTCAAAATTGATCAAAGTAACCTCGGTTTACCGGTAGTCCGATTACCTCTTAACTCAGTATTTATACTTAAGACCATAAATAAAGAATAACGTGTGTCAGGGTTTTTCGAAAATCTACCCTTAACGGGGTGAAAAGAGGTAGTTAATTTTACATGGGAGAATTTTACTGCGTGGTATGATTAACTCGAAAATTGGTATAAATATTCTTTGAGTCAAGTAATGAACACATCCAAAACAATTTTATGAAATTCTACCCCTGTGGGGGTGAAAAGCATAGTTTATTTGAAACATCTGATTCCTTTGATCTTTAAACTTAAAAACTGGCCCGAATACTTATTTATCTAAATAAATGATAAAGATCATACCTACATAATTATGTACATTTTCGAAATTTTTAGAGGAAAGTACGAATTTCACGCGGACGAAGTCGCGGGCAGAAGCTAGTTTTACAATAAAATATTATATAAGTAGGTACCGCAATATTCATTGAAACGTGGCACACGGAAAATGATAGACCTGTTCAATATTTTTAACTTTTGTTCACCAATCATTACATGACATAACAATTTACCAGCTAATTTACCCGTCAAACACTTGATAAGGCTTTCAGAAAAAGAAAATTAAGTAACATTTTCGACTTTACTCGAAAGATTTTTTTAACAAATGTGTTGACGAACCGAATAGGTACAAATATTGGTGATGTTAATTGTACTAAAACATACCTAAAACCAGCTGAAGGTACTGGTACAGTTTTACAACTCAATCGAGCGCTGTGTAAAAGCAATAGGTTTTAATTATCGGCACAAAGCGATTGAATTCGCGTGACAAAAGAGGGATTTGATCGTGTTCCATTCTTTAACGTTTATTACAACGCCCTGTATAAGCGTGGTAGTGTTGACATTTTAACCCTATATGGGGTGGAAACGAAATTTGTGCAGCCCCTGAAACCCGACCAGTCTAACTTTAAAATAATGTATTTTAATGTAAATATGTATTTACTATCCAGATATTGAATCGTCAACTAAACACGGGATAGAAGTTCAATAACTGGGCCTTTTTAGCGCAGCAGTGAGGACACCTTCCTGCTAATTTCTTACATCGGACTTTTCAGTCTTTTTATTGGATTCTTATTTATTTGATTTAATCTGAAGGCAAATTCCCATAATTAAAAACGTTCAAAATCTAGTCGCAATCTCATCTTAGCGACAATCAATGTCAAAAACTTGTCAAAAATGTAGGGAAATTAGAGGTATTTATGACAGATTGAGACTTGAGATCAGACTGTGAACGTTCTTACAATTACGAGAATTGCCTCTCTGATGTATGTACAGACGCCAGCACATCAAGCTACTACAATCTGTCAAACTTTAATAGATTTTCAATTTTGTCACTACATTATAAGGTTCAAGGTTGATTGGGAAAATTTGACAGTTTCGGGTAGCTTGATGTGCTGACGTCTGTACTTAAATTTTATTGTGGGTCTTTTAGTCTGTGCCAAATAAACGTATTTACTTTCGTTCTTCTTTTTAACTCAAACGTTTATTTTGGAAAGTCGTTAATCGTAGACAGTAAAAAAAAACATAATTGATATAATCAAAACATCACTATCAGCTTTTTACTGTAACATATTCAAAACAACTGCATTCTAGTGCATACCTACTCAGTCACCATCCAAATCAAACACTTAAAATATTCACACAACTTCAGCCAAACTATTGACAATAGACATCCACACTGACTGGTGCAGAGGTAACTGTTCCATATGATACGAACTTCGTTGAATCGATCCCCCAGCTTGTTTCATGTTCATTGTCAAGCGATACCAGCGGAGTAGGGGAGGGGGCGAAGGTAGTTACGACATAAAACGAGGGCATCCAGGCATGAAATTAAACAGCTTGCACTAAGTTGTTAATCGTCTGGACTCCTGCCAGCGACCAATTTGAAGAAATTGCTGACGAGTCCGCTAAGTTTCTGCGACGTCTAATTGAAGACAGTTTCTGAAGGTGGAGGTATTTGGGGAAAACATTTTGATGGTGGAGTAAAAGAAAATATTTGTTTGAAACAAAAAATGTTTTATCTAAAACGAGGTAATAGCGCGGGCGGGCGATGCACGATGTGATGCGACAGGGTGGGTCGGCGGAACAAGAAATTTAACGAGCACGAAGTCGCGAGCAGAAGCTTCTTTCTAAAACTTCTAAGAAAGAACTCAAAACCAACATGGACGCCTTTTTTTTTGAGGGTGGGAACTCATCAAATGGCTCCTCCCGCTCTGGGTGGTGCGGAAGGGAGTGTCAGACTCTTACTGACTAAAACCTATCCATGTTCCTTCCTTAGCCCTTTAGGCCATGGAAGCCTTTTTTTGGGTGGGAAATTATCAAATAACTTCTCCCGCTCTGGGCGGAGCGAGAGGGCGTGTTAGACTTTTACTGACTAAAACCCACCTGTGTTCCTTCAGTTGCCTGTGCCAGGGGCCACGGTATCTCTTTCGAAAAACTCGCGACCCCGGCAGGCATCGGCCGTAGCGGACCCCGTCAGTTACTGCTGACATCTCTTTGAGGCGCGCGTGGAACACAACGTGCCGTCGACCCGGACCTGGTCCTTACTGGACAGCGAGCTGCTCAAGGCCATGGAAGCCTTACCTTAACATTTATGATAAATATTATTGTATGGTATTTTATGCATTGTATAATAGGTAAGTTGCCTTGAATTTCCGTGAAACGATCAAACATCTAATTCCGAATAAGAAATTGAACTCAATTTAGATGGTTAGATATTCAATTATACCCTGAGCCACTCAAGTGTTACCTGTTCAATTATTCACTACAGACAAAGGGTGATCAGCGTATGCTCATTAAAATTTAGATACCATTTTAGGAAAATCCATCGGATCTGACAGTGGAATACCATAGGTTGTTTACGGTTTTTCTTATTTAAGACCTGAATGCCAATTCTCATAGATAAAAACGTTCAAAATCTAGTCGTAATCACATCTCAGCGACAATCAATGTCAAAAACTTGTCAATAATATAGGGAAATTAGAGGTATTTGTGACAGATTGAGACTGAGATCAGACTGAAAACGTTTTTAAAATTACGAGAATTGCCCCTCTGATTCATATCTGCACCCTAATTGCGTAACACACTATCATTAGGAATCTGACTCATTTTGAAGCAAATTGCTAATCCATTGCTTCATTAGTTAGAAAAATTTGTCTGTTCAACACGTAAATAACGCAATGAATGTTATTGAACTGTCAAAATGAAACCGTTTCCAATTGATAATATGTTACGCAATTAGGTACCAGGTCTTAAATAAGGAACATACACACTTCCGCATTGCAATACAATAGCATAATAGCATTATCAGCCTATAAAGTTCCTACTACTAGAGCCTTGTATCCCACAAGGCTCTCTGTGAGATTGAGCGGGCCATAATCCACCACGCGGGCCCAGTGCGGGTTGATAGATGTTACATAATATTGTGTCTTCGAATTTTTGGTTCTAGAACATTTTCGATTCCTTCACGATGTTTTCCTTCACCGTTTTGAGAGAATGCATGTTAAATCTAGTCCGTATAATTAAAACTAAGTAAATAAACGTTTTGCAAAAAAAAACCAATCGACTTCCAAAAAAACAATACAAAGTGAAAGATAACTATAATTTAGGAAGTCGGTGTCACTGGTTCCACATTTTCGTTTATTGCCACCAACTTCCGAAATGTAATATTTTTCACTTTTTAGATATAGGTCGCTTCTTCCCCACTGCTCAACTAGATTGCTCAACTAGTTGAGCAGTTGAGCTGTAGGACATAGTTTGTATTACCGAACATTTTATGCTCTATAGCTCAACTATTTTTTGCTCAACTTAGTTGATCAGTAGGTCATCCTGTTATAAAATCGAACAATATAACCTACTGCTCTACTGCTCTTGAGGCACTGGCCACTAACGAGCCCTCACGGCGGGGGATGCTGTTGCCCAGGGTGGCGTCGTCTTCAATACCCTGCCCTGGAGTTGCATCAGGGAGGCACTCCGGTATCACCGGATGCCGACCTACCTCTGTCGCGTGGTTGAGGCCTATCTGACGGACAGGGTCGTCATCTACCCCGGTCATTAAGGAGAGTGGAACCGGCGAGAGATGTCCTACAGGGATCGGTCCTGGGGCCGCATCTGTGGGACATTGGGTACGACTGGGTGCTGCGCGCTGACCTCCCTAGCGGCGTCAGCGTAGTTTGCTACGCTGACGACACGCTGGTCCTGGCGCAAGGGAGGTCGCACCAGGTGGCGGCTGAATTAGCGACACGCGGGGTTGCGACAGTCGTTAAAAGGATCCGGCAACTGGGACTCGAGGTGGCCTGGCTCGAGTCGACTATGAAGTATCTGAGACTTGTCCTTGACAGCCAGTGGAACTTTGTAGAGCATTTCCGTCGTTTGGCTCCCAGACTTGAGCGGGCCGAGGCTGCCTTGAAGCGGCTCCTGCCCGATCTAGGGGGTCAAAACGCCTCCTGCTAACGGCTACGCGGGGGTCGTGCGGTCCATGGCCCTTTACGGAGCACCGGTGTGGTCGCGTTCATTGAGGCGGTGACCAGCCCGGCGGTTGAACGCGTCCCAGAGGGTCATGGCCGTCCGGCTAGTACGGGGATACCGCACGGTCTCCTGGGAGGCGGCGAGCCTCCTTGCCGGATTGCCGCCATGGGATCTGGAGGCTAAAGTTCTCGCCCACATATGGGAGTGGCGAGAGGAGGCAAAACAATCTTTGCGCAGGAGACTCTCTGGGCGTCGGGAATCGATAGCCGATTCCCGCGGGGCAATTGCGTAACACATTATCAATCGGAATCGGTTTCATTTTGACAGTTCAACAACATTCATTACGGTATTTACGTGTTGTGCACTTGTGCAGACACATGTTTCGAACTTATGAAGCAATGGATTAGCAATTTGCTTCAAATTGATTCAAATTCCGATTGATAGTGTGTTACGCAATTAGGGTGCCGGCCACCGTAGGCGCGGGCTTGCGGACAGCGAGCTATGGGCAACTCGCTGTCCGGTAAGAGCCAGGCCCGAGTCGACGGCACGTTGTGTTCCACGCGCGCCTCAAAGAGATGTCAGCACTAACTGACGGGGTCCGCTAGGGCCGATGCCTGCCGGGGTCTTGGTGATTTGGATTTTTTATTTCTAGTCTATAAATATAGTTGCGCAGTTTTAGTTGATCAGCGGGTATTACCCACTGCTCAACTATTCATAGTTGAGCAATTACCAATTGAGCCATTGGTATTACCTGCTGCTCAACTTTATGCAGTTGAGCAATCTAGTTGAGCAGTGGGGAAGAAGCGATATAGGTACCTACTCCACACGAATCACTAATTCTTGCCATGTAAATATCAATGACAGGAAGTTAATATAACGTCATCAATATAAACTCAGTGGCAAAAATACGTATTATTGAAGCTAACTCAAAAACTAACCAAGCAAAGTTATTAAATTTATAGGCATAGGCATACCCTAAGGCATACCCAATCCATTAAAAAAAATCGAAATCGATCCACAATTGCCGGAGATATCGCATAACATTATGATACAAAAAAAAACAGTCTAATTGAGACCCTTCTCCTTTTTGAAGTCCGTTAAAAACCAGTCCATATAGAAAATTAACTAAACAACAAATCCATCCAATTGAAAATCCATCCAATCCAATTTGAAAACGTTGAAATGTGATTACTTAACATTAGCAGGTCCGCCTTAATCACTGAATCCCTTCACCCTCTGCCACAACCTTCTTCTCTTTAAACGGAATGTCGGAATCAAACTGCGAATTAATAGAATTGATTTTAAAACGTAAGGTACTTAGCTGTCGATTTTTTTTAACAAATGTTGCGTACCTAGTGATGTTTAGATTTTGAGAGTATACAAATGGGTCGAAAAGGCTAAATCGAAGAAAGGTTTGATGTAAAAAAGCAAACTATCATAATCATCCTATATTGTTCCCACTGCTGGGACACAGGCCTCCTCTCTTTGAGAGGGAGTGGGCCAGTCTACCACGAGGGCCCAGTGCGGGTTGGTAGATGTCACATGTCCAAAAACAAGCTATGAATAACATCAAACATCATCTGCCTAGCCTTTTCCCAACTATGTTGGGGTCGGTTTCCAGTCTAACCAGATGCAGCTGAATACCAGTATTTTACATGGAGCGACTGCCTATCTGACCTCCACAACCCAGTTACTGCGTAATACGATACCCTTTGGTAAGACTGGTTGTCAGACTTTCGGTCTTCTGACTACTCGTAACGATTGTCAAAGATCTACGAATGACAGCCGGGACCAACGGCTTATCGTGCTTTCTGAGGTACGGAGGAGTCTTAGTATGTAAAGACGGTCAGCCATCCACAGACCAACCGCGGCAAGCGTAGCTTAACCTGATTGATTGATTTTTTTTTTGTTTTTTTTTTTTTATATGATGTATCTAGTGTATTGTGTGTCCTTTAGTCTGTGCTAAATAAATGTATTTTCTTTCTTTCTTTTTTCTTTTATTGATCGACCTGTGCGGCTGTTATTATTTAGCCACGGACCCCTCCTAGAATCTCTACAGCTCCCGCAAGAATCTCTACAGTACCCACCTATACGAAAGAACAGTTTGAACATGGTTCAAACTCACATAATTGGAAGTGAAGAGAGTTCGATTGATATTTTGTTTCAGCAAACACGTGACTTGATTGGCATATTCAGCTGTTTCCGCTTATATTTTTCTATAACAACTTCATATATTGACACTTGATTTGTAGGATTTGTGCCGTGGAATAAAATGTGGTAGATTCGGTGAATATTGGTTAGTTTCGGAGCATTGTTATGCTATGAAAAATGAATATTTCAGCAATGCTGGCTCCCGAATAGATAGGAAATTAAATTGCAACTGCAGATAAGTGGATTTACTTCATTCGAATTGAATCGATATTTTCGCAGATTTGACACCATGGAGGTTTGTAGGTTTTAAAAATTAAAAAGGTATACCATCACTGGCCATGGACTGAGAACAAGTAGAGGCATGGTGTGCACCCAGTCGTATGTGGAACATGTAACTTAGTGAATTCTTAGTCAAGGACACAGTTTTAACGGAGAAAAAAAACTTAGCCGTTTGAGTAATTTTTGCGGCCTACCCGTTGAGCTCCTTAAGTATGAGTTTAGCTGAGCGATTAATGACAAAAGCGTGCACTGACTGGAGAGGTCCACAATTTGTATGGTACTTTCCTTAAAATACTATTTCAGACACCAATCAATGGTCTTCACATGATCTGACTAAGGTAATGTCTGGACTTTATTGTATCTCTGAGTTTGTTTCGGCCTTTCTTCTCAGAGTAGTCGGATAAGAAACGCCGACCTCATCTAGTTTTTCAAATATGATTGTCGTTTAAAATAATTACAGAAAAAAAAACGAGTGTGCTTATGACCACACGACTGAAGTGAAACTTCAAACGTATTTGGCTATGAGAGGAAGAGAGAAAGAAAATGTGCGCGCGCACTGCTTTCTCTTGCTTATATCCCCCACTCAACTCCCGTTCGCCTCGCCCGATCACACTTTTCGTAATGCGTTCGCCAGCTTACTCCCCAAGTCAAGCGTGCGTAAAGAATTTCACTTCAAAAATAATTTATCATGAAACACATAAAAAATATCAAAATAGTTTAAGAGTTCTAAACGCTGTGGAAAAGAAAAAGAAACTGTCAATATTACTTAGGTACCGGTGATTTGTGTACTATGCTTCGTCGACGAAAAGCGTGTCTAGAATTTTGGCTTACACCTCGAACGAAGGATTAGCAATGACAGCAAGGCTACCAGCCTTCGGGGCAAACTGCCAAGTGTCAGTCTGGCAGAAGGATTTTTTAAATTGGCTCAGACTTTTTAAATAGAACTTAAAAGCCATTCTGGGAAATTTATGGCTAGTGTTTTAAGGAAAAAAATAAACATCAAGATTCATTCATGCCAGTTATGCAATTGTTTATTTTATGCTTCTTGAAAACAAAAAAACATGTTTAAGAGGAAATTCGGTTGGAGAGACTTAAGCCTAAGTAAAAAGTCATAATTCGAGGTTTGGGTGTCGCCTATTTCCTCCTCCAATATTGGACCAATTTAAAAGATATTTCATAAACTGAATAAGAAGGATGTAATACTGTGTCCCTATGATTTTCTTTTTTCATTAATATTTGTCAATTTTGTACACTAGGCCTCTCTTGACAGTGGTTTAAATCGGGAATTTTTGAGGGTTCTAGTGCTTATAAAAATAATGTATCATCAAAAAGGAAAACATAGGGATATACAAGTAGTTAATATTAATTATTCTGTGAAAAAATAATGCTTAATGGTCATCAACTAGAAAGAAAACAGGCGAGAGCGTTTCTATGGAGAAAATACAACCCGCATTTCCTCTTAATAATGTAGGTTGCCAGCAACACTTAAATATATACGTCCTATAATAACCTCCAATATTTAAATATATACGTCCTATTGTCCATAGTTCTTTGTTCGAACAAACAAAAAAAAAATGCAGTTGGAGTCATATCACAATTTATACGGGGTGTTTCAGAAAGGGTATATCAATACAAACGGATTGAAGAGTGTATCTGGTCTAGAATCTCTGTACAAAATTTCAGCTCAAAAGCAGTAACTTTGAAAATTCTTAATATTTTTTTATTTCGATAGTTTATTGAATTGAAATCATAACAAACGTGTCACCGCACTACGAGGGCCATTATCCATTATCTGTAGTGTGTCTGTGCGCCTAGTACACGCACATCACGCCGCCGCGCGCCAGTGCAGCGCCGTGATGTCGAAATAAAAAAATATTAAGCATTTTCAAAGTTCATGCTTTTGATATACCCTTTCCGTAACACCCTGTATTTACTAAAGGAGAATAAAATGTAAATTAAAGAAACACTAGTTTATAGTTTCAAAGAAACGAGATGATTGTTTCACGGTAGTACCGTAGATAATTTATTTTATAGTGAGGTAAGAGTTGTATCTCACTTAATAAAATATTTTATTTAAATCCTCTTTGAAAGGAAATCTCAGATCATAATGAGCTTTGCAGTAACTACTTGTAATTATAGCAATGAATAGTGGTACAACTTCCGCAAATGGTGTAATCAAGCATTAAGGGTGCATATTCCTTATTCTTTTGTTTATAAGTAAGCATATAACAGACGCGCAATCAATTCACGTCAGTAATACAAAGGTAGAGAGCTCGAATTTACGACGTTCGCTCGCCATTCCATCCTTGCGGCCATAACCGCCAAATTGTAGCTTGTAATCAAATATTATCACTTATCAGTATGCAATGGATGATGCTGCCCAACCACCTGATGGAATCCCATCGCCTTTACGACACCTCCAGGAAGCGGACGTAAATTAACATTTTTATTGATTTTGTTACCTATTCGACGGAGACCCTCATTTCTACGTTTTATTGAGCTCAATAAAATTGTTAAAGTAATTTTGTAGCCAGTTTTCTTTATTCTCTCAACTACGTCAAAGTAAAAATTTTCAGCTTCCTTGTCGGTCTGCACTTTATTGCAATAAAACCACTAAAACTCTGCAGCGAATCGTAACATTTTCACACGGCTCACCAATCACAAAAACTGCTAGATTTATCCACCACACTACCGGAAAACCCAATTCGCATATTCCATATTCACGTTGGTAGCTCAAAGACCTAAAATAAATTTGCATAACGACTCCACCTTTATATCAGAACCCTTCCCGCGAAAATGTAGTTCCGCGGTGCGAAGTGGCGTAATTTTTATGATAAATACCCGCACTCGGAGGGAGTAACGCCAGGAAAAGTTTGGAAGCCAATGCAGGCTATGTGCCGTGTAACACGAGGGATAAAGAATATTCTAAAAGTTCCAGTTTATTGTTTTTCAAGTGTTGTTAACGCGCGATCAGTTGCTATGGCAGTTTGTGCCCCTTTGAAGGTGATTCGCGGAAGAAATGCAGAATGTAAGTACCCGGTAGCTTTTCTAATTAATACTAAAATTCACGCCTCTAAGACTCGAGGAAACAACCGCAGATTTTCTAGGAAAAGACTAAGTCAGTTACGTCCTCATCTTCTTAGTTCAGTCTGGTTTAGTCAGTGCAAAATACAGGTTGATGTAAATTAGCAGCCCAATAAATATAACGCAACTGGTAAGCACAGTTTCCTGTCCGCATATCCAACTTAAACAAAGCAAATATTCATTCCGCGAAACCTAAACGAATAATGTTCCTTCTCTCCGAACACAACGAACCAGCAACAGCGTGCACTTCCAGTTCTCCACTTGCCACTTCAAGAATTCCCCCAAGTATCGATTACTTGGGAGGATTCTTCTTCACTCGAACTTCTGAGAGCACCGCTCTACCGCTCTAAACGAGTGTAACATTCTATTTGATCGCGACAAGTTTCTCTTGGCCACTCCAACTATTCGTTTAAGAACCATATACTGTTGCTTGATAAGTATGTACTGCCAAATGAACAGTTAATAAAACCCAAAAAAACAAAAAACCAACGAGACCAGACTAACTGTGACGATAACACAAAACTCCGTCAGTCATACATTACAGTCTAGTCCAGTTTTACACTTCTCACAATTACTAGAATCACGAGCGAGAAGCTTGTTTTTTGTTCAAACTATAAAATGAATGCGCCAAACTTTACCAAATGGCAGAGTTCTTAGCGTCGTGAGCAAAAAGAGTTAGTTTCTTTCATTCGTCAGGACAGAAGCACGCTGTGAATAAATTCGTAGTTCACTGTGGTTCATTCAGCTCGTAATGCGGTCGCCAGTGTGGTTTGTAGCGAACTTTGAACAACTTTAACTCCAATTAGTCATAAAACAGGTTACGGAACGAATCGAGGTGTTGCCTCCTTACGACAGATTTGATTTACCGCTACCAACAGGGAGCACAGCAAACTTTTCTAATATTCATTGATGTTGCGTGTTTGTCTAATAAGTACATAAAAGATAATTAAACTTGAAACTTTGTTTGCTATAATTAGAACTGATATTAAACTTTATGGACAATTTAAATTGGAAAGTTTTCTTCGCTTCGATCTCATTACATTGAAGGGCTCCTTGAGCATAATGAGAAAACGTTTGTTTCCCGAGCGTGAATAAATCTGAAAAGATCAGTGGTATGGTTCTGTGTACCTAGTACTTACCTAGGTATAAGATAAAATTAGAACGGTTTATTATTAGAACGAATAGCTATTGATAGACTAGTATATTTGCTTTTGAGCCAAACAAGATGGGATATAACTAGTAAACTGCACCCTAATTACGTAACACACTATCAATCGGAATCAGAATCATTTTGAAGCAAATTGCTAATCCATTGCTTCATAAGTTCGAAAAATTTGTCTGCGCAACCCGTAAATAACGCAATGAATGTTGTTGAACTGTCAAAATGAAACCGATTCCGATTGATAATGTGTTACGCAATTGCCCTGCTGGTCCAATAACCTCGTAAAGAAGTAAGACATAACTAAGATGAAGTCGCGAGTAAACGCTAGTTATATATAACTAGCTGCTGCCCGCGACGCCGTCTGCCTGAAGGCTCTACAGCACCAAAAATACCTAAGATGCCAGTGTCGCTATAGCATTATAAGTAAACAACTTTTAAAATAGCATTAAAATATAAGTTTTTTTTGCAAGCGAAGCAAGTGAAGAGAGTTATATGGGAGTCCTGCTGAGTTCAGTGTGGTGTCCCCGGGATGTGACTGAAGGAAATAGAGAAAACAATGCAGGAATACATTCCAGGACACAAAAGAGTAAAAATACGTACAAAGGCATCATACCTTAAAACACTTCCCAATAAACAACGTTGGTAGTTATGCTGCCAGGAGCCAAAATGTAAAGAGAGTCAGGACTGGTGACGCGGGAGCAAGCGACGTACAGTTGTCCGTGTGAGAAGCAACTCGTCCTGAGGTCGACACCCGCTGCCCTCAGTGTCTGCCTCTATTGATGGTTATCGCGAAGCAAACACTCACGGGGAACTGTACGCGCTTGAACTGGAACGGGAAGATAAACTCAAACTCAAAACTCAAACTCAAAGCATTTATTTCAATTAAACCATTACAGGCACTTTTGAATTGTCAAAATTAAGTAGTTGGTCAGAAAGTTGAAGCTAGGATATGAGGTATGAGGGGAATGCGTGGTATAAATACTGCCTCGCCAACGCCACAACCCGTAAGAATTTCCGCCTCAATGGTGTGTCTGTAGAGCGAAATGACTTTAGGGTGGGTCCCGTTACACAACTTCAGAGGAGATAGGTTCCGAAGAAGCATAATCGGGACACCGACCTTCAGCTTGATGGTATGCGCTGGAAGTCCACTTGCTGACAGGGAGTTCAGAAATTCCACGGGATAATGTGTGGCGTTATATTGCTCGACAACAGTGTTTATCGAGGTGTAGACCACTTCATTCCCCTCAATTTCCGAGAGAATGCATTCGTTAATTGCTGCAGCCTGATCATTTTTGGACGTCAAAATGGCCCGCTCACACACCCAAGAATTCTTTAGGTGCAGTATACGACTGATGTCCCCGTACACACAGCAAATAAGTTCTTCTAAGCTGGATACCACTCTACCGAGAGACTCTGGAAGCACCACCTGTCCATCTCTCTCTTCTGGTAGAGTGCCTTCGCCAAGATTTAGAAGGACATTAGAGAATTCTTGAGCACGTGCATTGCCGCCGAGCCGAGCTCTCATATTAATGGTCAAGCGCAGCGTGCGAACTCGTGACCACAACGAAGATAGTTTCAACGAAGCATTCACCTCGTCAGCCCTCGATCCCCGTGTCACCACGGGAAGCGTTTGCCGGAAATCGCCACTGAACAGAACAGCTGTGATACGACGCATCAAATGTTCGTTCCTGCGGATGTTCTGCAGGGTTCTGTCCACGGCCTCAACTGCCTTCCTATTGGCCATCGTACACTCATCCCATACGATCAAAGAGCAATCCTTGAGCACGTGTCCCTTATCGCTGTTACGTGACACACCACAAACAGGCGTTTCGGCGCTCTCTAAATCGATAGGAATTTTAAACATGGCATGTGCTGTCTTGCCACTCGGAAGCAGTGTGGCAGCGATTCCCGACGACGCTACAGCAATAGCAATTTTGCCTTGCCTGCTGACCTCTGCAAGTATGCAAGTGGTAACAAATGTTTTTCCTGTTCCACCAGACGCATTCCAAGAAAAACATTTGACCCTGGTTTTTTCCCAACGCTTTCAAGGACGGTGTCATAAATTTGTTTTTGCTCTGAAGAGAACAAAGCGACATGGTCATTTCGCCCGGATCGTAATTTGTCTCAGCGTTATACTCCCGATTTACACGGTCTTGATGCGGTGATGATTGGGGAGCTGGTAACCCATATTCGATCAGTGGATTGCCGCCGATAGAAATGACCACATCTTGAAGTGAACTGAGACAGGTGTTCAGCACGCGTTCATCAGTTACTCCGACTTCGTCTCCAGTAGAAACATAACTTTTTTGTAATACTTAACACTGCATTTTTTTTTAATTGTCGTCCTCAACTCTGCTCAAGATTTTAAGGGTTTCGTTGGAACTTGAATTTGTCAAAACGAACTATACGATACAACTTTTATGAAGAAAAAAAATGCACATTGCCATCTATGAATTTTAAGAATAACTAACTACTAACCTCGCCAACATGATCAAATTTAAATTAATTTCCAAAAAGTGTCAACATGTAACTTGATTTGATTTTAATGAAATCTCATAGATGGCGGGCGCTGCTTCAAAATTTTCTTTATACTACTAAAATTCATTAAACTATGTTTTTCTGCCCAAGTTACTTAAATGGCGTAGTTTTTATAGTGTTAAGCTAGATAATAGCATGGCTTACTGAAAAACAACATTTAAATATGCGTCGTTAGATTACACGCTGTCACAGAATGCGTAAGAAAAATAAAGATTCACAGCTCCTCCCCCATAAGTGATAGCGTGATAATATGTAGCCTATATGTTGACCCGACCTCTTAGTAATATTCATGCAAAATTTGAAGTAAATCCATGCAGTACTTTTTGAGTTTATCCCGGACATACATACAGACAAACAGACAAACAGACAAAAATTCTAAAAACTATATTTTTGGCTTCGATATCGATTGTAGATCACGCCCCAAGTATTATTTTTAAAAAATATTCAATGTACCGTTTTGACTTTCCTACAATTTTATTATATGTATAGATTAGTTGAGCAACTTAATCACTCACTTCGCCCACTCGACTCCCACGGTTCCTGGGGACAATGAGCACTTCTATTCCATTGTGATTGTAACTACTTGAACGAGGTCTTGTATTCGTAGAATGATGACGTTAAAGTGCTACGTGGACTATAGAAGAAAGAATAAGAAATAAATCGTCTAGTTGTCCATCTTTTTTAGCTTTTAATGAAGGTGCTGGTGAAGTATGCTGGAGTTGTCAAGGTTGTCAACTTCTGAGCCCAATTTTTGCATAGTCCTCTACAGAACGTGTCCTAGTTTTGGTTCAAGGAAAAGCAGATTGGTTATAAAGGTTTTTAGTTACGAAAATTCACTACTCAAATTAGGATTAGCCTGACATTCTGCAATAATTGAATGTACGGTAGTCTTTATTACCTTTACCATAGATAAGAGGCATATAGGCGTACCTACCCGTATAAAAACATTTTATAACATATAGCTTTACACACATATAGCATGTAGCACTCGTATGAAAACGCTTTTTATTCCCAAAAGAAATATGTAAATCCGAGACTACTTTCTCTTGATTTCGGCAGCCAACCAATACATTTCTTTGTCAAATCAATCCTGCCTTTAACCTTAGTGACATGTTTAACATCTATGCGTAAACAGGGAAAATAAAATCCTCTGAAAAACATTTTCTTTGATATCTTTGCCTCTGTTTTACTTTACCGATGTTTTTGTGATCATTCAGAAATGTAGGGTTTAGGAAAAATAGGTACTTGACGTGGTTTAATCATGTGCGAATAATGATTTAAGTACACAGGGTCAAATTAAATTATGTACCGCAGTTCGACAGACATCTGTGAAGTTTAGGTACACAAAAAAAATACTGGTATTTCAAGTAACTACACTACCTAAGGTCGTTGACCCCAAAAAAAAATGGTCGAAAATATTTTATTATCGTTTTGTCATGTTTAGATATCGTCAAACCAAAAAAAAACCGTTGTTTCACAAAATATGGCCTTGACTTACGTCTTGTGTATGTTACGTTAACTAACCGTTTGAAACAACCGGCCCTTAGAACGTTCACAGTCTGATCTGTCTAAAGAAATCTGTCAAAATTACCTCTAATTTCCATACATTTTTGACATTGATTTTCGATTAGACGAAGAGCAAGTATAGATAAAAAATATTGTCTATGTGTAGAGTGAGAACCATAATTAATAATTACAAGCGGATATTATGTTTCATCAATTACGACTAGACTTTAAACGTTTTATTACGGGAATGGTCTTCTTGAACCTACTTCAATCTGGCCACTCTCGCGCCGAAATATAGGTACAACATAATATGTTGAACATTTCGAATAATGCTGAAATTTTAATAAAGTAAATGAGATTACATTATAATATTCGCCAACGTGCCATTCGCGAGAGTTAAATGAACTAAAATTAATTATAGATACTAATACGAACCGCATGACTCTGGTGGAAGTAAAAGTTAAATTAGAGTTCATTTTATTCATGAAAAGTTAGTTTAAATTAATTATTATCTGCATAATGGACGGCGACATGTGTCTGAAGCACAGAAATCTAAATAAAAGTTAGTTTCGTGTCGTCAACATTCATAATTAAACACCGCAATTAGTTAGGTACTAAATAATACGTATACTGCCAAATGGTCAATATAATAATTTATAATATATGCTTTTTGAAGTGAAAATATTAGTTTTATATATACTAACAAAAATTGAAGTATTTGATATGAGCTACAGGCGCTACAGAATAAAATAAATAAATAAAAATAATATTTATGAAGCAAAAAAAAAATCATGGTATAATTTTCCAATCCGACTTCTTTCTTAAATATGAGATATCTACCATAGATAAGATTTTGACTGCCCCATTGGTTTCGTGGTCGCAAGCGTGACTACTGAGCGTGGGGTCCTGGGTTCGGTTCCCGGTTCGGGCAAAACGACATTGGGTTTTTCCGTGCCTCGGAGAGCACGTTAAGCCGTTGGCCCTGCACCTTATCTCTCTCCGGTCGTGTCGGATTGCCGTCCCATCTGACTATGAGAGTGAGGGAGTAAGGTGTCTGCGCATACGTATGCTATAACTAGCTGCGCCCTGAGGTTTCACCTGCATAAGTGTCGAACCCGTGGGAATATCGGGATAAAAAGTAGCCTATATGTTAATCCAAGATGTCAGCTACCTCCATACAAAATTTTATCAAAATTGGTCCGGCCGTTTGAGCGTGAAGAAGTAACAAACACACACACCCCCACACACAAAGTTTCGCCTTTATAATATCAGTGTGATATCTCTCGCGCCGAATCCGCTGAGATTGGCTGCTATGGCCGAAATTCGGTCTGAAGGACTATTAGATAAAATCAAATTCTTATCTACTTTATTGTAAACTTAGAGGAAGATCCCTAAATCAAACCAACAAAGTTATTTTCGAAGTCCCGATCCCAAATTCCTAATAGACGAGTAAATTAGCGTTATATAAATTAGTTGTATCTTCATCAAGGCCTTCTGGGAGTACTCAGTGAGCAGCCCGGTATAGGAAATGGTGGGGGATACTGAGTAGTTAATAAGAATTTCATGAATTACTGTAAGTAGAGGGGCTCATGGCTAAATGATAAGCCGTACGGATCGACCGAAGGTTAAGCTATCCTTGCCGCAATCTGTTCGTAGATGGGTGACCATCTATTTCATATCGAGATCTCTTCGTGTCTCGGAACGCACGTTAAGCCGTTGTTGGTCCCGGTTGTCGATTGTAGATTTTTTTACAGTTGTTACGGGTAGTCAGAAGCCCAAAATTCTGACAATCAGTCTTATCAAGGTGCATTGCGTTACCCAGGAACTAGGTTGTGGTGATCAGATAGACAGTCGCTTCGTGTAAAATACTGGTACTCAGTTGAATCCGGTTAAACTGAAAGCCGACCCCAACATAGTTAGAAAGAAAGAAAGAAAAATGTTTATTTGGTTCGTGAAACACAAAATACAAAATTAATAAAAAAAATAAAAAATAATGTTTCAGACAACAATAGTGTGTGCCTCACGGCTGCGTCAAAAAGGTTCATTTCAGCATTAATGCCAGACAGATGCTGTCTGACGCTGGTTTTCTAATGAACCCTTAGGGAAAAGTGACGGGGAGTACACACAGTTTCAACATACCTAATACATACTTATAAATAAATAAACTAGTAATCACGTACACATCATTACAAATACAAATAAGAAACAAAAACGTAGTTGGGAAAACGCTAGGAAGATCTTCGACCCGTTTGAGCAGACCTTCGATTGACCCGTGCGGCTGTTATTATTGAGCCACGAATCAAAATATTGCACCACCAATAGTGGTAAGAGGTACAATCAGTACAGAAATAACTATAGGCTGATAAATTCTATCGACAGTGACGATGGCCCGACTATTTTCGCACTCAAACATACTAAGGCTTTATCATCGGCTGAGGATTCATAGACGACACTGCCTTGGAGTGTAATGTGGTGCTGTTCTACAAACGATGGGACCCTTAATATCATGTCCTGCGTGTCCTGTCAGCTGCACGTTACAGGAACTGATGGACGCTAGTGATGGTGCCAAACACGTAGCCGTATTGTGGGCCGAGTCCATTTAGCCCCATACGAGAACGTTATAAAAGTCTAAATCATAAACCGATCCAGAGAAACTCTAAGATCACATAAGCACTAACTACCCCACTTCGTCACTTAAACTTAGTCCGACAACTTTGTTTATCCGTTCACTGGAGATTTTGTAAGTATGGTAAATGAAGAAATGCTTTTAATCGGTAGGAGTCAGTGTTGAGCCCTCTCGAGGCCGGCACAAAGGCGGGAATCGCAACGGGCGATCTCTAAGGACCATTTATTCAATTCTCCTTAGTCCTCGCCTCCTCGGCCAGTGAGGCTTTTAGGCCGAGGCTTCGCTGCACTGACAGGTTTCTTAAAGTTTTGTTAAGTATTGGTTTCAATGTAAGTCTGCACAGAAAGCGAGTTATTAGGCCGAGAACGAGGACGGGGACTGAGTAGGATGCAGTGTGTTTTATGGAAGGATAACCTATGCTATCCTTCCATGGCAAGACGGCACTGTCCTGCCATTCCTCTTTACGAGAACAACTGCAAGATATATTCCTTGATCTTCCATTTCCAAGTAAAACCTTCTCCGATCTCTGCTACATTGCCAAAACAGTTGGCACAAGGTATGAAACAACTCTCTATGATCATAAATAAAACATTTAAGGTACCTAATTTAAACACTGGCCACTATTTTTCTGAATAATAAACTATTTCTCAAACAATAGGAAGACTGTGTTACACATTAGCATATCACTTTCGTAAGCAGCTAACCGCTAACCACTGTACTCTAGGCGTCAGCTTAAAGCAACACTTGATGTAGATTTAGACACGCCTCCTGCATTAAGGCGCGTTTACACGAGGATTTATTGGACTAGCTTGTTTACACTGAACTTGTCGTAACGATGCTTAAACACATGAGAGCGGCAGATCGCCTGGCGTTCCTTGCCTACGAATCTCCCGTGGCCAGCCTCGCCTCTCGATGGTCGAGAAACTGTCCTCGTGTAAACGTGCAGGAAAATAGTTCAAAGTGAAATTCAAAGTTTATTTTTTTACAAATTTCCTATATACAGCTCTGCAACAGGTCTTGTGTTGATAAAAATGTGATTCGCGATGATTATGATAATATATTAACTGGTTAGCCAAGTATGATCAAAAATACACTGATTACTATACCACAAATTTTGGGGGCTATCTCATAGCACTCGCCGTAAAGCAGCACTTGATGTAGAATTAGACACGCCTCCTGCATTAAGCCAGCTTCGAGAACCAGCAGTTATTGTGGCAACATAAAACCAAGCGCTCGAGCTAATTGCAAGACGGACGTGGCAAGAATAATAGCGTTCTTCATGAGATATTGCCTCGTGTTCTTGCGCATACGCTTTTTATTTTAGTTTCTTCTTTTTTTTTTAGATTGCTAGCAAGATGTGTGGTGTTTGCTAAGAGGTTTTCGGTTTAAGAGAAATACTTATGTTAGACTTTAATTTTATTTGGCTTGTAGCTGGTCTAAAGTTTCACTAAGCTAGATACTGAAGAACAGATGGGGAAATGGCGAAAAGTGACGTATGTAAAAACTCATCACTGCCCCATAAAAATCTACAAAAGGCCTAATCAGCCTATAACGTTCCCACAGCTGGGATAGAGGTCTCTTCTCTATGAGAGGGAGTGGACCGTAATTCACGAACCGGGCTCATTGCGGGTTGGTGGATGTAACATAGGTATCTTTGAATTTTTTGGTTCTAGGACATGTCGGCTTCCTCACGACGTTTTCCTTCACCGTTTTGAGAACAGTGGTAATGAAATTAAACACACAAAGTTAAGTGCCTGCCTGGATTCGAACCCACGACCTCCAACTCTTAAATCGGGGCTGATACCACTGAGTCATCACCGCTCTACCTTTCCTCTACCTTTTTATTTTATTTTTTGTGTTTATGTTCTTTTTGCGTCATTTTCACCGCAAATAAAGGTATTTTCTTTCTTTCTTTCTTTCTTTCTTTCTCTAACAAAAGACATGCTCAGCCTCAACTTCGTAACAGACAGCGTTACGCACCAAAACTTTTCCTCCATAACAAACAAGAAAGTATTCTAAGAAATACTAAATGTTCCCGAGGCGTATCTTACAAACTATTCTACCTCCTATTTTTATTATTCTACCTAAGTTCGTCTTCGTTGTAAATTTTGATACTTGAGGAAACCTTCTAAAATGTATGCTATTTTTGTTAACTAAGTAGTGCGTAGTATGATGCAAGTTTTGCTATTTAGGTACATTTTTTGTTGATCGTTTGTTATGCTATATTTGTGTTCTCGCCTTCTCTGCATCAGAAGAGGTCTTTGCCGTGCAGGAGTAAGTAACTGGGGTGCGGAGGTCAGATAGGCAGTCGCTCTATATACAATTCTGGTATTCAGCTGAATCCGGTTAGACAGGAAGCCGACCCCTACATAGTTGGGAAAAGGCTGGGCAGATTGATTGATTGATTATTGTTTACCTACCTATGTTGGTACTTCATAAAACTTTCTTGGTGTCGATTTAGCCATGTGAATTTCTCAAACCCTAACAAAGTACCCTGGGTAGGGTACTGTAGAGGTCGGCTCTAAAGCAAACCTGGCTGGAAAGCCACACCTCTACAAGACTCGATGGTTATATTTTAAAGTATGTTCCATTCGATATTTCAAGCGAGTGTCAAATATTCTTCTAGTGTTTTTTATATTGAGTTAAAAACTTGCTATTGTAAGAGGTGGTTCTTATGCAATAAATGCTGTAAAAAGCTTAGAGTGTCTTAATTATTGGTCGTCAGCGCCTCTGCAGCTACGACCCCAGTAGCACAGCTATTATGACAGACACTCAGCATAAGTTGTCACCGACTTTGCTAACAGGGGTATAACCCTTGCAAAGTGTGTTTGGTTGACACTTTCGGTTCAACTTGTGTTTGAGGACCAACAGTTTTGATATTAAATAATTGATTTTCGAAATAGGTATTTGACATTCTTTGCTGGAGTAAAAGCATGTTAATTTTCTTCTATGAACCCTGGCCTCTTAAACTTTTCCCTCCCTCTGGCTCAATCCCGTCCGATGGAGTTAAAAGAATCCGATGCTAAGATCAGTTAATTTTCTTAAGCCTCTTCTAGGTTGATGTGAACTCTCACATCAAGTGTTATTATTAGGAGGCCGCGTCGCGCCTTTTACCGAGGTTTTGGCACGACGAGGTTTAAGCATGACGACGTTAGTTTGTATGGGTGCATATTGGCACATATAGATGTTAGCTTGCTTGACACTTAACGTAGTGTTGGATTCGCGATTCGTGCGTCCTGACTTAAGCTTACTCTTGCAAGAGACGGACCTCATCTTGTAAATTTCTTCCTCGGATTTAGGTAAACTTATAATAGGATAGGTAGATAGGGCTTGTAAATTCGAATGGTGTGAATAAAAGTCATGACCTATGCCCAGACTGTTATTCAAGGGTGGGCGTAGCTCATGTAGAGGTCGGCTCTAAAGCAAACCTGGCTGGAAAGCCACACCTCTACAAGACTCGATGGTTATATTTGTATTAAGTTCCTTTCGAATATTCAAGCAGATGTCATATGAGAGTCATAGGTTTGACGTCTATAAAAATAAGTCGTTTATTATAATATATGTAAATGGGATAAAAGTATCTTAAAATATATCCTAAACAAATATAAAAGGGATTTTGATTTAATTCCTATAGTACCTACCCTAAGTAAAAAAAAACAACTGTCTACAAAAAAACTAGCTATTAGCTACTTACCTAGACCTATCCATAACAAACCGGTTAGACACAAAAAAAAAACCAATGAAATTCAAGATGGGTACCTACAAGTATGGGCATAAAATTTATCGTCCTATTTCTGTAGCAAATAAATCGCAGCTGGCACAAAGCATTCGCCCAGTCCAATTTATGTCGATATTGTCGCGAAAATATTTCATTTAGTTTGTTCAGCGCACGTCGCATCGCGGGCCGCGGGCTTGAAGCTAGTTGGACCAAGGGGGCAGACCTAAATTAATTCAGAAATTCTACGTTTTGAATTCCTTTTACCTACAAGACTCGTCGTAACTACACAAAGAGGAGGTACGTACATAACTAGATACTCAGAAAGTAGATAGCTACTCCTTTATTCATAAACGTTGCGTAGAGTAGTGACATAGTAAAAACAAATAAGTATGCCAACTCGAGCCCCGAGCGAGCGATAATAGCCTAAACACGTAGTGCTGTCACTTATAGTTTATTAGCAGCAGTGCTACCAGCAGCCGTGCGGATTTATTTGAAAACTATGATATCTCCTAAGATATTCATTGAAATCAAATGATGTCTAGGGCAATTTTGTCCAAAATTAAAAACTTGTGATGAATAACGTATTTATTTGGATAAGTATTAATATCATGTTTATAAAAACACCTTCGCAAATAATGCATTATTTTAGAACAAATTTGATTACTATAAAAAAGGTTATTCTGAGTCAAGCTCATGTGCTGTTGCGGACTTTTTTTTAGAACTTTTTAAAGGGGAACAATTCTGTCATACATGATTTTTGCGTAACTCTAACCGTTTATGCAGCGCACGCAACGGAAGCTCTCAAAAGGAATAATTTTTCCCGTTTTTGCAACATTTTTCATTGATGCTCCGCTCCTATTGGTTGTAGCGTGATGTTATATAGCCTTCCTCGATAAATGGACTATCAAACCAAAAAGTATTTTTCAAATCGGTCCAGTAGTTTCGGAGCCTATTCAATTCAAACAAACAAATCTTTCTTCTTTATAATTTGTAATCGTTTATAACAATAATTGTCTAAAATAACATTAATTTCATGTTTTTAAAACCCACTGCGTTGTCTTTACTTTCGAATGAAGTTGAAAAGGGTTTAGCCGTCCTTCCATAAGCAAACTGCCCCCGATAGGAACCTATATCGTAACCTATGTTATATTGTAGAGGGTACTAATAGTAGTTCATCGCGTAGATATTAGCTCTATATCTCAGGTAATTGAGGAGCTATTTGAAAAAAAGTGTCCGGAGACGACTTTTTTTCAAAGTGATATATCTCTGTTGATTTCAAAGCTAGAAAAATAAAACCAATTCCAGTGTTTATGGTACACTTTACAGTTTATTTTATATAAATTTTCATAAGCCAAGCTTAAATAAAAATGTAAAAAAAAAATGCATTATTTTTTTTTTTATTGATTTCTATAAGATCGAATTGAATTACCACTTTGAAAAAAATATATAATAATTGTCTATACCTTGCCTAACAGCATGCCAAGTTTCATTAAAATCCATAAGGTGCAACATGATGAAAAAAAATAAATAAAAGTAAGTGGACCACCTTATGACCACTTTGTTGACGCTTTTAACTTTTAATTTTTCAATAATCTGGTATTTAATTAAATCGTATTGCGCATTTAAGCGTATTGGGCATGAAAGGTTTAAAAGAAAATAGAAGGATTTTTTCTCAGTAACAGTTAAATCCAAAAAAAAAAAAATAGCTTTTATTAGTCATCGTCATTATTTTCATTAATTACAACGTGATCTTTATTTATAGAAAAAACACTGGATAATATTTCTGCTGGGCGAACTATATGCGATTTATATCTTGCATTTGATAAATAATATATAATTGCTGCCACGTGAGAGCAACACCCAACTGTTCGATTTCTATTTGCACAGTTACAGCAATAACGCCGAATATCTTCGCGGCTTTTTCCATTGGGGTTGTAGTCAATGTAAAATCTGTAGGTTTTGCTATTAATGTGTCGCGATTGTACTTGCACTTTTAAGAGCTCTTACACACGAGCGGCATATCCCAACGGCAGAGGTAACTGCAGCCGTCGACGCGCGTGGCGGCAACCGTCGACCTATAGCGACACTTGATCTTCGAAGTTGAAATGTCGACGGCTCAACATGCCGCTCGTGTGTAAGAGCTCTTACTTAAAGCCACAATTATTACATTTTCCAGACATAGCCAATATATTTTTAGGTCACTGGTTTATTCACTGCTTATTCACTACATTCACTTGTTATTATATATATATTTTTAAACATGAACAAACAATACGTCCCTGAATTAGGAATTTGTAAAACTGCGCAAATAATAACAGCGAAAGCGTACCACGACTATGCACTGTGATCAAACATGCACGCGCGAGTACTTTGATAATCTAGTCACTATAAAAGTAGATCGACAAAATATTGTGATAGGCTAATGACGCTACTTTGTTAAAGATTATTAGAGGTACCTTTTCCCGCTTGCCAAGGCTTGGCAAGCGTCAACAAAGTGGTCATTAGGTGGTCCACTTACTTTTATTATTTTTTTTCATCATGTTGCACCTTATGGATTTTAATGAAACTTAGCATGCTGTTAGGCAAGGTATAGACAATTATTATATATTTTTTTCAAAGTGGTAATTCAATTCGATCTGATAGAAATCAATTAAAAAAAAATTATTTGCATTTTTTTTTAATATTTTTATTTAATCTTGGCTCATGAAAATTTATATAAAATAAACTGTAAAGTGTACCATAAACACTGGAATTGGTTTTATTTTTCTAGCTTTGAAATCATCAGAGATATATTACTTTGAAAAAAAGTCGTCTCTGGACACTTTTTTTCAAATAGCTCCTCAATTACCTAAGATATAGAGCTAATATCTACGCGATGAACTACTATTAGTACCCTCTACAATATAACATAGGTTACGATATAGGTTCCTATCGGGGGCAGTTTGCTTATGGAAGTACGGCTAAACCCTTTGAAATATTGTATGTTTTGTCTGTGCTATTATTCGATCTTTCGTTCATTTCGTTCGCGTCGTCAATATCTGTGACTGTCACTTTCTCTTTGTTTATGTCAAATTCGAATGGAACTATGGAAGCGGAAAATTATCTTGTATTTTATTTTTTACTGAATTAAATATAGTTTAATCATTACATCACGTATATTCATATTTCTTATAAAAAGACATGATGTGAGTGTGGTCACTGTTGAATAAAGATTACCTATTCTACTGAAGTCGAATCAATTGCAACATGGAGGGCAAGAAAATATCCTTTGGTTTTATGAAAACTAAAAAGGTTGAAAAACCATTTACACCAATAATAACTGAAGAGAAGAGGGACTATATAGAATGTGTTGAAGAGAAATCAATTAAAGTTGTGGGGTAAGTGACAAAATCCTGTTTATTTTACATCCAAACTAACCTAAAAATAGACATTTTGGCTGTTATTATTCAGTTTCAATTGGATAATTGTAAGTTAGAGCTCATAATTTTGTTTGCCTTAAAGCACTTCATGGTCAGTGGGTCGTCTTACATGCCTATGTAAAAACGGAAAAAAACATAAACATCATTCTAAACATAATCTCATAAAATACCCGTCAAACATTTATTAAAATCTGTTTCAGAGGCGAAACGGTAACAGAAGATTTGCCGCTAGTGATTCCTATGAAACCAAACACTCTCATCACGGCAGAGAAACTAAAACAAATTGCCGAGAAAGTTGAAAGTGCTGTTCAGGAACCGGAAATCAAAGAGGAACCTGTAATTAAAGAAGAAAGGGTTGAAGAAAATGAGACCCTGGACCAGATGGCTGTTCGGGAGCTGATCCAAGAAGCTAGAAAGAATGTCAAAGTAGAAGTTCCTGATAATTTAGCTATTCCTACTCCTGCAAAGCCTGTAATGACTGGAGAGAAAGAGGTAAATGTATTTATGTTGTTGTAACTAGCTTCGTCTAAAGGAAGAGTTTGAATTTTCTAGGGAAAAAGTATTTTAAAGGACATTCACATTCTAATCTGTCAAAAATTCTACTTCGCCTACATTTTTGGCAAGTTCTTGACATTGATTATCGCTGCAATGATAATAAAATTATTGTGAATTGAATTTGAATATATTTTTTATGAGAATAATTTATCCTTCTGAAACACTGACATACATTATCATGATGTGAAGTCAAAAACAAGCCAACAATAGTTTTTACATTAAATTAATTGTAAATAGGGTCAATTTTGATCTTAAATTGCTATAGTAATGCATTTTTTTATAATATGAAAATAATAACATGCAAATAACTGCATTTTTTTTTTTCACCAATCCAATAGTGTTTCTATTACAATAAAGGTGTTGCTATTATGTCTGAACATGCTTGTATGTAAATACAATGAAATCAATTGATTAATACACAGCAGATAAGTTGTTTACCACCTACCAAGTGTATTAACTCTTCGCACATTGAGTGTACACCATGTGTACCAATAACAATAAAATTTCTATTGTGTCTGCTAATTAGACGTGTAATCAAATAATAAACATGTCTTGTTCTGAGTTGTAATTAAATAAAAATCAAAGAAAATAAAATAATTTATATCTTCATTACAGTCTTCCTTAGATGACTATGAGTCGGTGCCTATTCAACAGTTTGGAATGGCAATGCTTCGAGGCATGGGGTGGACACCCAGCAAAGATGGGTATGTAATCTGCATTCGTGTTTTATTTGCCAAAAGTGTAAACAAATATGAGTTTATGGAAAAATAACTTTAAATCCTACACAATAAATTTCAGTTTACACTACAACTTAAAAAAAAAACTAATGCTTTTTTAGTAGTGCTAGTTACTCTGAAATCAACTTGATAACCATTAGAATAAAGTTGATATTTGAAATAATATTAATTTGAAACATAATTTTTTTTATATTGTGTACTTTGAACCCCTGGGGGCTTCAGGCTACTTTTTATCAACATGACCATTTGAGCTTGTTAATTTTGTAGCAGCGCCCAACGGTTTCACCCGCATACGGGTCGATTCCGTTGGAATACCGGGATAAAAAGTATCCTATGTGTTATTCTGACGTATAAGATATATTACTGCAAAGTTTCATCAAAATCCGTTCAGTAGTTTGTGCGTGAAAGAGTACATCCATCCAGAGTTGGGCGTAATCAACTACTTTTGTAATCGGATTAATAATCTGATTGAAAGTAATCATGAATACATCAATCATGATTACTTTTATTTTGATTACTTTCAATCATGACTATATTTGTAATCATTAGTTTTGATTACAATAGTCAGTAATCTTAATTACATGGGTAGATTTGATTAATTTTTTAAGCATATTTTTAATAAATGCGGTTCTATATTCAATCAGTATGTATCTTGTATGTCTGCGTTTTTCTAAAAACTTCTGATCCAATTTGGATGTCATGGACGTTTTGTACTCTTTCGTTATTTAAATCCTTAAGTAAATTCGAAAAAGAATTTCTGCGTGCTCAATTGCATTTCGGAGATACGGCACGCGGGGTGCGGGAGTTGGGTGGAGTACGGGGTACGGCCGGTAAGCCAATCGTCCGCCGCCTGCGCCCCGCTTCTTGCCATAGCGCAAGTAGTCAGTCTGTATAATAGTGCGCAAGGATATAAACGTAAATTGATTCACGAGTCTAAACCGTGACGTATTGGCCTATGTGTTTTGGTGTTTAAACATTATTATTGTAAAATCAGTATTTATTGTAAAATGGCGTCAAGTTCTTTTTCGTCTTTATCTACTACTTAATTCAGAATCTAATAATGATTTTATTTTTCGAATTCCTAAATGTAGTTAGTATGCATCAATCAAAAAAGTAATCAAAATAGTAATCAAAATAACGATTACAAACTAATAATCATTAATCACCGATATGATTACTTTCTTGATTAATTTCCGTAATCTGTAATCTTGATTGATGATTACAAAATGTAATCGTAATCCTTAATCATTAATCTGATTACAATTTGCCCAACTCTGCATCCATCATCAAACAAACATCCATCCATCCTCACAAACTTTCACATTTATAATATTAGTAGGATTTATTTTGCTTTTATTATTTTCAGGTCTAAATACAAGCAACCTGAACTCCGTCCAAAAGGCTTAGGTTTAGGAGCTGATAAAGTAATCAAAGAGAATCAGAAGAAGCAGTTAAAAGACAAGAAGCAAGAAGAATTAGTTATTGTGAAGAACTCCTTTGTGAAAATAACTACTGGGAAATATAGTGGTTATTACGGCAAGGTAATTTAAAAAAAAAAATTAATAACAACATTTGATTTCTTTCTAATGGAAAAATCCAACAACACAGTTTAACCTGACCCAGGAATTGAACCCAGTACCTCATGTTCAGCAGTAGTATTTTATAATAAGTACTACCCATATTAAAAGAATTGCCAGCAGGGTCATCTAAACATACCAAAGCGAAACATGGCCCTCCCAATACCAACTAAACTATCATGACAGTGCTGTCAAATTTCTTGACAAAATCCTTTAGAAGTTTTTTCACCATATTTCTGACAAATCAGCGTAGCTATTCACAACCGTTCGAAACGCTTCCGTGTCGAATGGAACATCAATCAACCTTATCTAAAGGCACACACACAAATCCAAGACCCGAAATTTTTTTCACTTTAAATCTAGCCAGACGACCGCCATTTTTCCGACAGCAATTTGTTGTTGGTGGCAATAAAAATTAGAAAAAATTAAATGTGTAATTTTCGATTCGACAACCTGTAGAATGGTTGTTAATAGCTAGGTTGGTCTTCACAGGTCTTATTGAAAAAATTTCTCAAGAAATAAGCAGTACTTTGGAACTTAAAAGTTCCCCTTGTTATTTTTACAGTGTGTACTTACCTAAATCTATATATATAAAAATGAAACCCGTTTTCCGTTGTCACGACATAACATGAAAACGGCTGGACCGATTTCGCTAATTCTTTTTTTGTTGTGATCGGTATTGCCAGGACAAGGTTTGTATGAAAGAAAATTTTAGAAATTCGAAAAAAAAAATGGCACCCGTGCGAAGCTGGGGCGGGCCTCTAGTAATAAAATAAATAAATTCTATAATTTCAGGTTGTGAGCTTAGATGAAGATAATGGTCGCGTAATGGTAGAAATTGCTGTTAAGAAAGAAACAGTCAGCCTCAGTGAATTCATGATGCATGCAGTCACAAAATCAGAATATGATAAGGAATCTAAAGTTATAAGTTAGTATATGCATAAACAATAAGATAAACATTTACACCGTCCAAGTATTGCAACTTGCAAGTACTTAACCGAGCGTTAATCTGGCTCATGGAGATTTAGAAAGATACTGCTGCAAAGGTGTTGTGTGTCAAATAAGACATTCTTCAAACCAGAACTTTTCCTAATACAGTATTCTTTACCTCACGAAACGACCCACGCTTTACTTGTGGTAACTAAATGTACAAATACGCTGTGAATGTGTGCATGAAGACTAGTAGCGTCATCACATAACACACACGCATTACCGACTTCGTCATCGTCTCGGACGGTACCGAGAGCTCCTGCACTTACACACATTCACAGCGTGTATCTACCTTGGTAACCACAAATAAAGCGCGAATCGCTTCATGAGATAATACTATACTCGATGTGCCATATTAACGACCGTATACTGTAGAAACTTTAGTCAATTAATTTCTTTACAGATGCAATTGAAGATGTCACTAACAACTTCAGATGCTATTTACACACAAACCCTGCTTTTTGAATGGGACTGCAAGATACAACACTTAGACAACCCATACGTTTTATTCATTACACTAATAATAAATGTATTCAATACAATTTTAGACGCGGGTTCATTCGAAGAGTACAAAAAGACAGAAAAAGTAACACAAAAACCGCCCAAACAGGAAGAAAGAAGTTCGACCAGTCAAAGAAGTAATGAAGTTAATGTGAAAACTGACAGAGACAGAAGTAATGACGATTATAGACGGCATAGAGAAGACAGAGAAGAAAAATCATCAAATGGCAGAAGTAGGGACAGGACGAAGGAAAGAAGAGATTCTTCTAGCAGCGAAGATACGGCGAGACGCAAAGAGAAAAAAGAGAAGAAAAGATATAGCAGTAATGACTCTTTAAGCTCTTCTGATGACGATAAGAGAAGAAGAAAACACAAGTCTAAGAGCAGGAGACATCGAAGCAGTTCCGAGGATTCGCGCAAAAGGAGTTCAGAAGTGAAAAGAGATATCGATAAGAAACGCAAAGGGAAGAAGAAGAAGAGAGACAGAGATCGGTCACCGAATTATAAAAAGCATAGGAAGTAAGAATCAAGTATAAATAAAACTTATAAATTTTAGTGGGTGTAAGTATATTTTCCTTTGCCTTGCAGTTTAAACCCACCATGGTCGTTTAACGGCCGAACCCATTACCTATCTATCACCAGTTTTGGCATACTGGAGGTAGAAAAACCTGGTTTTAACGTCCCAAGAATCTATGATTATAATTATTATACTGGCTATCATCAGTAGCGATCTGTCTTTAACTAAAAATTTAACTTTAACTAAATTCGGCCGTTCATTGTCTACTCTCCAGTGACTGTAAACAAATTGGTAATCGCAATGTTTAGCGGATAAATGACCCATTGAACAAAATTTTATATTATAACACCCATGAGTAGACTGGGTCTTGACTAAATGAATAACGTTATCTCTACAATGAACCTTTTCTTTTTTCAAAAGAACTCATTTAGTGCCATCTATCCTAAGCCATAGGAATTTCTGCCACTAGATGGCGCTGTTACAATAATTACCAAAATTAAATATAGGTGGCGTTGAAATTGATTTTCTTGTAGGGCTGCCCACAAATAACGGCTAATCAAGAGCTCTCTTTTTTCTGTGTTTAAGATAAAGGCCACCCTTTGTTGGGACCGACAGGTGTCGCACAAAAAACCAACCAATGATGTGATAGATGAAGATGGGTAGCAGCGTGTAAGGCCTTTCGTACGTGAAAACCTACGGCTTATTCGCCGTGTGTAGGCACGGTCACAGAGTACTTTTTAATAGACTGCACGGTCGTCAGTGTTGTATGGAAAAGAAAGAAAGAAAATACGTTTATCACGTGGAACACTATGGAAGCTTGTTGTCAGACTCGACACGCCGTAACATAAGAAACCATGCAGTGAACAAAGAGTCAAATCTAACTGTATAACATGACTACCTAACTTGCGAGATAAGCAATCTCCATAATAACTACGAAATCCATAGGAACATAATATTATGGGCTAGCATGTCATCAATAAGGCAGTCGGTCCATGTATAAAATACATAAATTAAGCTGCATGACTGCATCTGCACCCTAATTGCCTAACAAACTTTCTATCACAGTCAGAGTCACTGAAGGATATTGCTAATCCATTGCTGCGTATGTTCGAAAGATTTGTCTGTACAACAACGTACCTAAATAAAAGAACGTTGTTGAACTGTTAAAATAAAAGCCATTGCTATTGTTAGTTAGTGTGTAAGAGCGGTTCTGCTTTACATCCGATCCGATTTGTATGAGGGGTTGCGGACTACGATCCGAACTCTATCCGTCCGAATTAAGAACATTCCCAATTGAGATTGAAGTCGGATCTCTTTTTTGTTTAATTCGGATTCGGATCGGATATAGTGCAGAACCTCAATCACCCCGCAGTATCTAACATTTTGTTAGGTATCCAATTAAAAAAGCCAACCAAATTCAGTGATTAAATAAATTAGAAGGAGCAATTTAAAAACTGTCACTGCGTTTTACAACGCTGCAAGTGACAGCTCAATTAACGAGCTTTTGGTACAACCCGGTGGCGACCAATATTTGTGCATGGTATTAAGTACCTAGGCTCTGCTAACTTCTCGTAGGTATACCTACACTTAAACATAAAATTACGCCCCGAGGGTAGATAGGGTGGATATAGAGGGTCTACCCCTCTATGGTGCATATACGTAGGTAACAGCATAACCAGTCTATAATGTTCCCACTGCTGGGACACAGGCCTCTTTATGTGATAGGGAGTGGGCCTGGGCCATGATCGAACACGCGGGCTCAGTGCGGATAAAAACATAGGTGCCTTATGTATAGGTATTTGTAGTAGGCAACCTACTTACCTACAACCACATTATTCGCCAGATAGTCCTATGCAATTGTGGGGAAGTAGCATAATTGGCCTATAATGTTCCCACTGCTGGGACACAGGCCTCGTCGTGATTCTGAAAAAAAAATCAGCTGTTCCCTACATTTTGACGAGTTATACGAACATAAATGTAGGGAACAGCAGATTTTTTTTTCACGCTTTCAGGTTTGGTCCCATAGTAAAAGTTGTTCATAATGATGAGTACAATGACCCCTTAAGAGGAAATCGGAGATTAAAAATTTCAGCTTGTATACTATAATATGTCAGTAGATTTTTGCGTGAAAGAGTAACAAACAAACATCCATCCATCCATCCATCCTCACAAACTTTCGCGTTTATAATATTAATATGATAGTAGGAGTAGGTACGGAATAGGTATAAAGTACCTACTTACCACAGTAAAACCACAGCAGAAAAACCATAAAAAATATAAGTCCTACTTACTTACATCAAAGAACATGGATAAATTACGTCCATGTTTTAAACTCATCATATACCTATACCTATAAGTATTTCAAACGCCGAGGTTGATAGAAACATAAATTATTCAAAACGCTGCAGAACATCAATTTTCCGGCTACAGGTAGGCATTACCTACCTAAAAAAGCTCTAAATAAAAAAGTAGGTACAGTCGAGTTCATTAATATATTGGCAGTGACAATGTTTCAAAATATTGTAAGCGTTAAAATGGTCATATAGTTCTATACAAACTTAGACATCAATAAAATGTTTCCATATAAACTGTTCATAAGTATGTTACGGTAGTGCAGTCAAAAATATCTGACTACTCTTCGGAACATAAATATCTAAATAGTCTAGATTTCAAAATATTTGATGCAACCTAGGATTCAAAAATATTTATATAGCTTTGAATATTCAACTAAATTGCCTTTACCATTAAATTTATTTTTGCTTGCCGGAGAAGAAGTCCGAGTAATAATGCAATATTGCCGTTGAAGGATGTCATAATTGACAACTTCAAATTGATTTTGTTTCAAGATATTTTTCATAGAAAAATAATTGCATAGATATTTGTGAATCTAACTTTGCGCTAAATAATATGAACAAGGGATTGCGCACAATTTTTAGAGTCTTTGTCTGTAGTAATATTATTGATATAATGTAGTTACATATTTATGATGTCACAGATTGTTTACAATTTATTGTAGGTACGCCAAAGCTGTTTAGAGTTTTATGAAACTTACCATTGCCTATATAATTTTGATTCATGAACATGCTCACATATTAAAGAACTCGACTGTACCTACCTAAGTATCTTTCCAGACGCAGGTCCATGTGACACACTAGTTTCTGCCCGTGACATCGCCTGCGTGAAATTTCTTATTCCCCCGATCCACACCGTCGCATCGCATCGCCTGCCCGCGCTATTAGTTCGTTTTTGCGTTCTTTCTTACCTTTTTTCTTTTTGATCGGCCCATAAGAGTCCTAGCGAGATTTTATATAGCCTATGGTCTTCTTCAAGAATTATTACAAGAGAATTTTTTTTTTTTTATTAGGCTATCAAAAGCAAAAATAATTTTTCAAATCTGACTGGTAGTTCCAGAGATTAGCGCGTTCAAACAAACAAACTCTTCAGCTTTATTATTAGTACCTATGGTAACAATAGAAAGCCCTTTTTTACAAAAAAAAAACAATCGAGTTCATAAAAAAACACTACAAAGTGATAAATAACTTTAATTTCGGAAGTCGGTGTCGTTGGTTCCGCATTTTCGTTTTTTGACACCGACTTCCGAAATTAAAGTTATTTATCACTTTGTAGTGTTTTTTTTTTTAAGTTGGTTATTTTTTTTTGTTATAAAGTTTTTATTTTTTCACTTTTTAGTTGTACCTACCCCACATAAATTCAATTAACACTAGTGCATTGAAGAATTGAAGACACTGACTAGAAGAATCATCAAAACTCGCATGGAAATGCCTGAGATGCAGTACATTTATGCATATAACTTCGTACATAAGAATAACCACCTAATGTATTATATACCTACTAGAACCTTCCTGAAAGTATGCAGATCACATTAGTGAAAGAATGATCAAAATTGGTTCATTCGTTTTTGAGAAAATCGCGGACATACAAACATACATACATGCGGGTCGAATACAGAATCTCCTTTTTTGAAGTCGGTTAAAAAAGTAATTTGTCTCATTAGTGACATTTGAGCTAAAAGAACATTTAACTACTGAATTAGCTAAAGTAAATAGCGTTCCATCATGCCGTAATAAGTAGTACCTAAACTTAGGTCCTACCTACATGAAAACAATCCAATTACACTTACACCCTTCCCCCTTACAGTTTTTCTAACCTAATACGTAACTCAAGCTCGAAAATATCAGCTTTTACGGAACATAATTAGGTTACGGTCTGTCGATACAGGCATGGGCGAGGGAAAATAAACCTTTACATGGCTGGCCTGACCCAATTGATGGCCCTCGAGCTCAGAGCCGACCCGATGTACAGACGCCGGCACATCAACCTATTACAATCTGTCAAATTTCTTTAATAAATTTTCAACTTTATTGCTTACGTGTAAGGTTCAAAATTGATAGGAAAATTTGACAGTTTCGGGTAGGTTGATGTGCTGGCGTCTGTACTTAGGTAATTGTTTATCGGAAAACATCCCCCTTTATGTGCCGTAGGTAAAAAATGTCGATGATTATAATTACCACGTAGGAGGTACGTGCCTGTTGATAATATAGTCGGAATTCATTGGACACTCGTTAATCATCATTTCCAAATTAAACGGATGTCATGTTAAATCCGTGAACCTATAATAAAACATTAAAGTATTTAATAGTAGATTGTACAACTAAGGCATAAAATAAGCTATTTTACCCCGAGACGTTTATATCCACGCGAGCCGCAGGCGAGGGTGGATAGTTAAGTCGAGGGGTAAAATGGCTCGTTTATGCCTGAGTTATACACTCTGCTTTTCACTTCGATTGCGAGAAAATGAAACAGGCATAAAGTATACAGTACATACTTAATTAATCAAAAATGTTGCAAAGCATAGCTAATTCCCGCCACCACAGATAATACTGCCACGAAACTTTTTAAAAGTTTTTTTTTTAATTTCAACATTTGTCATTCGACTTGGGTACTTCATACTGCCAAGTCATAAAAACGTTTCTTTGCGTTTTTAAATAATAAAAGACAACTATTTTACCTGATTTTATTAAATTAACGATAGAAAACACGGAAGTGGTATAAATTAAAGAAAATGAAATAAATCACGACTTTAAATCTGCGATGTTTTATTGCGCGTGTGGGCTGTTGGGCCTGATTACCTTAGTCTCAGAAAAAAAATTTACTTTATGCACTAGAACATAAAAAGCGATTTTATGTCGCCTAAGCACAACATAAAGACGAACTTTTAGAGCATGAGAAGTGAAAATAATTTTATTTACGGGGCTCGTGACTAAGTAATAACAGTCGCATGGGTCGAACGATCAGGTTAAGCTATGCTTGCCGCGGTTGGTCCGTGGATGGGTGACCATTTTTACATACCGGGACCCCTCTGTGGCTCGGAAGGCACGTAAAATCGTCGGTCCCAGCTGTCATTCGTGGATCTTTTTGATCCTCGCGTCGCTTCGTGACATAAAATACTGTGTCTCGCCGTAACAAAACTTCACAAACACTTGCATCCTAATTGCGTAACATACTATCAATCACATACTGAATCATTTTGAAGGATATGGCCAATCCACTGCTTCATGTGTTCAAAAAAATTATCAGCTCAACAACGTAAATAACGCAATGAATGTTGTTGAACTGCCAAAATGAAAGCCAAGTGTGCTACGCAATTATTACCCGCTGGCATCTCGACAGATGTTTCTCTTTTAAAATATTTATTCATAAAATAAGAAGAAAATTGCAAACGTCGGCTCGTAGCTGCAACCTTTTACAATCCCCTCCAGTTCGCATTATAAATGCAATTTTTCATCAAGAATTTCTGCAATGCCAGGCGGTTTAGCGTGCTCTAGATTCCGATGGAACGTTGCAAAAAAATAGATAGTGAGGTCTTAATAAATACATTCCTTTCATCTTTTTAGAAATGTACTATCGAAGAAACTTACATCTATACACCGTAAGGGCTATTCTTGCTTACAGTGCTCGGCCGCTATAGTAGCGCTTCCTAACAGATGTGGTCATCGTGTGCATGGGATTTTGTTTTCAAATTGGGCAAACTGATGTAAGTTTCCTCGATGGTACCTAAGGATTGTGGCTAGGTAGCTGAATATAAGATATCTACCTACCCCTAGAATGTAAGTTGGTACATATCCTCCTAGGGATCCCTTCTTTTCGCATAATGTTCTTTGTCCTAATATACTTCGACATAACGGTTTTGGCACAATTTGTTTTGGCATGATAATACTTCGGCATAATTTTTTTAGGCATACCTACATTTTATGTTGGCATAATCATCTTAAAGACTAATTTGTTTTGGCATAAATTTAATTCGCATAATACTAAACGACGTTAGGGGCACCCCGAGGTTCGGTTTGGTTAGGTTCCTTCTAACCCTGCAGATAGAAATAGGAGCCCCGCGCAGCGGGGCTCCGTCGACCTGACGTCGTTAGAAATAAAACGAGCATGCTAAATTTATGCTTTAGAATGTTATGCTTAATCATTATTATGATTAGAAAAATTATGCTTAAAAAAATATGCGTAAGCTGTTATGCGTAATTATATTATGCGAAAATATAATTATGCCAAACAAAATTATGCTAAGTTATGGTCTTAAAATTTTATGCAAATGGATAGGGAACCCAAAAAAAAAAAGATGGGTTGCACTCCGGGAGTGCCGGCAGAAGTGAAAACTTGAATATTAACGTTGAAATAAATCAACTATTAATTGAATTAATATAGGTAACTCATTTTCTATCGCTATTTCTTCGTCACTTTTTTCAATAATAGATGCACTTTGTTCAATTTCCATATTTTAAACACTTTATATACACGAATTTTACGAATACACAGCAGTGTGGCCACTACACAGACGGTCGAGCTATCAGCTGTCACCATCCATGGATGCGCGTGGCACGCTGTAACATAAACACACACGAACATTCGCGCAAGCGCCCTGCGCCGCCTAAACAAAACAGCAGGCATACATTTTCGCCGCGCCGTAGAAAGAGAGGGGGATACTTCCTCTCCTACGCCGCGCCGGCTGTCTACTCTCCATCCGTCTTACGAATTTTCGATCAGATCACATGTCCTGACGCGAGTTTAACATTTTTTACCCATTACAAAAAAAGTGTACAACGTGTGTCACTTCAAAAATTTGTTGTTTCATAGAAACGTGCAATACCTACGCGTTTTAAATGGCTTTTAATTTTATTCATAGCCGTCGAAAAAATTCAATGCGGGTCAGAACCATTTACTGTATCCATGGTTTGCGCGTCGATGTCTCGTCACCCTGCATAATAATTTTGATGATGATCAATTCAACTTTACAGAGAAATGCTGTAAATACCTATGTAAGTACGAAGTAGTTACGTTTTGGTCAAGTTTAATCGCTTTTCGGAATTGCACATCATCCTAAGACACATCTAAATAAGAAGTAATAGTCCAGCGTAAGCCAGGACACACACACAATACACGCCACACAGACATGACACGTGAGACAGGTAAGCGAGAAGTCGTTAGTTCGACCGTTCATTCATATACTTACGGCACATCAAGCTACCCGAAACTGTCAAATTTTCCCAATCATCTTTGAACCTAATACTTAAGCGATAAATTTGAAAATCTATTTTAAAAATTGACAGATTGTAGTAAATAGCTTGATGTGCTGACGTCTGTACTGTACATACAAATAAATGAAATTGAAGTGCCTATTTGTAACATCAAAATAACAGCTTTTATTTTAGAAAAAAATTGAACTCCACGCAAAAAAAAACTAAACCTTCACGCGGGCACAAGCAAATACTTAATAAATCATTGAAACTTTTCAAGTATCAACAAATTCTCGTCTTTCATCGACTCAGGTGCTTCAAAGCTAAAGTAAGTCTACAAAGTATAATATTCTAAATGACAAACTTCAGTAGTTAGTAAATGACGATCCGTTTCAAACTTTACCTAATTATCGCTTCGTCGTTTTCCAACAACTCTTGGGAAAGTTTAATAATAATTTTCTGTAATGGGAATTAAAAATTACATCCCAACTAGCACACTAGTGGAAATAGCAGCCTATTTTGCAACTTTTAGCTGTACAGTAGCGCTTTAGGGGTTCAGAAAGTGGTTTTAAGTTCTACTATTGCTTCCGTAACTGCTCATAGCTGTAAATATCACTAGGGGTAGCAGAAACTGAACCAAATGCCACTCTAGGTTTTATAAGAGTTGATTTTACAACCCATTTGCCGTCTATAGCTTTAAAAGAGAGTTAAAACATGTATGTTAAAGCTTAAAGCTGCTAAAAAGCTTCTATTGCCGTTGCTGTACGCTTCAGAACTGCATAAAGACTTTAATTGCAGACTTTTTAACGGAACTGTATAAAAGATATATTTATCACTGTTCTGCCACTGAAAGTTTCTTTGCAGAAGTGATTTGTTCTTTTGCGCAGATTTAAGTAGGAATTTGATTGACTGTTTTACTAATAGCGACATTAAGGCTTCACAATAGAAGCAAGAGAGTAATGGACATTCCCTACTCATTTGGATAATTCTGCTATTTTTGTTAGAGAAATCAGATTTTATAAAATATTATGTCAGTTTAAAAGAAATATGGATCTGAATGCATGGAAGTTCAAACAAAGAACTGGTGGATATCGCAAGAAAGTACGGAGTGTTTATCAGAATATGCAGAAATTAAAAAGGCAACTGTGTGTTAAGTTTTTTTTAACTCAATTACGTGAGAGTAATTTAGCTTTTATTTATAAAACTCTATTCATTTAATTTATTATTTAAGGGATTCATTGGAAACAAACAAAAATAATGCGCCAAGTTCGAGTTCAACAAACACAAGCGAGGGTCCCGTAGATTTTTTTTTTTCTCAATTACTGATAACGGGCCAGTTACAGAGGAAAAGTAAGTTATAGCTTGGTGTGGCATATTATAAAAATAAAGTAAAATAACCTTCTTTGCTTAATTTATTGTTTCTTTTTTGTAGACTGGACTCGGCCAGCGAAACTGAATATAAACTAGAGTATGTCGAATGTGAAATAAAATGGATCTATCGCGAGCAAATACGAATTTGGGCGCTGAAACACAAATGTAGTCAAGTGGCTTTAAAAGACTTATTTCAAATTTTAAACCAAATTACTCCTAACGCTATGCCTAAAGATCCACGCTCACTACTTGGTACACCAAGAGAAATTACAATAAACTTCGTCGATCCAGGTGAATACTAGCAGCAGGAGTCGAATCTTCTATTTTACATAATTTTTTACTTTTTTTGTTCGGCCAGTGTAACACTCCATGTTTTTCCCACTTAGATGGACAGATGCAAAGTTCTTGTTTATTTTGTTGTTCATTATAAGTTTGAATTATTTAGAAAGGCATTCTGAAAACATGGTAAGACATAGTAAGTGTTAAACAATTGAAAGAGCGAAAAATATAGAAGCAGCTACAAATTATCATCGTATTTTAGGGTTTTCAACGAGTTCTACGGATCTCTACACAAATAACTATTAGTGTGGTTCGATATCTGCAGTAAGTACGAAATAAAAGTGATTGTAAAGACTTGAACTGCATTAGTGGTACAGGTATTACTTGGACCTTCAGAAGAGTGAAACTTAGCGCTTTGACGCGCAGAGAGGAAGTATTAAGGTTGAAGTTGCAAGTTAAAGCTGCTTCTCATAGACGACATGTTTACAAGACAAATATGTGTCATTACTTGAGAAATTTATAGGTTTTTATCGCAATTTGTAGTAAAATATAACTAAATATAGAACCAGCAACTTACTAAATACAAATGTAGTCAAGTATGTAATTTCAATATCGTGTAGGTATGTGATATTATAATATTTATATAATAATATTTTACATATTTTACGATATTCTGAGGTAATTATTGAGGCGCGTTAAAAATACTCCAATAATATCAACTATATGCACGATAAACTGATCTGCGTTTGTAGCCACTTGCATACAATACAAAATATAGCTCAAAGACACTATACTTCACTTATTATTTATTTGTATTCAGTAATGTCTGACTCAGGAACAACAAATGTATTTAATAAATGAGAGACAAGGTGAATGATCAGTGATCCTTTATTCGTTCAGTTAAACCTGTCATTCATTCAATCAATAAGCGCCACAAGAGCTTTAGTGTGGTGTTAATTATTAGCTGTAGCTCATGTAGCGCTTTTATGCCACTATTACGAAGTTCTAATGGAACTATAGATTGCAAAAAGTTGTGCCCCTTTGGCTCCAAAGCAGCTGCATAAGGTCTGCAGTGCACGCTCTGGCGCTTGAGCTTGGCGCCTTTGGGAATAATCGGATTAGCTCCAAAGCTCTTAAGCAGCAGTTTGTGCTAGTTGGGATTATGATCACTGTTATGAGTCATTGTAATTAGCTTGATTGATATATTACTGGTATGGGGCTTTTTAATCATATAAATTGGTGGACTTACCTGTTTTGTATTATTAGCTGCTGTAAGTCAGCTAGCTCATAAGCTGGAACCGCACCCAGCCGGCCGGCTAAACTAGCATTTTGATTAGACTGAAACATATTGGTAAGAGCAGTGGTGGCCAAGTGGTATTTGCCGCGATTTACGAGTTGCAGGTCGTAGGTTTGAAGCCAGGCGCTTTACTTTGTGTAAATTATTTCATCACCCATCACCACTTTTCTCATAAACGGTGAAAGAAAACATCGTTGGGAAACCGGCATGTCCCAGAACCAAAAATTTGAAGACATGTGACATCTACCAACCCGCACTATGCCTGCGTGTTCACAACGCCCCACGGCCCACTTGCTCTCACCGAGAGAAAGGCCTGTGTCCCAAAAGTAGGGACATTATAGGCTGATTATGTCGGCTTAAAAACTACATACAAACTTTTTCTTTGACACAATCATTATTTTGATGTTAGTAGCTTTTAAACCTAAATAGAAAATGCATGGTGGCTCGATTTTGGAGTCTAGGAGTGTACGTACCCACTCCTAGACCACAGGCCTCCTCTCTGTGATAGAGAGAGTGGTTTTTAATCCACGACTCGGGCCCAGTGTGAGTTGGTCAAAGTCAGGTCAAGCTAGGACATTCCGGCTTCTCCGTCAATTAATAGTGAATTTTCTTCTTAGCGTGTCGATGGCAATCTAAATTGATTCGGCCCAGAATTCGGCTACGTGATTAGCGCTATCACTAGCGTCCATCAGTTCCTGTAACGTGCAGCTGACAGGACACGCAGGACATGATAGTGAATGAATAACTAACATAGCAATAAAAAGCCTGAAAGAAAATTGTCCCAAGTATTTTCAATCGTAAAAATCGTTCTACCAGCAAAAAAATACGTGAATACTCAGTGTAATCGTCCATTTCTGAATACGGTCCCCTTAGACCAATTCAATGTCCGGTCGCGAGTAGTCGTGCACTTGCCAATATTGCCATAATTGGTCCCCGTTACGTTTAGTAAAAATGAGAGAAAATTGCTTTACATGGAAAAAGTATACAAGGAAATAACTTGTGGGGTAAATGCCGTAAATAATTCTAGGGGAAATTAGTAGCGAAAGGGGAGTGGTGCGTTCTACCGGAGATTGCGGAGTTGCGCTCTAAATGTGACAAACAAAGTGGTTATAGTCACATAACTCTATATCTAGTCTCTCATAATTCTCTCTACTCTAATAAAACAGTTTTATATATGCTTACTCCCTTACTAATAAACGTAGGTATTATATCAGATGAATAGTTACACACCAATTTCTCTCTTTCACTTGTCAGTAATTTGACTTTCGAAAGAAGAAGACAACGCGTTGTGTAACTATGCCAAATTTCATCTAAATCGGTTCACTGGTTTAGGCGTAAAAAGGTAACATACAGACAGACAGATAGAGTTACTATAGAATTTATAATATTAGCATGGATAAGTATTTAACTAAGATACAGCACATAAATCTGGAAAGTCGCTACCACAGAGTACATTATATGTTGTTAGTAAATCTTAAACTCATTCATCATGATTCATTCATGATTTTCCCATCACCAATTCTCCAATATCAGCCCGCCTAGCATAGTGATTATCATATTGTGATTTACAACAGTGCGTGGCTACGACATAGTCCACGAACTGATATTCATAACTAGGCCGTAAACTCGGCAGTCACGGAACATAGCCGCATAATGGCTACTGTTTGCCATTAAGGCTTTGATCATGAACGATTTGTTACGGCTGAGGAAGATAACTAGGTTATAAGGATTTGTAAGTAGGTACCAATTGTAACTATTTAAAAAAATCGTTATTTAATTTTGTAAAACATGAAACGTTTATTTTCTCTTGACTGTACTTACCTGTCGAAAAGAGTAACCTAGATAGTGAATAAGACGGAGATTAAAACAGAAGAAGAATTAGCACGGGATCCAGGGGGGAAGTGGAGGGTGGGTTCAGGGATCAGATCGGAATGAATCGAAATATACATGTCAATCAATCTGTCTAGCCTTTTCCCAACTATGCGGTCGGCTTCCAGTCTAACCAGATGCAGCTGAATACTGTTTTACATGGAGGGACTGCCTATCTGACCTTCACAACCCAGCTGTTGGGTAAGACTGGCTGTCGGACTTTTGGGCGTCTGACTACCCGTAACGGCTTAACATGATTTCCGAAGGGGTCTCGATATGTAATGGATGGTCCAGCCATCCACGACCCGACCACGGCAAGCGTAACTTAACCTTCGATCGACCCGTGTGGCTGTTATCACATATAATTATTAATAATTATACACGAGCGACTATAATTTGTAATAGGACGAAATTAAATCTTATTTTACCCATGAGTTACATTTTGTTACGTTATTTCTATTTGGTCCGTAACATCCCACGGCTGGGAATATCTTTTTGATTTCTTTATAATTTGTTAATATTTAGCAACAAAAAAAAGGAATTCATGTTGCGTGTGAACGCTGGATAGGTACATGCACAATGCACAGCTCATATAATGTTGGAAATACATGAACCCAGAGCGCGTCCTGCTACGCTTGAGCTACGGCGTAGCTCACACCTGCTTCGACCGCGTAGCTGCGTAGCAGGTATCCTTAAATAACTTTGGGAAGTGTTATTTACCTGTCCGAACGTCTATCTATCCATGTAGAGATAAACCATTCTAAAAATGCACGCCCCTCCACTAAAATTTCTATACAAACATTTGAAATGTGTATGCAACAAGCAGTGGAGGGGCGTTCATTTTTAAAATGGTTTATCTCTAGTAGATTTGGTAAGGTCTGAGGGTAAATTAAATAAAATTCGTTTATAAAATCACTTTATTTTTTAGAAGAAGTTTTCTGTAGAATCACACCGGAAGTAAGGTATTACAGGCAGGATATCACATTGAACATTTATCTTTTAAACACTTAATTTACTTGTGAACATTTAACTACAGAACCTTTTACACAGAAAATATATATATTAACTTTTTATAATCTTTTTGTAAAAGACATATTTTACACACTGTATCCCATTTATGTTCTTATTATGACATACGTTTTTTACCTTTTTTCTCTCTCAAGTTAGAAAATTATATGGTTTTAATTTTATAATACAAAATAACCACAGTATCTTACGACTATTGCGTGAAAAATATAACTTATAAATAGTTTAATAAAATTAAGACTCATTTTAATTTTGCGCTCATTTCGTTCATATTTTGTGCATCAAATACTTAAATATAATTACTGAAAAAAACATTATCATAAAATTAATTCGGGCTTTTATCGAAGTTATATTTCATTGCATGAAAATTCGAGACGTAATATACAAAAAAACAATTCCAAGTGGTGTATAAAATTACATTGTAGTAGATAAGTATAAAATATTTTAGTATATAAATGATTTATATTAATTACAATAGGTAGATAGTATAAAAGTTACATATTATAATAGGTGTTGCAGGTAAAAATACATTTTTTACAATTTTTTTTTTTGGTATAGCGTGAAGACGGTACAGACGCCAACACATCAAGCTACTACAATCTGTCAAATTTCTTTAATAGATTTTCAACTTTATCGCTAAAGAATTAGGTTCAAGGTTGATTGTGAAAATTTTACAGTTTCGGGTAGCCAAAGCCAAACCGAAATTTATTTTTAATTCAGCCTTTTCGTCTGTACCCTCTACGTTTTTTGTTGGAAAAAAATAATAACAACAGTTTATAATCTACACAAAAATATATATGGTGAGAGTGAGTACAGATATCTAACATATATATCTAAATAACACGAAGACGCGTAATACTTTGTTATATATTTTTTTATTACATATTAACCCCCTTACTAATACACGTTGTATAGCGTTTGTATAGTTACACAACGCTTTGTCTTCTTCTTTCGAAAGTCAAATTACTGACGACTGAAAGAGAGAAATGGGTGTGTAATGTGTACTATTCATCTGATATAATACGTTTATAGTGAAGGGGTAGTAAGTTAAACCGATCCTAACTGTTGTTCATTTTTGAGCATAGGTTGTAAAGGCGGATACAGGCATAACAGGCATGCGTGGCGCATGCCTCGCAACACACGCCTCGATATTACTTTTCCTCGAGTAACGAGTAGCCTCACCACGAATATGACCGTCCACACATTGCGAAGCATGCGATGAGCGCCGCGCCGTACGCTGCGTATGCCTCGCAAAACTGTATCCGCCTTTATACAGGGTGGCAGAGACATCGACACGCAACCTGTTACCATGGATACCGTACATGTACAGTACGTTTCGTCGGTTAAATGAAAAAAATTCTCTAAAAAATTGTTTCTTGTAGGTATTGCAATTTTGTATGAAACTACTGATTTTTATTTTGATAACCGACTTAACTGTTCTATGCTAGGAGGTCCCTGACACCTTTTATAATCTGACTATCAAGCCTAAAGTGTGCTAAATTCTTCAGGAGATTCCAATATGTAGGAGTCGACGCGTCTTCGCGATTCAAAAGAGTCTTATTTAAAAGTTTTACAGCTTGTATCCAGATATTTTAATGTTATTACTAAAATACACCTTATGAACTATAAGCGTAATCACACCGATCACATAACACCATGTTACACCGTTTTAGGGATACTTAATAGGAAGACTAAGGTTTTTAGGGAGAGTCACGGGCGCAGCCAGGGTTTTTGAGGGTCGAAAAACACCCTTAAAACCGAGAGGGTAGAAGTTACATTTAGCAGTAAATTGGCGTCAAAAATCTATTTGGATATTCCCTCTGAAATAGAAAATCTTATAGAAAACCTGGCTCCGCCCATTGAAGAAATCAATGGTTTTCTACGTCATGTATTTAAAAAAAAAACAGCTGCTATCATTCGCCATGTATGATTTGCAAGAGATTTTCTGATAATTGAATCTCTATACAAATGATTTATTGAAGCTGTAGATTCACTCGCTTATTCATAAACTGTATATGCAAAGGACAGATTCTGAAATGATGTTTATTCAACATAGCGAGTAGTTGCAAATAATGGAGCTTCGGTCTTTAAAATGCAAGATAAACATTTGCTTGTTTTTTTGGTAAACATTTATACACATTTACTGGCTAAAACATCTTTGGTAAACAGTCAACCACACAGTCAATCACAAACGGATACTAGGTTTCACTCAGTTTTAAGATATGTTGACTATTTTGTCAAAATAATAAAAGGAATATTCACATTAATTGCTGTATTATTGGATTTATAACACTTATTCATTGTCACTGCAATATAATATAATGTTAATCTACAAAGTTCGAGTGTTTTTTTTTAAATCAATTTTACCTTTTATGGTCCACCCTATCTTGCAAAGGAATGAAGGCCAGAAATCCTTAACACTCATTTCAATTTTGAAATAAATACTTTGAGCATCATAATTATTTTATCCTTCATTACAATAAAGGAATTTCGCTCTTATAAAATGTTGTTACGAAATTTACACAACTTAAATGGTTTAGTTTGGAGCCAAATATTGTCCTTGCTCGAGGTATGCCCAAACCCCGCCTTAACAAGTTGTCAAAATCGAGAAAATAAAACGCGAAAACTCGACGATCAAAGAATACCAAAGATCCAATTAAATAGTATAAAGGGGAAGAAAAACAATATACCTCTAATCTTTGTAATCCAGACCCAACCCTTTTATCTCGATATCAAATAACTAAAGTTTGAGAGAAGGTCCGTACTATGAGTTCAAGTTCTTTATAAGTGGACTTAGAATACAGAACAAACCAGAAGGCGCAAACGCGCATAGAAATGAGGCAACAGAAACTACCACCATAATTATGTAGAGTAGTAGTTTGACTTTTGTTTGACACTTTTATTTTAGTTAGTCTGCATTCATTTCTGCGGGTGACATAAAATTAGTAAACATGTTTCCACTGATATGATAAAAATGTAACGAATCTAACCATATTATAAACGTGTGGAAAGTCCAACAACAAACCAAAAATCGCCCACCTGGACGACTTTTGATTTATTTTAATAAATAGGAACAACAAATTAAAGCTACTTACATAATGCAATATTACAAACAGAAAAACGTAAATAACTTTACTAGAAATGTAGCCTACAGCACTGTTCACTTATTAACATTAATAAATAAAACTTTAAAGTCACTAGGAGATAAACTTTTCATGCAACAGTTACACTATTTTAAAAACAAAAATTGAAGTACTTTAAAATCAACAAAACCAAAGTTTTGTTGTTGGACACATTGCGCGACAAGGAATTATGACCGTAGTCTAATTCTGGTTTGTTCTATATTCTGAGGCCCTATGAATTCAAATTCTTGTTACATGTGCGATGTGATCGGCTTAACGCTTGGTAAACGGGTTGTTGCGGGCAGTGGTGCGGGCTGCGGCGGCAGCGGTCTGCGTGCAGTTACACAGAGCGTCGAACATTCGGAGAACGAAGCCTCGCGCCCGGCCCAGTCGCCTCTTCAGATTACCTGTAACAATAGTAGGGGTAACGTTAATGGATGTGTCAGCACAAAAGGCGATGTACATTACTCCCTGTCATGGGTATGAGTTGTACAAATCTGCGTGACATTCTCTTTGTCAAGCCAGAACACACATGAGTAAAAAAGTACGGGCTTATAGAACTTGCTCTCTGGCACTCATAGCTGTGATAATTCTCTTTCTAAAGCTATTTCATATTATCTATATAAATAAAAATCAATGTTTGTCCTCTATACGTTCCGAAACCATTGGTCAGATTGTGATGAAACTTTGGTAAGTGTTCAGGGGACGCCCGTGAGGGTTCCCAATTATTAAAACATGGAAAGAAAATCTGAGGCGGTACGAAGTTCGCCGGGTCAGCTAGTGTGTCATATTTACGATCAGCGCACGGGGTAATATCGTAACAAACACACTACTTATAAGTAGCAATGGCTGTCATTTTGATAGTTCACCAACATCCATTGCGTTATCTAAGTACGTTGTAGAACAGACTTTATCGAACATATGAAACAATGGATTAGCAATATCCTTCAAAATGATACAGATTGAGATTGATAGTATTTGATAGTGTGTTACGCAATTATGGTAGGGGTATTGAACTTTGTTCTACGTCATATTATTACGGGTTGTAGCAATCGCGTGATAATCTTTTCCCCAAGTGGTACACCGGCGTTAAATTAAATTCCGTCGATTTGTTTTTCCTGTTTTTTATGGGACATTGGCACGACTGCTGTAGAACTTTTACGTGCCACCTACCGAGAAGTTAGGGCTCTGCCACAAAGATATTATAAGGCCGCCCATTGTATGTTATATATTAATAATCATTTTTTTTTTGTTATGTTTTTTTCTGGTGCACAATAAAGTATATATAAATAAATATTTTTTTACTACAAATACCCCCAACAAACGCCCTGTTTCGTTTGATCCACGATTTTTTACCCACCCTGTATAATAAAAGGATAATAAACGTATTACTGAAATCTTTAGAACGGCCTTTCCTTTAGTGTCCTCCTTAAGGCTGCGTTCCACCAGAGACGTGTGAGGATGCGTACCGAGGGATGTGTGTGAAACAAACCAATAACATCGCTTCATTTTCATAGCTTGAACTAAGATAGCGTTGTTATTGGTTAGTTTTACACACATTCCTCGCTACGCATCCTCGCACATTTCTGGTAGAAACACAGCCCTAACAAATAGTACCTAGTCTTACTATCAACGTATGTACAGACGCCAGCACATCAACCTACTACAATCTGTCAAATTTCTTTAATCGATTTTCAACTTGATCACTAAATTATAAGGTCCAAAGTTGATTGGGAAAATGTGACAGTTTCGGGTAGGTTGATGTGCTGGCGTCTGTACAGACCCTTTGTAATTTTACTGAATTCCTGTAAACACAAAACCACATTTACACTGCAGTTATGTAACCGTTTCCATTAATACCTACCGCGGAAGCCATTATCAAACAAGCATTGTTTGCGGTAGTACGATGGCTGAAATACGAGCGCATGACACGTGACGTCATCAAGGCTTGACACGCGAGAAAGTACTTTGTGAGCTGTAAACAATGGTTCTGACGATAAAACTTTTCAGTGACAAACTTGTCACTCAAAAGTTGAAGTTTTCATTGAAGTACCTACCGAAAAAACTAGTTAGGCCTGAGTTCACCCAATATTCAAACCACCGGTTAGGTATTTAAACAGTTGGTTTATGTTAAATTTCCTACGGAAATTTTAAATACAGGGTGAAATTGAATTCATGGGCATCCTCTTAAGGGGTCATTGTACTCATAATTATGAACAACTTTTACTATGGGACCAAACCTGAAATCGCGAAAAAAAAATCAGCTCTTCCATACATTATGACGAGTTATGTGAACATAAATGCAAGGAACAGCAAATTTTTTTTCGCGATTTTAGGTTTAGTCCCATAGTAAAAGTTGTTTATAATGATGAGTACAATGCCCCCTTAAAAGAATACCCACGAATTTAATTTCACCCTGTATACAGGGTGTTACAGAAAGGGTATATCAATACAAACGGGTTGAAGAGTGTATCTGGTCTAGAATCTCTGTACAAAATTTCAGCTCAAAAACAGTAACTTTGAAAATGCTTAATATTTTTTTATTTCGATAGTTTATTAAATTGAAATCATAACAAACATGTCACCGCACTACGAGGGTCATTATCCATTATCTGTAGTGTGTCTGTGCGCCTAGTACACGCACATCACGCCGCCGCGCGCCAGTGTAGCGCCGTGATGTCGAAATAAAAAAATATTAAGCATTTTCAAAGTTAATGCTTTTGAGCTGAAATTTTGTACAGAGATTCTAGACCAGATACACTCTTCAACCCGTTTGTATTGATATACCCTTTCTGTAACACCCTGTAGAATTGATTAAATATTTAATCAGTTGATTTAAATGTTGGTGAACACGAGGCTTAGTCATTCGGTAGGTACTTTAATGAAAACATAAAGGAGTGAAGTTTTCTTTGGTTAGGTATATCGAACTGCCTTGTCTTTTCTTCTTTATTTCAAAAACATAAACTTTCTCTGCTAATTAATTAATACGGTTGTTCTGTAGAAACACATTTAACCCATCTACCTTCAAAGCAAGAGTGAACAGGCATCTTCTGGGCACTCTCGTTCCATCATAGACCTCATCCATCGCTTTCCATCAGGCGTGCTCGAGGTCAAGAGCATGCCCATTCAGCAATTTAAAAAAATACTGTAAAATGCGGATTGTCTGATTTCGCTTTTTCCTCAGTTTCCTCAGATCAACTTGGGTAGATGGTAAACTGAAGCCCAATCCTTGAATAGAAAGCCTATCTCAAAATTCTTTGATTCTTAGATTGGGTCTTAGGGGAAACCTAAAGGGTGCGGTGTGCGGTGACAAGTAGGTATCTCCCGGACCACTGACATGGTAGTAGACGGAGACGGAGTCTCCCTAGACGGAGCATGCATAGCATAATCAGCCTATAATGTTCCCACTGCTGCACTGCTGGGACACAGGCCTCTATTCTGCGACAGGGATTGGGCCGTAATCCATCACACAGGCCCAGGGCGGGTTGATAGATGTCACATGTCTTCGAATTTTTTGGTTCTAGGACATGCCGGTTTCCTCACGGTGTTTTCCTTCACCGTTTCGAGAGCAGGGGTGATGAAAAAATTTTCACAAAGTAAAGCGCCTGTCTAAGTTCGAACCTACGACCTACAACTCGTAAGTAGCCGCCATTACCGCTTAGCCACATCCTTGAAAATTTCCCACATGGAAACGCTCCATCTCATGCAAAAAAAACGGCTATCTAAAAGACTTTTTATGCTAGTAGGTAGTAAGTTCTTTAATTACTTTCTTTTCCAATCAGATTTCTAGTGCACAGACGTCTGAGCGCTAATCAAACAAGCCTTGTTTGTCGCTCGATTGAAATAGGAGCCCTGATATATGACGTCACAAGATTGTAAGTCGGCAAACATTGCATTAGCGTTAACTCAGTGGTGGTGAGATTATAAGATTTCCTTTTCATTAAGATTTTAATTACTGTGAGTAGATTGAAAGGTTGAAACCATTTGCTTTTTCTTTCAGCCGTGTTTATTTTGCTGGAACAAAATGGACTCTTCTGTTTTCGTTCTCGTTTGTTTTTTCTTTTTAAGATTATCTTTTCTTTTGGGTTAAATCCAACTTCTGGTAGCAAAATTCGGAAGATATTAATTATTACAACAGTTTACAAAATAATTTATATCGCACTAGCTTCTGCCCGCGACTTCGTCCGCGTGTTTTAAGATAAAAAAGAAACAAAATATATGGCACTCGGCAATAGCGTAGCTCTCTATCGCTTTCCATCCCATTAAGCAATAATAAAAAACATTGGTTGTCTGTAAAGTCGGTTTACTGACGATCAATTTACGTGATAACGTCATAAGAAAACATCCGATCGTGCCTCTCTATCGCTTGTTCCGCGCTCTCGCTTGCACGCTCGGCTCAGGCGGAACGTGTCAATGAGTTATGCTTTTTCGTACGTGCAGCCGGTGTTCATCGATTTATAAGACGTGATCGAGTCAAAAAAAAAATTTAAATCCGATGAGTTTCGGACATTACACCCTACATACATTTTGTAGGTCTCCGAAACTCGAACGCGGAAGAAACCAACGTTAAAAAGAGGTGAAAGAGAGGTATAGGGGGTAGAGGTGCCTGCCCGCGCTATTACATCGTTTTCGCTTAGCGTGCTTTATGACTTTTTAGGGTTCCGTAGCCAAATGGCAAAAAACGGAACCCTTATGGATTCGTCATGTCTGTCTGTCTGTCTGTCTGTCTGTCCGTCCGTCCGTATGTCACAGCCACTTTTTTTCGAAACTATAAGAACTATACTGTTGAAACTTGGTAAGTAGATGTATTCTGTGAACCGCAGTAAGATTTTCACACAAAAATAGAAAAAAAACAATAAATTTTGGGGTTCCCCATACTTACAACTGAAACTCCAAAAATTTTTTTTCATCAAACCTGTACGTGTGGGGTATCTATGAATAGGTCTTCAAAAATGATATTGAGGTTTCTAATATCATTTTTTTCTGAACTGAATAGTTTGCGCGAGAGACACTTCCAAAGTGGTAAAATGTGTGTCCCCCCCCCTCTAACTTCTAAAATAAGAGAATGATAAAATTAAAAAAATATATATAATGTACATTACCATGTAAAATTCCACCGAAAATTGGTTTGAACGAGATCTAGTAAGTAGTTTTTTTTTAATACGTCATAAATCGAAAACCGCAATTTACCTTTCACAAAGTTACAACGAACTACAAGAACTTTTATATTATGTTACTTGCTGCTACGGAACCCTTCATGGGCGAGTCCGACTCGCACTTGGCCGGTTTTTTCCTTTTCCTCGGCTCCTAAATGTTGTTGGCGTTGCGTGATGTTAAGTAACTTATAAAATTCCTTAAGAATTGAGCTATCAAATGCAAATAGCGTTGCTTGCGTTAGTTTCAGACATTAGCGGGTTTAAACAAACAAACAAACAAACTATTCTGTTTTATTATAAGTAGGTATAGATTTGTATAGATGACTTCAAACTACTTCTGACCTCCTTTTTCGGTTTTACGAAATATCTACTGTCTCCTATAACATTTTAATACGCTTTGGAATGGGCAACTAGCTTCATATTTTCTGACTGACTGACTTCTAATGCTTTGAGTTTGAGTTTAATCTCTACAATAAGTACAAACTGTAACTCCCTTATTAATAAACGTTGTATAGCGTCTGTATAGTTACACAACGCTTTGTCTTCTTCTTTCGCAAGTCAAATTACTGACGACTGAAAGAGAGAAATCCGTGCGTAGCTATTCATCTGATAAAATACGTTTATTAGTAAAAGAGTAAGACGGTAACACAGCGTTAATCAAACTACCTTTGTTTGCGAACGGTTGTAAAGCGAGCGCCTGTCAACTGACGTCTGACGTCATCACAGCGGGAATCGCTTCAAAGAAGCGAACTGTTGAGTGCGAGATTATAAGATTTCAGGTTAATTAAGATTTTCATTACTTAAGATTACAAAGGTAAGGTTGAAAGGTAAAGTGGCGTGAAGCCTTTTGTTTTCATTAGAGGTAGGGACTTATTTGTTGGTTTCATTTTGTTGAGTATTTTGAGAGGGGTTTGTGGCTAAGTAACAAAAAGCCGTACGGGTCGATCGATCAGGTTAAGCTTGGCTTGCCGTGGTAGGTCCGTGGATGGGTGACCATCTTTACATACCAAGACCCTTCGTGCCTCGGTAAGCACGTTAAGCCGTTGGTCCCGGCTGTCATTCGTAGATCTTTGACAGTCGTTACGGGTCGTCAGAAGCCCGAAAGTCTGACAGCCAGTCTTACCAGGGGGTGTCGTATTACCCAGTAACTGGGTTGTGGAGGTCAGATAGGCAGTCGCTCTCTGTAAAATACTGGTATTCAGCAACATAGTTGGGAAAAGGCTAGGCAGATTTATTTTGATGAGTATTGTATGTCTTTGAGCATAAGCAAGTCCCTAATTAGGTACAGTCAACAAAAGCGATAACTATGCAGGACCGTCGGATATAATTGAAGTTTAGTAAGAAACCGATGGATGTGGTCGACTGCATAAATGAGCTGTTTGTTTTCTATTAATAAAATTAAATTGTATTCGAGAACATCCGTCGGTTTCTTACTAAACTTCAACTATATCCGACGATCCTGCATACTTATCTCTTTTGTTGACTGTAGGTACATAGCAAATCTGATGTGGAATCTAATGTTAGCATGTTTGCGATTTTTTTTTTTGCATAATCAAAGCCCTGAATACATAATCAATTTAATGTCAAATCACATTAGAGGTTGTGATTTTTGAACAAGTTATAACCGGCTACTTAAAGTTGTTGCTCCTGTTGTTGTTGTTGTTGTACCTAATCATTACCTACAGATTTTTTTAATAATAGGTACTTCTTGAAAGTTCGCTTTTAGCGATAAGACCTACCACTGTGTCACCCCAAAAATATCTGTAGGTATTTCGTATGGTGTACATAATAGTCTTCTATTATATTCTAAAAAAAAACTATCACTAGGAATCTACTAATTCATGTTTTATTGTTTACCCAAAAATAGAAACTTGTCATAATAAACCCCTACATGCAGTATATTACTACACACAATTTCATACAAATTAATTATGATAATTTTCACCTTCAACCCATCACTTAAATCTGACCTACATCCGTCATCGGCATTCTCCTACAGATCATGTAGGTACCTGCATACGTAGTGTACGTAACAGACCAGCAGTAACACAGTAAGGGTCTTCCCACATTTATCGACGCGGGATCGGCTAACGCCGGTCAAAAAAGCCTTTATGTCTACGTAATAAGGGTTTTACTAATACCATTCGCATCGGCTCGGCTCGGACGACGCGGCGCGACGCCGATCGACGGCGAAACGAGCCGTTTGCCTATTAGCTCGGCGATAAGTCGAGTAGTTTGGTGATACGCACTCGGCTTAAGCCGATTCCGCGTCGATAAATGTGGGTACACCCTAACTGTCCTATCTATTCTACCTACTGGGTCAAATTAAACTAGCGATATCTAAACACTATAAATTAAAATATAAAGGGGCCGGCGTAGCATGCGTAGTTCATACAAAATAAAAAAAATTAAAAAAAAAAATATTTCGCATAAAAGTGAACAATAACGCTAGTAACTATGATACGCTAAGAACTGTGTTACCAGAAAATTTAGTGTTACCAGGAAACGTAATACCAAGTTTTGTACTAATATCCGACGACCCTGGTTACCTATCTCTTTCGGTGACTGTACATTGAAAATGTTATCATTCTGTAGCTACGAGGACTCTGAAAAATAGATTTTAATAGACTAAACGTGACCAGTAATTCTTTATTTTTTTTATATTTCCATACATTGTCTTCGTAATAACACGCTTTTCAATGTCTTTTGTTTGAACAATGTCAAAATTAATACTTATTTTAATATTAACTTCGTACAGTTTGTGTAGTGGATATAAATTGTTGTTGGTGTTCCCATTTCCTAGTTTAAGTAACTCCGAGTTAGGAGAAGGATATGTGAGGATTCTGTTGAAGGCTGGTCATGAGGTAGAATAATAATAATAATAATTCAGCTACTTTTTATATTGTTGTCAACATCGCTCAGCACCCTAATAAAGCAATCTCAATCTGAATCATTTCGAAGGACATTGCTAATCCATTGCTTCATATGTTCGAAAATGTGTCTGCTCAACAACGTAAATAACGCAATAAATGTTGTTGAACTGTCAAAATGAAACCCATTGCAACTGATAGTGTGTTACGCAATCACCCCGCTGAATCGTAATTGGAAACAACATTTTATTGGAAAAAGCTTTGTTGTTAGGGTCAGTTCACACCGCGACGCGACGCGGCGCGCAGTTTTCAAGACAGCAATACAATTATAGACCTTATACCTTCTACACAAAAAGGTACACAATTCTGTGTGCTTACTACGTCGAGCTACGCCGCGCGGCGCAGCGCGGCGCCGCGCAGCCCTCCTCACTGATGTGTACCTTTTTGTGTAGTACATAAGGTCTATAATTGTATTGCTATCTTGAAAACTGCGCGCCGCGTCGCGTCGCGGTGTGAACTGACCCTTACGTTCAATGATATTATAAGTGAAAAGAAGTATACAGGGTGGCAGGGATATCGACGAGTAACCTGTTACCATGGATTCAGTACATTAGTTTACACCCTCTAGCGTTGAAATTTTCGATCGGTTATCAAAAAAAAAAAATTTGCTGTCTCATAGAAAAGTGCGTCTTCATCTACGCCTACGCCGTCAATATGGAACAGCATTTTTTTTTTTTTTTTTAAATAACCTATGAGTAATTTCAACGTAAGGGGATTCAGAATCATGTGCTGAATTCATGGCTACAGTTTGTACGTCGATTTCCATACCACCCTGTATAGGTTACCTATCCCAACGTTCGATCTTCAAAAACGGCACAATGTCATACTTACTATTGTATGACATTTGGAAGTACTTGGGGGCATGTTTGTAAATCGGGAGCAAAAAAGAGGAAAGACGACGAAAACCTGGCTACCAAGTTTTGACGTGCTACTTGCGGAGGGCGTTTAACCTTTCTACCTCTTTTTACCAATAATTATCATTGGTTACAGCTCGATTCAAACTTTATGGCTATGAAGTGCGCTACTCGCTGCGCAGTACCTCACCCCTCACCCCCGCTGACAGGTGAATTTGTTACTGCGCAGCGACTCGCTTCATGTTCCGAGCCGCCATAAAGTTTGAATGGGATTGTATAGACGCCAGCACATCAAGCTACCCCATCTGTCAAATTTCTTTGATAGATTTTCAACTTTACTACAAAGTAATAAGGTTCATATTCAATCGGGAAAATTTGACAGATTGGGGTAGTTTGATGTGCGGGCCTCTGTCCGTCTGTGAGGTTTCGCAGATTATTAAAACTAGCTACTCATTTCAGGTAACATACATCACGCCCTATCCAATACAAAACGCCACTAAAGAGTTACGACAAATCGAAGTTACGAATAACACTGAGATTTATCCAAGTAAGTAAATATTGATTTTATTCTCATTCCACAGTCTCTCCTTGTCACTTTAAATACATCGAAAGGTTGTCTTAAAAATATCGCCGGACACGTTTGCCGCATGTCGAACGAGTCATGGACACATGGGCCAAAACTAACACCATGTGGGTCCTATAAAACGTCCGGCGAATCAAGGCAGACCCAGGAGAAGATGGCGGGATGAGCTCGACGCCTACAGATGGGATTGGTTTACACTAAACCAAGACAGAGAGGAGTGGAATGGAGAAAGGGAAGCATTTGTTCTGCAGAGGGACAACATAACTTAACAAAAAAAAGACGGGTTGCACTCCGGGAGTGCCGGCAGAAGTGAAAACTTGAATATTAACGTTGAAATAAATCAATTATGAATTGAATTAATATAACTAATTTTTTTTCACTAGTTCTGCGTCACTTTTTTCATTAATAGATGCACTTTGTTCAATTTCCATATTTTAAACACTTTATATACACGAATTTTACGAATACACAGCAGTGTGGCTACTACACAGACGGTCGAGCCATCAGCTGTCCATCCATCCATCCACATCCACGTCCACCATCACCGTCACCGTCACCGTCCCCGTCACCGTCACCGTCACCGTCACCGTCAACGTCACCGACACCGTCACCGTCACCGTCACCGTCACTGACACCGTCACCGTCACCGTCACCGTCACCGTCACCGTCACCGTCACCGTCACCGTCACCGTTCTGTCCGTCCGTCTGTCCGTCCGTCCGTCCGTCCGTCCAGCCATCCATCCATCCATTATCGTGTCTCACTTGGTTCACTTCGGTTGGCGCCGCCGCCGTAGAAAGAGGAGGGGGGGGGAAAAACTCTCCTGACGGTCACGTGTCCTGACGCGAGTTTAACATTTTTTCCCCATACAAAAAGTGTGCAACGCCGCTAAAGAAGTTTTCACTTCAAAAATACATAAAAAACAACATACATAAAGTCGAACATATAACCTCCTCCTTTTTGGAAGTCGTTTAAAAATAAATAAAAATTTTGCGATAAGACCGCCTATTATGTCACCCTATGTAAAATTTCTACATTTATATGTGTAATTCATATTGCGTATTATAAGCATAAACACAAGCATAATCGACCTATAACGTTCCCACTGCTGGGACACAGTAATAAACTGTATTCTATTCGCTGAAACATACAGTTAAACACACCGTGAAATAGTCCGACATACGGTAAACTTGATCCCTAAACAAAAATCGCAAGACACGCGAGAGGAGCTTAGAGAAAACTAGTTTAGCATAAAATATGGTCCACATTCGCCTCACAACTTATGCACCCAAGAGAAAATACGTCGCCTTTCCCTTTACATACTTGTAGTGTAGATACAGTAGCACGTAACTTGGCAGGAGGCCCCTCCTTTTCCTTAACTTTCTTCTAAAAAGACATGTTTAAAAATAAATTATGGCAGTAATTAGGGGACAGGCTAACCCATTCTGAAGTAGTCTGAAGGTAGATATGAAAGATATGCTAGAAAAGAAAGAATGAAGAAAAAGTATTTTTGACAGGTGTAGAAAAAAAACATTTTGTAAACATTCCTGGGGATCATTTCCCTTATTATAAAGAACGTTCGCATATCTCGGTCTTAAGCTGCCAAAAACCTACATTTTCGACAAGCAAGCAAGCAAGTATTGGTTGTCGCTAGATGTTGCGACTGTCTCATTAGCGGAGCTTGACAGATTAAGTAGGTACGAGTCTCAAAGCACCGCCATGACCAATAAAACTGTGTGTTATAGTTAAAAATAATGTTTAGCTCCTATTTTTTCAAGCCTCCCTAACCTATCCACGGCCAAAAAATATTATAAACACCTGTTTAATTACGGTTTTCTTACATTCACAGAAAAAGCATTAAATATAACCCATCTTTTAAACGAAAAAGATAACATCGAAGATATAGGATCAGCTGTCGATGATATGATGAGAATAGTGAAAGCAACAGTCGTGCATCCAAATGTGCAGAAGCTATTGAATGATGAAGCAGAAAAATTTGATGCGGTTATCGTAGAGTGGATGTACAGTGAAGTTTATGCTGGGTAAGTGGCACAATTTCGTATATTTCTAGCAATTTATTCCTTTTAGAATTTGTGGACCAGCCCAACTGTCAGTGTCCACGTTTCAGTACCGTACGTCATAACGGGCAGGCCGCACTGGTTGAAGACCTTAGTCTTCAGACATTGCGGGAAAGGCGACGAGAAGACTGACGGAATTTCTCAAACGCTGTCAAACCCAACTGGATCCTTCTGTCGACTTTTTTCTCAACGCGCTACAGAGCGGGCTATGCTCGGAGTTTCTTTGAAGTACAAAATCAGAAATGTAATTATCTGGAAAAAAACCGGAGTTACGAACATAGTTTGCTGAGTAGCAAACTGAAGTGGCAGTGGGCTGGCCATGGTTGTCGAAGGACCGATGGCCGGTGGAGCAGACGAGTCCTGGAGTGGAGACCACATATCGGCAAGTGTAGCGTGAGACGCCCCCCAGCTAAATGGACCGACGTTCTTAAGAAAGTGGCTAGAACAGGCTGGATGCGGAAGGCGGAGGATAGGGTGTTGTAGCTCAGCCTGGGATAGGGCTATGTCCAGCAGTGGACTGCGAAAGACTGATTTGATTGATTAATTTTTACTCCTTCAACGACCTTAAAAAAGTGACTGGGACAGATTGGATGCGGAAGGCGGAAGACAAGTTGTTGTAGCGCAGCCTTGGGAGAGTATTCCCAGCATCGAAAGGGACTTAGGGCTAGAACTGCTTGCTGCTGTTGATTACCTGCCTAATTACTTGTCATTATTTTGACATGAAACATTTCTTATTTCACCTCAACTTTAACCATACATAATAAACTGACGCTTTCTTCCCACGGGGGTAGAATGAAACTACAAAACGCTACCGGCTATGATTCTTACATACCTACTCTTGCTTCGTTTACGTTCATACATCTAGTCATATACACACAACGGTTGCGAGCACTCGCAACTGACCTATCTGAAGAATCGCCAATAAGTAACCGCAACCAGCAACTACCAGCAGTAACAACCTTCTGGATTAAAATTTCGTTAAAAAAAATAAACTAAACGAACCTGGTTAAACTTAATTTAGTTTTTATCTATATATTTATTAAAACTTTATGCACTAATAAAAACATACTGTACAAAAGCAGACTTTAATTCCGGGCTTTTCCAAGTTTATTAATTAATACTTTACTAAAAACTTTATTCCCATATGAATACTCCAATTTACTGAAATAAAATTAAGCTCTCGCTAAAGTTTAGAACTAAATATTCATGCCGGGAGAGTTCACTAACTATCTCGCTAGAAGCAGCCGGCTTTTAGTAAACGATGACGCGGTTCGCTTCACATTACGACCGGGAACACATTTTGTTCCTTTTCAAAGCGAACATGTGAACTGAATTCCTCTCTTTCTAACGTACAGGCTTTTTCGGATAATATGTTTGCTAAGGGCTTTGCTAAATCAGAGTGTTGTATTATCAATAATCCCAGGAATTGTGTAAATGTGGTGCTGTTCCGCAAACGATGGGGCGCTTAAATATCGTGTCTTGCGTGTCCTGTCGTCTGCACGTTCCAGAATCGATGGACGCTAGTAATGGCACCAAACACGTAGCCGAATTCTGGGCCGAGTCCATTTAGATTGCCATCGACACGTGAAGAAGAAAAAAATCGCAGGAATTTTACAAAGCCATGATTGCGTATTTCAATATCCTCGAAAGCACCATGGTTGTAGCAAAAGCCAATTTGTTCGATCTACATATAATAAAATTATTATGCTTATTGAAACCCAGTCCATCCAATTTCATTCGTCATCCGACCTCCGAATTCTTAACAATATTGGGATCGGTACTCAATCAATTCAGGTACTACTTACATATTTTACGTGGATTATTTAAGTCCAGACCATCCAATTCCAAAAGCGGTCTTCAATCTATACGTGCAGATACGGCTGGCCGACATATTTTACATGGAGCGACTGCCACCTGACCACTGATATTTACTGCCTAATACCGACATTCTACAAATAGCCAGGTCATCTAATCTACTTAGTACCGAATACTGGTGTGTCTTGTCATACTATCACATCTAGTTTCTTGCCCGTTCTTCTCCATGTACCTACAGCGCTTTGGAATGGCAACTAGCTTCAACTTTCTGACTAACTGACTCCTTAAAAGTTCAAAAGTGCCTGTAATTGGTTTAATTGAACTAAATGGTTGGAGTTTGCGTTTGATACTCGTCGTCCTTCTGCAATTTTCCCGATATGCAGGGTGGCAGGGATTTTGACGCGCTTGGATGGATTCGGTACATGATTCTAAACCCCCTGAGTTATTTTGAAGGTGATAAAAAAAATTGCTGTTACATTTTGACCGCGTAGGTATTGCACTTGTATAAGAAACAGTAGTTATGTAAATTTTTTTCGATTATCGGCAAAAACTATCTGCGCTTATGGGCGTCTAGAATCATGCGTCTGTTTTTCCGAGCGCATACAACCCGAATCACTTCAAAGTGAGAGTGAACAGGCTTCTTCTGGGTAAGCTCGCTCCATCGTCGACTTTGTCTCTGTCACCTTTGACCTAGGCTAGAGTCAAGAGCAAACCCATTTCAAACAAAAAAAAAATGTGTTGAATTCTTGGTTTGTTTACAGTCGGTATCTCTGCTACTCTGACCCTGATCAGTGCAACATGTCTTCTTCGTTATTCTTTTGGAATATAATGTAATGCTGCTGCTATTGAATGGATTTTTAAAGTTCCTTTTCCAGATTGTGTGTTGCTCAGATTGCAATCTTGTCTAAAAGTTCTTTTTGTGATTAAGCTGATCATATCATTTCAGTTTTTCATCAGTATTCAGCTGCCCGTTAATATGGTCATGTCCAGTGGAGCCGAATGAGTTCGTACTGAGTCTTTTGAATGAGTATCCAGAATCTTATTCATCGTCGTCAGTACCGGCAACCTTCTGGCAAAGAGTGGAGAAGCAGTTTCGGTTACTTCAAGCCAAGTTTTATGGATGGTAAGTTTATTAACAACTGGGCTCTATATCACAAAACTTTACAAGTCTACATTAAGACAAAACTGTACAATTTTCCATAGAAAAAAAAATTCAATTTTGTCAAATTGTATCCTTGTAAAGTTTTCTGATAAGGGCTCTGGAGTTTATCAAGAATTTTAACCATATGTTTTTCAGGGTAGTAGGTAATCGAATATGTAGGTTATGTATAGCTTGCGACCACTAAGCCAATGAGGCAGTCCGTACATACTATTGTACACACGTGTACAAATCAATATGAAAATATTGTTTCTATATACATATAAAAAGACGGAAATAGTCCCACTAATGGACGAACGATCCATTTGTCAAGTCATAAAAAATACGTGACTTGTATGGCATGCAGGCTATTAATATTCACACGTAGGTAACCATAATGGTTCATTTTCTTTACCTTTCTGGAATGTAAATTAATTGCACATAATGGTTTTAAATTTTTAAACCGGTTTGTAGATAACAAGTAGATACCTAAGTATGCTTCGAGTTAAAAATGGCTTTCGCGTTAAAAGGGACCCGTGGCTAAGTAATAACAGCCGCACGGGTCGATCGAAGGTTTTAAGCTACGCTTGCCGAGGTCGGTCCGTGGATGGGTGACCATCCATTACTCCGTGCCTCGGCAAGCACGCTAAGCGGCTAAGCCGTTGATCCCGGCTGTCATTCGTAGATCTTTGACTGTCGTTACGGGTAGTCAGAAGCCTAAAAGTCTGACAACCAGTCTTCCAAGGGTATCCTGTTACCCACTAACTGGGTTGTGGAAGTCAGATAGGTAGTCGCTTCATGTAAAATACTAGTATTCAGCTGCATCCGGTTAGACTGGAAGCCGACCCCAACATAGTTGGGAAAAGGCTAAGGAGGTTGATTGGTGATTAAATCAAGGTTTGATTAAATCCTGATAAAAAATCAATACTTTAACATAGTTTAATCGCAAAGCGCGCTGTTGGATTTTCAACTATCGGTGCTGCGCCAAGCGTTGAAAATCCAACAGCGCGCTTTTATATAGGTACATATGTGCCTAGTGTTAGTGAAAATGTTCTTCATAATTCTCTGTAGAGTTCCATCGTTTGAACACGTTACTACGTTCAGGCCCACGTCGCGTCCGTAACTTTAGTCTCCAACCAAGTACATATGAGAAAATAAAATACGATTTACCATTACCTAAGCAATTACATCTATTTCCAAGTAACTGACCCAGCGAACTTCCTACCGCTTCAGAATCAATGAACGAATGTAAGAGAAAATGAAACATCTTCATATTTTTTTTTCGTATTTTTTTCCCATGTTTTAGGTACCTAATAGCTATTCTGCTTTTCGGGGCGGAGACAAATCCAACAAATCAAATAGGATCATAAAAATCAGTCCAGCTGTTCTTGAGGGGTGTGTTACGTGACTTATAAAAGTGTAACATCGAATATCACGTCCCCGTAAGGTGTAACTAACCCGACTTTGTTTTATTTATAGATAGAAGATAATTACACAATCTATCAGTAAGAATAAACAGGCTTTTTCTTTTTCTTTAATGCCATAGGTGGAATTTTGTACCAGTCAACTTTTTAGTGATGCAGAGACAAACAGTGGTAGGTGCAATTACAAAAATAGAGGAATAAATATTTATTTAAACATGCATATAGCTATTAAAATCTATATAGGTACCTACTTAACTTGTAGCGTCTCGCAACAAAATAGCCAAGGCAACAAAGTTATGTGGAAAAAGAGTCATATTCAAAATAATGGCAATCTAACGCAATTATTTCTTAAAGCAATAAAGGAAAATTAAGTAGGTATATTTTCTTGTAATAATGGGGCAAAATAATGTGCCATGTAATATGTAGGTACGAGAGAAGTTTTTTATTAAACAACAGAAGGTGCTCGCTCGCCTTATAATGCCAGCCGTTTAAACTTTTACTATGCTCGTAAAAGAAAATAAAGCCTACATTCCACGGCTTCTTTATTAATCTGATACTGTCTTAATTCTATTCTTTTGAAACAAAACTTTGCAAAGCCTAAACTTTTAATAATACGGAAAACTTTGAAGACCTGGATCAATGATACCGTCTAGCTTGTTGTTTGAAACAAAGTATGAAAACGGTAAAAAGGAGAAGACAAAGAAAACAAATCTATACCTCTATACTTACTAATATTGTAGATGCGAAAGTAACTATCTCTGCTTGTGTGGTAGCGTTCTGCATTTCTATTTGTTTCCTACCTCCCATGGGAATAAAGCGTGAGTTTATGTATTCATGTGTGCAATTCTGTCTGTCTGTCGGTCCACTACCTTAAATGACTGAACGGATTTGAATGAAATAAGGCACATGGATAGACCATGACCTGGGTTAGGACATAAAATACTTTTTGTATCCTTGTAGTACGTTTCGTGGGATAATTTCCGACTTCCACACTGGTAAAGCCGCAGGCAAAAGTTAATGATATAAAAAACTTTTTTACAAAAAAAACAACCGACTTCAAAAAAAACACTACAAAGTGATAAATAACTTTAATTTCGGAAGTCGGTGTCGTTGGTTCTGCATTTTCGTTTTTTGACACCGACTTCCGAAATTAAAGTTATTTATCACTTTGTAGTGTTTTTTTTGAAGTCGGTTGTTTTTTTTGTAAAAAAGTTTTTATTTTTCACTTTTTAGTTGTACCTACCCCACAAAAAAGTAAACAAAAAAATCGTTAATGTGGACAATGCAGATAAATTTTTAGATTTTTGTTGATTTTTCAAAAACCGCTTGTCCGATTTCGATAAAATTTTCATGGGACCATTTGGGAACTATACCCTTTCCAACAAAAAAAGAATTTTTCAAATCGGTTGGCAAGCGACGGAGTTATGCGCGAACAAACACAAAAAAAAAACATACAAACTCCTCCTTTTTTAGAAGTCGGTTAAAAATAAGAAAACATTAAAAAGTGATGAAAGAAGATGAGAAAAATCAACGAACATACATTTTTCTCTTTATTGAATTCACAAAAAACAGAACCGAATTTTCCCCAATTCGCCATTAGGTAGAACAGTATTTCTTTCTACTTCCATAGTAATTGATGGCCCATAAATCTGTGTTCCAAATCTGTCGTTTAATGCCACCACGGCTATCAGTGACTCATTGTTTGGTAAATCTACTAAATGAGTATATTGGTTGCGCTCGCACGTATTGTAGAGGCCCCATATCAGACGATAAATCTGCTTTATCATTGGTTCAGCAGTTAAGGCTCCCGCAGACACGCGCGATGCGACTGTAGTAGAACAATTTCTTTGAAAATCTCATAGAAATTGTTCTACCAGAATCACGTCGCACTGTCGCGTCGCGCCTGTCTTCCTTTGTCCCCAGTCACGCTACAAAAAACGATTCTAGGAGAACTACTAGGCATTACTGTACCTAACTAGCATAATAATCCATAACGTATTCATACATAAGGCTCGACCTTGTCATCTTGACCTATGTGTCTGTCATTGAGAATACATCCTGTAAATAATATGTCGCAGTAAGATGGTTAAAGCTGTGATATAGTTATATCCCTAGGGATATAATAACTATATACCGTAATATAGTTATATAAAAGTGGTTCATAACTATCTTATAATACTAGACTAATCTAGTGAAAAATTATAAGTTAATATTTTCTTTGATTTACACAACTGGTTATTCATGTTACCTAATAAATGGGTTGTGGAAGTCAGATAGGCAGTCGCTCCATTTAAAACACTGGTATTCAGCTGCTTCTGGTTAGACTGGAAGCCGACCCCAACATAGTAGGGAAAAGGCTGGGCTGATGATGATGTTGCATCGACTGTTACTTCTTATTTACAAAGCCCATAATAATCTCCTTCTTCGATCAGGGATTTATTATTTACGTTAGTAACAGATGCTTCCAACTTTATCCTTTGATCATGGATAAAAATAACCATGAAGAATATTTCCAACAATCAAACAAATCAATTCAATTTTCCTATACAAATTACTAAGTCACCTTGGTAGTTACCTACAGAGGAAATTCATACAGTATTGCAGTAGGATATTTTAACAAAATGTTGTCTAGGTACACTTTTCTGTAGGCACTTTTACTGTACCTACTCGTACTTTTGTTAAAAATGTTTCTACCTTTTACAGGTTACTCAGCGAGAAAGAGGAATCCGTATTCAATAGAGCTTTTGGCCCACCGATGGCTAAAAGAGGTGGCATTTTACCTCCCTTTGAAGTAGTAAAGCACAATGGATCTCTTTTGTTGGGAAATTCGCATTTTTCCACTGGACAGACGTTCCGTTTGCCACTGAATTATATTCAGATAGCTGGCTACCATATTGAGGAGAAAAGGAGACCTCTTACAAAGGTAAGGAAATATATTTTATCGATTTGGAGTGATATAAACTCTAACAATAAGAATGAATGAAAAAAAGTACCCAACTATCCATAATCAGCCTATAACTTTCCCACTACTGGGACATAGGCCTCCTCTCAGTGAGTGAGGAAGTAGGCCGTAATCCACCAGACAGGCCCAATGTGGGTCAGTAGATGTCACATGTCTTCAAAACTTTTGGTTCTAGGACATGCCGGAGTCCTCGCGATGTTTTCCTTCACCGTTTTAAGAGCAGTGGTGATGAAATAATTTACACAAAGTAAGGCATCTGCCTGGGTTCGAACCTGAAACCTACAATTCGTAAGTTACCACTGGGCCACCACTGCTCGTACCCAACTATGTAATGCCTAATTGTTCAAATGATTATGAATGATGAAATGCACGGCGTTTTAACAACATCCCTGAAAATTTATCCAATAAAATCTCTTTGAAGAACATAAATAGTTTGCTAAACAAACAAGAGATAACAATTCCATATTACAGCAATAACTGTAATAAGACGTTCTCAAAGGAACCATACTGCATAAATAATAGTTTGTTGCGAGGAAAACGACAAGATTACACGTACAAAAAGAAACATGTTTACTGTACGCTTGTTCATTAAACTACATTAAACTGTACCTATGTATTATGTGTGTATTGTATTAAACTTAATAATATTCATGAGCCTCTGTATTTTTTGACTGACCGACCCCTTGAAAGTTCAAAAGTGCCAAAAATTGGTTTAATTGAAATACACCTTTTCCTTCACCGTTTTGAGAGCAGTGGTGATGAAATAATTTACACAAAGTAAAGCGCCTGTCTGGGTTCGAACCTACGACCTACAATTCATAAGTCGCGGCCGATATCACTGGGCCACCACTGCTCTCAGTGACGTCATGAGACGCTAAATTGCGGACGCTATATGGCGGCCACCGCAATCACAGGAAACTGTAGCTTAACATGCATAAACCCATGCCCACGAAAACAGTCCAAGATGGCGGAACATTGTCAGAAAAAATTGATCTGTGGAGATGGTCATGGCTATAAGCAATGAGGTGAACGACGCGGTGACGCAAGAAGACTCAATAAATCAGTATTAAATAATAATAATACCTTTTTCTCAACAAATAATTAATTATTATATCAAATAATCTTTTTTCCCAGTATCTGCAAAAGATTATGGCTGGTTCGAAAAAAGGCGTGGTATATTTCAGTATGGGAACGACATTCCAAGGAAGTACCCTCCCAGAAAATATGATTGATGACATTTTGGATGTTTTCAACGCAGTGAATATGACTGTTATCTGGGAATATGAGGGAATACTAAAGGCTCCGAAGAATGTTCATGTGCTTCATCGAGTGCCGCAGCAGAGTATTTTGGGTTGGTTGATATTTCATTATTTTCTTAAGCCTTTAGATCTTTCAGCTAAACCGTATTGAGGGTGCAAGATATGCAATAATATGCTCTTTCCTGAAGCCTTATAAATATGTTGATCCTAAAAGGCATAAATTCAAAATGCATAAGTATGTTTTTTTTTATGAAATTCGATTCAGAGGTCATCAGAAGATTTTAAGAACATTCACAGTCTGATCTCAGTCTCAATCTGTCAAAAATACCTCTAATTTCCCTACATTTTGACAAGTTTTTGACATTTGTTTGTTGCCGAGATGAGACTGCGACTAGATTTTGAACTTTTTAAATTACGAGAATTGGCCTTCAGAAATCTTTCTAGTATTTGTAAAGATTTGTAATATTGGCAAATACATAATTATATTGGTAACCAAAATCACTTTCAGTACGTAAACTCTGATTTATAATTTTCTAGACTAACCGCCGAACCCAATTACCTATCTATCACCAGTTTTGGCATACTGGAGGTAGAAAAACCTATTTATCTCTGGTTTTAACGTCCCAATAATTTATATCAGTAGCGATCTGTATGATTATATAATACTGACAGTTATAATTACACTGGCTACCATCAGTAGCTATCTGCAAGTACTATTATATATTCTGTGTTATCTGTCAATACGTTATTGGGTTCGGCCGTAAAATGACATCTGCAATCGACCGATAGCTGTCATGTTGATAAAAAAGGTCTATCGCATTTTAGTCTATAGTCCGCGCGAAACTAGTTGGCCGCTGAGGTGGGAACAGGGGTGAGGCAGCGGTTCGCAACGCACGTACTGAGTAATGCGCCTCCGCCCCTCCGTCCCACCACTCACATACCTAAGGCGCAGCCAACTTATTCCGCGCAAAAAAAATCAGAGTTTAGTTCTAGTTATTGTAAAGAAAGCAACAAAGTGATTCTGCCTACTGTATATCCTCTAAATAATCCTTTCACATCACGTAGAAGAGCGGATGTCAAAATTGAGTTACCCGTAAATGATATATCTAATTTCCAGCACATCCAAATTGTGTTTTGTTCATTACGCCGGGAGACCTTCAATCATTTATCGAAGCTGTTCACTTCGCCGTCCCTATTATCGGAGTTCCAATATTGGAAGATCAATTCAATAATGTCGACAAAGCAGTAAATAAAGGTTTTGGTAAGAAAGCAGATATTATGGATATAAAAGCCTTGAAAGCGGCCATGGATGACGTGATAAGAAATACCAAGTAAGTGAATATTACAGAGATAGTAGTACTTTATGAGGGTAGAATTTAGTCGAATCCATTTCGAGATTCCATGCGCTATATATTAAATGGGGTTCGGGCCTTTTCCTGGTTCAGAATTAACCTACTTATGAAGGAAATGGTCATTCATGCAGATGATGGTTCCATTAAACAATTAGAAGACAGACGTGTTGTCGACGGCTGCAGTTACCTCTGCCATTGACGCGTGTCGCTCGTGTGTATGAGCAAGAAAAGGGAGAAAATATCATCATCATCTGCCTAGCCTTTTCCCAACTATGTTGGGGTAGGTTTCCAGTCTAACCGGATGCAGCTGCGTACCAGTATTTTACATGGAGCGACTGCCTATCTGACCTCCACAACGCAGTTACTAGGTAATACGATACTCCTTGGTAAGACTGTGGTTGTCAGACTTTCGGGCTTCTGACGACCCGTCTGTCAAAGGTCCACGAATGACAGCCAGAACCAACGGCTTAACGTGCTTTCCGAGGCACGGAGGGGTCTTGGTATGTAAAGATGGTCACCCATCCACGGACCAACCTCGGCAAGCGTAGCTTAACCTGATTGATCGACCCGTGCGGCTGTTATTAATTAGCCACAAGCCCCTCAAAAGGGAGAAAATATATAAATATTAATGTTTTCAGGTATCGTCAATCAGCAGAAGAACTTTCATTGATATATTATGATCGGCCCATTCCTCCTGGGAACGAACTTTTATTTTGGATTGAGCATGTCGTTCGTACAAAAGGTGCTCTTCACTTACGATCTCCTATGTTGAAGTCTTGCTATTGTCCTCCATATTTAGAACTTTCAATTGTTATTTTAACACCAATACTGTGTCTCTTTGTGTTAATTGTATGTCTTTTCATAAGAAGAAGAAAAGACGATGATTTCGATTTCAAGAAGTTTATTTGAGCACCTATCGGATGACAGACGAAAGCCACAATTATACGATTTGTGAATTTATTATTAGTGTTCATGTTTTTTTTTATACTGGGTAATTAAATTTAAATGCTATGTTGGTGATTATTTAGTTTTTTGTTACTGAATTATTCACATATCAATTTATTAGTGATATTTTAAATAATCCTGATATATTACACTCGTTGAGGCTGCTCGTTCCAAACACCAGGCTGCGGCAGGCACCGAGGGTAAGGCTTTTCGACGTCCAGGTGGCCCGCACTAACGTAGGCAAATTCGCACCGGTTTTTGACATTTTTAACTGTACATTGGTGGAATTCGTGAGGGTGACTCGATTAATTAACTAGTAAATGATAATTATTCAATCACATTATCGCATTGGATGTCAACCTGTAAGGAGAATGTAAGGTTGTATAAATAAATAAATATTACAGTGTAAATGTGAATTTTAATTATGAATTGAATGTCAGTGTAAATGCGTAATTTTAATTATAAATGTACTTAATGTTTTTTTTTATTATTATTATTTGATTTATCATCAATTTAATATAATTTAACACAATGTATTTTGTTATGAAATAAATAACTTACGACTTATCTATGTTAAGATTTATTTTCGTGCTCGTACTTTAGTAAGTAACATATTTCAGTATGAATAATGGAATAAACAACGGAGCCAGCCAAATGGTGATTTTCTTTGTGCGTTCCGCTTGCAAAACCCATAATTAAATTCTCGTATCCCATTTCCTTTGACGTTTGTTTTGTACTAGCAAAAAGATACAACCGCAAAATAAACGAACTCCTCATTTATACGTTTTCCAACGTCTGATATATTTTACCACCACCGTCCTTTCCTTTGCTGACTTCCGTTACAAAGTCAACACACTACAAAGTTAACCGCAAAGAAAAATAAGTATCATGGAATTCATTTTCAAGAGCTCGCACCATATTTTCAAAGAAAAAGGAAAACAATTGTAAGACGTGTGTTTCTGATACTTTCAAAGCTTTGAGTTTTCTTGGTTCAAATGTTGAGCCTTACATGACACTTACTCGACCGTCAAGGGGCGAGAATCCTTACAAGATTCGCCAGGCGATCTATCGCACAAAAGTTCCGCCTTGGGGTTTGCCGAAGAGCAATGAAGCGCATCATTTTAGGCGTTAAACGAACTAACAGAATACGAAACACCACGCTGCGCTCCAAAACGGGTATCTTAGACGTAAGCAAAAAGGCTACCATGCTGAAATTTGATTGGGCGGGTCACGTCTGCCGCATGCACAGTGACCGCTAGGCAACAGTCTCCATATGGTGGGTGCCTGAGGATGGACGGCGCCGCCGCCGAGGCCAGTCCAAGAGACGTGGCGGGACGACCAAGACGCGTACCACTAGGGTTGGATCGAGATGGTCTCGGAAAAGGATGCCTGGAAGGATTTGGGGGAGGCCTTTTCTCAGCAGTGGGACAGTATAGCCTACCGGAAAAAAAAAGTGTTTACACTCATCCGAGAAACGAAGACTTGAATATAATTATGTGATACAAGATTCGCCAGATTATTTACTCGAACTGAATAAACGTATTTTCTTTTTTTTTTGTCTAACTGTAATTTAAAAGAAGCATGATTTTATGTTTCCGTGAAAAATCTTATTTTGTCGCTGTCAAAAAAAAAGGAAAGAAGTGAAATTAATTAAGTACTTAAATGATATTGTTTAGGGTCGGACCCGAGCTTCACCTAGTTTCACCACCTGGGTGAAGCACGGGGACTACGGTCCCGTGACCGGGTCCTGTGCTCCAACTGATGATCAGTACAGTCAAGTAATTAAGCAAAATACATAATTTAATAATATACTACTCTGTCAAAAAAGTACCGGGAAAAGATCAATAGGTAATACAAAAAATGTTAGTTGTTCATAACTCGAGTATCATAAGCACGAGTCAACTTATTTATTTATTTTTATTTTTTTTACCATTTATTTACACACATATATAAACAGACAAGAAATAAACACATTACCACTCCTTTGCGTCGCGCAGTCGGGTACAAAACAGAAAAGAAAAATTTATACAAAGGTGATGCTTATTTCTCCTTTCGAAAATCGTTTATTCGAGTCGAGAAGGTATCTCTTATCGTGAACGATGATACTTTATGTGCAGTATGATGGGTAAACATAGAAAAGTAAACGTTGGACGTTCTATCGCGTTATATAAACGGGATGCTTAAAAATATGTGAAATGTTTTCATAATACGCCTCCAAGTCTGTTTAGTCTTACTGATAGATTGTATAATGTTATGTGAATGTTTTTATTGGAAATAGATGTAACTGCTTAGGTAATGGTAAATCGTATTTTACTTACTCGTAGTTACGTGGCTGTCATTTGCATATCTTTGACAGTTGTTACGGGTAGTCAGAAGCCCGAAAGTCTGATAACCAGTCTTACCAAAGGGTATTGTAGTTGTGCAAGTCTTTTTGATATTTTACCTTTTTGCACCTTTTTGTTTATGTATTTTCTACCCTTTGGTTTTTGATTGATTTATTATATACTTTGTTTTACTACCGAACCAGCGCCTTTCATTTTGGTAGTTAATAGTAGTATTGTAGTAGTTGGGAGCAGTGGTGGCCAAGTGGTAACGGCCGCGACTTACAAGTTGTAGGTCGTAGGTTCGAATAATCGAATCCAGACAGGCGCGCACTTTACTTTGTGTAAATTATTTCATCACCACTGCTCTCGAAACGGTGAATGAAAACATCGTGAAGAAACCGGCATGTCCTAGAACCAAAAATTCGAAGACATGTGACATCTGCCAACCCGCACTGAGCCCGCGTGGTAGATTACGGCCCACTCCCTCTCACTGAGAGGAGGCCTGTGTCCCAGCAGTGGGAACATTATAGGCTGATTATGTATGTATTGTAGTACCCAGCGACTGGGTTGTGGAGGTTATATAGACAGTCGCTCCATGTAAGCTACTGTTATTCAGATCCATCCGGTTAGTCTGGAAGCCGACCCCAACGTAGTTAAAAAGGTTAGACAGATGATGACTACTCAGCCTACCAACTAGGGACTTGTCACTGAAACTCTACAGGAAGATGAAACAAACCTTGATTTAATTTTTGTATGTATGTATGTATCTGTGTATATATTGTATTTTATATTCATTTCCTAGCTAGTTCTCCTGTATGTTGCACCTGCCATGTTTTGTCTCTGCATCACCCTAAGGTTGACTGGTAGAAAATGCCTCAGGCATTAAGTCCGCCTTTGTACAGTATTTTTTTTTTACTTGTGCATAAAGTTTTAATAAATAAATTTAATACTTAATTAATCAATCTGCTTAGCCTTTTATTTATTTATTCTTTTATTCCAGGCGACGCAGGCCCATAGATATATACCTTCACCTAAAAATACATATTTTTATTCGCCCCGCGGTTTCAACCGCGTAAATGTCGATCCCATGGGAATATTGGGATAAAAACTATGCTATGTCCTTTTCCGGGACTCAAACTATCTCTATACCAAATTTCATCTAAATCGGTTCAGTGGTTTAAGTAACAAACATATAAACACACACACACACACACTCACAAACTTTCGCCTTTATAATATTAGTGTGATAGAACTTCACTTCACTAGCTTGTTCTAGTGTTGTTCTGTGGTACTTGTCCGCGGAAGCGACGGAACACCACATCCTGCGGCCAAAAGTCTTCTTCCATGACGACGGGCAGATAACAATTCGGTACGTGCACCACGAACGCCTTGAAGTTGACGTTGCGGTGCGACTCCAGTAACTGCACCCTCGGCGTGTACCTTGTCTTCTGGCGCACGTACTTCACGATGTCCTCCGCCTTAGTGGTCGCCTTTTCCCAACTATGTTGGAGTCGGCTTCCAGTCTAACCGGAGACGGCTGAATACCAGTATTTTACTTGAAGCGACTGCCTATCTGACCTCCGTAACTCAGTTACTGGATAACACGATACCCCTTTGGTAAAACTGCTTGTCAGAATTTCGGGCTTCTGACTACCCGTAACGACTTTCAAAAATCTACGAAGGACAGTCGGGACCAACGGCTTCCAAAGCACGGAGGGGTTTGGATAATATGTTATTAATGGTCACCCATCCACGACCAAACTCGGCAAACGTCGCTTAACCTTCGATCAGTCCGTGATTCTGCTATTACTTAGTCATGAGCCCTTCCTTGATTTAATAATCCCTGCTACATAAATTATATACCTCTGTATGTAGGTACGATGATAGTACCTCCCGTTATCCGATCATTATCACGCTAATTAGGAAACAGAGCGTAGCGTAATCAAATACTTACGTAACAATCTCTTATAAGTACAGACGCCAGCACATCAAGCTACTACAATCTGTCAAATTCCTTTAATAGATTTTCAACTTTATCGCTTAAGCATTATGGTTCAAAGTTGATTGCGAAAATTTTACAGTTTCGGGTAGCTTGATGTGCTGGCGTCTATACATTAAATGATTAAACATAAGGTGAGATCCTGCCATGTATAAATTACGAATGCGTTATTTAATTGAGGGGCATGTGGCTAAGTAAACACCCGCGCGGGTCGATCGATCATGTTAAGCTACGCGTCCGTGGATGGGTGACTATCTTCACATACCAAGACCCCGACCTCCGTGAGACCTCCGTGGCTCGGAAAGCCAGTTAAGCCGTTGATCCCGGCTGTAATTCGTGGACCTTTGACAGTCGTTACGGGTCGTCAAAAGCCCGAAAGTCTGACAACCAGTCTTACCAAGGGGTATCGTATTGTGACTGGGATGTGGAGGTCAGATAGGCAGTCGCTTCATGTAAAATACTGGTATTCGGCTGCATCCGGTTAGACTGGAAGTCGACCCCAACATAGTTGGGAAAAGGCTAGGCAGATGAATAATTGCTATTCATAGTCATACCTTTATCAACATGAATATCCGTTATTACATTATCATTATCAGATATCGGAATAGGTAGATTATATTTACCTATACTTCGAGGAATTAAGTAACATAGAGTTAGATAATACCTCCTCTAAAATCCCGGAATCATAAACATGACGATACTTAATCTTCATGTTTCCGGGTACCCTCAAAAATGTCATATGATTCTTCAAATTAATCATTTGTAACACATTAATTATTTTTAACTATATGCATATTAAGTCCAATAATTTGTGATTTCCAAATCCCGGGATTAAAACGTCTTTTCGAGATTTTAGAGGAGGTATTATCCACTCTTTATGTTACTTACTCCCAAGTTTATGTACTGATCATTATGTACAAGAGTTCAAACAACGATAGACGAGGATTAATCTAGTTACATTCAACTCGATTACGTCTCAATGTAATTATACCTCCATCTTGGATGGTAACCACATTTCTCTATATTAAGGGGTACTGTCATCTGGTTGACAAATCAAATCTTCAGACAGATGGCTAGGATAGATATACCACGTATTGTTTAGGCAAACAATAGTAGGTACCTATCTACAATGGTGTGCGTTCTTCGATAGAGATAAGTTAACTCCCCATAGCAAAAAGCGGCTGGTGTCCTATTGACAGAAAACTTGGGTTATAAGCTGCTCAGATTTTGCATCATCATTTTTACAATGATCTTTAAACTCGTGACAATAAAGTTGCTGTTGGGTTGCTGCAACTGTCAAGTTTGTCAAAATCAAAGTGATCTTTATTGTTGTTGTAATAACGTTGCTGTTGGGTTGCAGCTATCAGAAGTAAAATAACTATGAAAGGACTGTAAGCAACTAAGACCCATGGACTTATTATATTACCTACAACAGGTAATATAATAAGTCCATGCTAAGACCATGGCTAAGACATAGTAATGAAATGCCAAATCACAACTGACAAAAAGCTGACAAATGATTTTATTTCTGTAAGTAGATTTGTACAATAAACCAAAGACATTAAATTATTTACTCAAGTACAAAGACTTTTACACGTCAATCATATTTTAATAACTAGATGAAGTCGGCGTTTCCTATCCGACTACTCTGAGAAGGAATGAAGAAACAAACTCAGAAGCCACAGTCTCTAAGTCCAAACATAATCTTGTGGACCATGTAGAATGGGTTGATTACAAAATTATATTTTGAGGAAAGAACCAGACAGATTTTAGGACCTGTCCAATCAGTGCAAGTATTTGTCAGGACATTATTATCATGTTTACCGGGGAAAAAAATACCCCTGTGCTGTGTTTTTATACAAAAGATCGTAAAAAACATTCAGTTCTATGTGCAAAAACTGAGCTTGGCAAAAAACAAATGACAGATACACACTGTCGCATTACCGAGCGACATTTCCCCCGTTTTTATAAAGAAAGCAAAAAATGAAGGCATAAAACACCAAGTCGTCGAGGTAATCCTAGCGTGTCTGCCTGCAATATCCTCAGTTCTCAATATTACAAAGTGTGGAACCACATCACAGCCTAGACTCTCTTTTGTCACGAACTGTCGGAGACGGTGAAGAAATATCGATTTGGGCCCAAACGTCTCGCGTCTCCCGAATTCAATGCATAATTTGGAGCTTTCGGCAACCTTATTAGTCTCTAAGGACTTCGAGTAAGGTAATTGCAAATTATTGAGGTATGTATACGAGAAAAATGTGGAGTTCGTGATTTTATTTCAAAAGTAGAAGTAGGTAATAAGGTTTTCCAGAAAATTATTGATGTACCATTTAAAATCTTTCAATTTTCAAATGCGTTTATACCAACAAATAAAAATTAATTAACGTTCAGAAAGTTTAAGTCGTAAAAAAATTACAAAATCTATTTTCATAACGATTTAGGTTACATTGGACCTTGGGACTCAAGCTCGATCGATATGTGCCTCTTACACAAATAGAATTCCCATATAAAATAATTAACTAATCCGCCTTCATTTTCCACTATATGAAGAAAATAATTTAATAAAAGCCTAATGTGGCTTTTTATTAAATTAATTTAATGATGTTTATTCGAAGGACAATTATCAAAAAGATTTGGCCTAAGACAAATCAAGATCAAGACAAATAAATTAGGATTTGAAGCCTGCACCATGGATTTCTGGTTATTTATTAGTTATTTGAAACAATAGCTGTTGATACAATATACAAGATGACACTAAAATATATGTAGGTATTATGTAAAAGTAGGTATATAAAAAATAAAAGGTGTCTCAAAAGTTGGCATAAAAAAATTCGTCCGTATCGCTGGGATTTCTTTGTCAAAATGAGAGAGATAATGTCCAACGGAAGATGCAAATCTACGGTATAAAGGTAAAGAAAATTTGATTTTAGTATCTATGTACTAAAATAATTAAAATAAAAGATACCTAAAACTATTATGCGAGACAAACTCAAGTTCCACTTCATTTACAATTGAATAAAACCTTCATACTCGAGAGCTCTTTACGCCTTACTTATGCAAAAGCCAGCCAGACTTATATTATGAGCCGTAAACAAAGATGGTTATCACTGAATATGCAAATAAATGTGATAACGCTGGCTGGAGAGAAAGAGCAAACGGCATGGGAAAAAAATGAGGCACGGATTCGAAATTCAAGTCTCGATGAAAAGGAATTTTAAAGTAATTGCGATCGTATTTATTTCCATTGAATAAAAAAGATCGCAATTACTTTAAAATTCCTTTGTTTGTTTTCCTTTGTTTCATGTTTTTTCTTTACGTTTGCTAAATATTTATAAGTAGGGGATTTCATTATAAAATCTCAAAGTTTCCTCATACTTCACATCAATTTGTAACTGAAACAGCCGTTCCATTCCAAGCCCATAATTCCGTATTGCCAATGTAGGAAATATAAAACAAAATTACTGACGATGAAATCTTCCATATTTCCTGACGGTAGCTCTAGTGTGTACAAGGCTTCAGTTTACTAGACCGACTGAAGTTACTAGGAAAATAGAAGCTGTAGTTTACATTAACTATCGGTATGTTGTTGGAACTTCATCCCTAGGGGCTTTGAAGTTACGAAGCTTCTAACTTCTAAGTGATTGGACGGAAACCTGTACTTTAAAGTTATACTATAAACTGGTATCTCGTTATCTCATTCTAGCGCAGCGTAGCAAAACATGGAGTATGATACCGAAACTTTGAGTGTATATAAAATCGAATTATCTAGTGCAAAGCGAGGACGATCGTCAAACGAATGGAAATAGAAATCTGTGAGCTAAATCGTAGACAAGATAAATAACTCAACTCCTTTTCAATGACACTTTATGTGTCTGAGTGGTACATCTTTGCGGCTATGCTTATACTTCTGAATTAAACATAGCTTGGTGTCCGATTTAAAACACGGCAAGTACAATTCTTCTTCAAAATTAAATAATTTATTTCAAATAGGCACATAAAAGGCACTTTTGAACGCTAAAATTTACAAAAAATAGAATTGATTCTAGTCGCCCCTTCCAAAAAGGTAGCTTTGTATGGAGAAGAAGGGGCATGAAACCCCACTTCTTCTTCTTTCTTTTTTTTTTACTTTACAGGTCATTCACAAGGGAGACAGGAGTCATTGGGCAATCATTTTTTTTTTCCATTCCTGAAAAACAATATACCTAAAGATATTTATTCATCCTCATCATTTCAGCCGAAACACGTCCACTGCTAGACATAGGCGTCCCCCAAGCAACGCCACTTTGACCAGTTCTATTCGGCTTCTTGCATCTAGCGGCTTCTCGCATTCTTGATTTAATTTATAATAATAGCTATTTAGGGGAACATTACAAACTCCTGTCACGTCAATCTGCTAAACTTCGGAGGAACATTTGACGTCTGTAAACTTTGATATTACTGCCGAGACATTAACTTTGAATGTTATTGTAACGATAATAAGTCTACGTGGGCTGTGCTGTTATAGACTCAATCCTATTTGAATTACTAGGTAGAAAAAAAAAGGTAGACACTGTCCGTTCACAGTTATTATACCTCTGACAGCAGCAACCTAACAGCAACCTTATTGCAACGGCAATAAAGATCAAAGTGATTTTGACAGACCTGTCAGTGGCAGCAACCCAACATAAACCTTATTAAAATGAGAATAAAGATCACAGTCACGTTGACAGTGATGGAAAATCAGAAGTAAAATTACTGTGAAAAGACTGTAAATACTTATTTATTACTTACTAAAAGAGAGTCCACGGAGTTTTTTGCCCGTTCAGAAGAACGGGCAAGAAACTCCATGGAACCATAGAAATTTTATACTCATAGGAACCGACTACGCTTTGGAATAGGCAACTACATAGTTTCATCTTTCTAATTAACCAACTCCTCAAACCTGCCTGTAATTAATTTTTAATTAAAATAAACGCTTTGCGTTTGAGTTTAGTTGACAGATAGAATGAACATAAACCTGTATTAATTAATAGGGTTAACCCTTCTCGCATTGAGGGAATTACCAATTAACGCAAATATTCGTACTGAATTGAGCTATACCTACGTAAAGTAATCATGTCTCACCCATGTCTTAGGCCATTTTATCGGAATAGGAATTTGTTGACTGTAGTGAGATGACGATACACAAAGTTTGTTGACTATAGTGAGATAAAGATACACAAAATTTGTTGACTATAGCGAGATGAAGATACACAAAATTTGTTGACTATAGCGAAATGAAGATACACATGTTGACTATAGGGAGATAAAGATAAACAAAATTTGTTAACTATAGGGAGATAAAGATAAACAAAATTTGTTGACTATAGCGAGATGAAGATACACAAAATTTGTTGACTATAGCGAGATGAAGATACACAAAATTTGTTGCCTATAGCGAGATGAAGATACACATGTTGACTATAGGGAGATAAAGATAAACAAAATTTGTTGACTATAGCGAGATGAAGATAAACAAAATTTGTTGACTATAGCGTGATGAAGATACACAAAATTTGTTGACTATAGCGAGATGAAGATACAAAAAATTTGTTGACTATAGCGAGATGAAGATACACATGTTGACTATAGGGAGATAAAGATAAACAAAATTTGTTGACTATATCGAGATGAAGATACACAAAATTTGTTGCCTATAGCGAGATGAAGATACACATGTTGACTATAGGGAGATAAAGATAAATAAAATTTGTTGACTAAAGCAAGATGAAGATACACAAAGCAATATCACGCCTGTGTTTCTCGAAGAGTTAGGCAGAGGAGTACCCTTAGTACATCCACATTTCGCCAGTTTTGCTTAAGTCCCATGTAATAGGGGGCGAATCTATTGCCATCCACCGGTACCGAATCCAAAATTCTAGACTCACTGCTACTGAGACATTTCTAATGGTAAAACTCAATAACTATATAAACTTGAGTTGAAGATGCGTAGGTAGTGTAGTAATCTCTTTATTATGTACACCATACAGCACCGTGTGTAGCTACCTAGGTATATGGCATACATTCACGTTTCATTATTTAATAAAATGCCTACATATAATTCTTGAAGAAGGTTACAAAACATTTCCGTGTAAGTAGGTCCGATTGGTTAGCTATAAAACCATCTGAAGCCAAAAAGGTGAAATGCTAAAAGACTCCTTCGCTTGAACTCCCTAAGGTCTTAAGAATATTCAAGTAATATGTTGGAGCGAACTGCCTACACCATCAATATCGATAAGATTTTGTAGGGCCGATAAACTGGATCTAAGCGAGAATAAATTGAGGCAACAGCTATATCGACTCTATCACGACGAGAAAAGCGAAAACATAGAAAAATAAGGCAAACCCTGCCTTTCTATTTTTTCGCTTTTCGACCAATGAGTCAGTCAGTTTTTATGATTCAAAAACCTTATTACAAAAAAAAAACAACCGACTTCAAAAAAGACACTACACAGTGATAAATAACTTTAATTTTGGAAGTCGGTGTCGTTGGTTCCGCATTTTCGTTTTTTGACACCGACTTCCGAAATTAGTTATTTATCAATTTCTAGTGTTTTTTTTTGAAGTCGGTTGTTTTTTTTTTGTGAAAAAAAGTTTTTATTTTTCAATTTTTAGTTGTACCTACCCCACACAAATTCAATTAACACTAGTGCATTGAAGAACTGAAGATACCGACTAGAAGAATCATCAAAATTCGCATAGAAATGCCGGAGATGCAGTACATTTATACATATAATATGCATATACATAAGAATAATGACCTAATGTATTATGTACTAAAACCTTTCTGAAAGTATGCAGATCACATTAGTGAAAGAATTATCAAAATTGGTTCATTAGTTTTTGAGAAAATCGCGGACATACATCCAAACATACGTCGAATACAGAATCTCCTTTTTTGAAGTCGGTTAAAAAATTGACTGACTGCATCATTAGTCTAGCGCTACTCATGAGCAATATTGACTGCCACATCAGTCTAGTGCTACTGTATCCTCGGGTTGGGCAGTGTTATTGAGCTTTACATCTGGAATTTCTCAGTAGCAGTTCAGAGTCTGGACTCATGCCCGGCGTACCGGCAAGCGTAGTGTGGGACGCCCCCCAGCTAGATGGACGGACGACCTAAAGAAGGTGGCTGGGGTAGACTGGATGCGGAAGGCGGAGGACAGGGTGCTGTGGCGCAGTCTGGGAGAGGCCTATGTCCAGCAGTGGACTGCGATAGGCTGAGTTGATTGATTGATAGACTCATGCCCGGTTGATGGCAGTAGGCTCGCCCCCTATTACATGGGCTTAAACAAAACTGGCGAAATGTTAGTGTACTAAAGGTACACCTCTGCCTAACCGTTTGAGGAATACATACCTGATGTTTTACGTTATGTCATGAATCACAACAAATGGTAAAGAAAAAGCAATCCCTAAATAATTCAAAGATTTTATGCGAATAATAAATACAGAAGACGCAAATTAACGAAATATGAGAATTAATGAAATCATTCGCTATCGCTGAAGGTTTTCTGTTTACATCGGTCGTTTAGAGGAAAAAAAATGGGTTCCGACCTTCGTTGCGTGATCTCATAAGAGTCTTATTTATTGCCGTTGTAGTTCTTAGGTACTGCCCACTGAGAACCATTAGTTTAATACTGAAAATGGAACATGTGTGGGTAGAATTAACTAAAGGTAAGGTTAGGTTATTTATTTGAGTCATCGTACTATAAACTGTCGTTTAGGGTCATGCAGTAGCCGACATTCCCGTGGTTTTTTTCATCCCATAGATAAGCGATAGCTAGATTTGTAATTATCGTCTATTTCGTTAAAAACTTCAAATGTGGTGACTTAAATTATTAAATGATTGAGAATTTTTACAGGGTAAAGTAGGTAGGTATTGAACTTTTGGTCCCATAGTGAAAGTTGTTCATATTCATGGGTCACCCTGTAAAAATTTGAAACCGGTAAAAAAAACATCCGGTATATAAGGAGGTACTTAAACTCCTTATATACCGGATATTTTTTTTTCAGACGAATTGCTTTCCCCAGCGAATTCGTCTGCGTGGATTGTGGAAATACGTCGTGTAGTTTTTACAATAGTACGCTTTTATAATTTCTAACTTGTCACAAACGAGTCATGGGCCAAATCTACCACCATGTGGGTCCCAGAAAACGTCCAGCAACATCAAGGCAGACTCGGGACAAGATGGCGGGACAAGCTTGACGCCTAGGTACATACAGAATTGGTGCACACTAGCTCAAGACAGAGAGGAGTGTGGAAAGTAGTGGAAAGAGTGTGGAGAGTGGAAAGGAGAAAGAGGGGCCTTTGCCCTGATTGGGACAACATATTCTAAAAATAATAACGTGACGATATTATCGTGGCAGTCCACGGTCTCAGCATCATGATAACACAAGGAAGGTCTATAAAATGACAGTTTAACATTTTCTTTCGCAACGCCCACGTCAGTCGTTTATATAATTTTCGCGACCTCCACGTCCATAAAATGAATGAAAATGTGTGCATATTTCCATACATTTAATGAATGTGGACGTCTACATATCGTCACGTTAGAAAATTAAGTATTTAAACGCAAATTCAATGTTCAACGTTTCGTAGAACTTAGTCTTCGAAAAGCCCTTTCTCAGTGCAACTCTATAAGGGATTAAAGGGATATTAATTTATCTTCCACATCGTTTCTATCTTCATATATCAAGGACAGCATGACGTAAGATTATGGCAGGTCAGATTAACAACATGACAAGTTAATAATAGTCCAGTGTTCCTTATCTAACGCAGTTTACTACCCACTCTTTTCTCCGGTTATCTTGGAAGGCGTCTATAATAAGTGCATAGATACTGACTGCTGTGTTGTCTTTCAAAATGATATTCGGGGGATTTCATTTTCTTTACCGAACAAGCAAGTTTGCAGCTTTGGTAAAATGACGAAAGTCACGAAAAAAAACTGCTGTTTCATACATTTTGGTCAAGTATAGGTATTGAACTTTTGTATTAAACAGCTGATTTTTTTTCGTGATTTCAGAGTTGGTCCCATAGTGAAAGTTGTTCAGTCCGATGGTCTAAAGCACTTCTTAAAGTTTGTCGGATTAATTTTTTAACACCTTATAATTATATTTTAGAAAATCAGATGGTATTCCATCAAAAGGAACTCCCCTAGTCCTGTTGTCTACTTACTAAACTACGGCAATTACTGGCTGACCGTTAATTAAGGCATTCAATTGGAGAGTCCTGTACGGAGTTCGGAAGTGGGCGTTTACGAGCTATTACATTGATTTAACAACATGAAGTAGCAGACAAATGTTTTATACCAGTACGTACAATACCTACTTAGATATTATACAGAACTATGCAGGTTTATAAATGTAAATCGCCGCCGTCAAAGCCAAATTAATACTTCCTACAACAAACTTTTATAAGAAATCATAAGGCAGCACCAAGAAGGTGGGGACGAAGCACACAAACTTTGTACAGTAATAATTGACACCGTTTGCACTGGGCCACCATTGCTCTCTAGATAAAACATCTGCCACATTATTAACTAGAAGCGCTACAATACATACAGTTGTGTGTTACCTTAGTGATTGCATATCACTTGGTGATTTTCTAGAAAAAAAAAACACTTATCTAAATATAACCTCCGTAGATCTACCTACCTATAAGTACATTTAAAATAATATTCTGCAAGGCCACATTAGTCTAAGTCAATATAAACAAAACAAATTTTAAAATACCAACGTTATTTAAATAACCACCTCATTAAAGTTATGTTAACGATAACAATTAGTAGAATTATCTTTTAAAATGACTCATACACGTTAATTGGTTTAACTATTTTGAACTGTCGGTCGTCGGCGAGGGGGCATCAATTTTGTTGTTACAATGGAACGCTAAACTGGCTGTGTTGGGAATATTATAGTTTTAATCTAATAAGTAGCATCACATTACGTATACTTTATATCTGTCGGTTATATGATATTAAATCATGGAAAATTATCATAACAATTGTTCGTACTTACTGCTTCCATGTTTTTAATTATAATTATCTGTCCAGTACATCAGTGACAACAGAAAACCGGATAAATATCATATTTTTGGAATGGCCGAATTTGAACGCGAGAATATTCGAAATTAGATAAAGTGCACGGGGCGGTGTGTATTTGTGCAAAGCCTTTGGCTTCCACGTTTGAAAAATGAAGTGGAGGTAGCGTGTCTGTTTGTGTTTCTATGTGTATGATTGGATTGTTATTCCAAATTTTCTTATGTAAACTAATAATAAAAGAGAAAATATTTCCTTTTTTGTATGTTTCTTTGTAATGGATAAACTCAAAAAATACTGAACAGATTTTAAACATTCTTTCACCTATAGAAAGCTACATTATCAGCGAGTAATATGGGTTGTATTTGTTTTTTGTATAATTTTGTTGTTTTACGACTTCCACGTGAACCTTATTTTTGTAACAAAAATAAGTTTCGTTGCCTCGAAAAATGATTATACATTTTTTTTTTAAATAATGCTTGCTTGCACCTAACATCCTTAATAATATTTTCACTTAAAACAAAAGACAAACCAAACAATACTCTTGGAAAGTATCGATGTTGACTTTGGCAAAAACAAATGTTATTATATGGAAAAAAAAATTAGAATCCTATTCAAAATCAAATAGAACATGTAGGCATTATGTTAATTGAATGGAAAAAAGAGTCTTCGGCAAAGGTACGAGTAAAGCATACGTAGTTTGAGGAAAAAAAAATTCAAGAAGAGCCGTTCCTAAAAAAACCCTAAAATTAGAACACTTTTCCATACGAGTATCTTATCATACGGCTCAAATAATTTTATGCTAAATCCAAACTTTTCCAAACTAATATTATAAATGCGAAAGTAACTCTGTCTGTCTGTCTGTCTTTTCTTCACGCCTAAACTACTGAACCGATTTCGATGAAATTTGGTATAGAGATAGTTTGAGTCCCGGGAAAGGACATAGGATAGTTTTTATCCCGATATTCCCACGGGATCGAAAGTTACGCGGGTGAAACCGCGGGGCGCAGCTAGTTAAGTAATAAAAAAGGTATCTCCAATTCAATAGTATGACATATTATCTGAATTTCCCTTCTTGGCTGGTCGACATCTTAACCAACCGTTATCATTTATCATTGAAGCAAGACCTCTTTTGTGGTATAATGTTCCATTAACACAATAAACTTGGGAAGCATCCAGGGAATGAATAGCCTGGATTAACAATAGGAGTAATGGATCGAATGATGACGCGAGGATTTCCGAAGGAGGGATGGGAGTTCTTGTAAGTCGAAGTTAGTACGAAATCAGTTCGGATCCGACAGGATTTGGGAAATGAAGTGTGAAAATCTCTGTAGAGGAAAGTACGAGTTAGAATTCTATAGGAACAGGGTGTTTTCTTTTAGATTATCTAGGTATCTACCTGCCTTGCTTACTTAACTTGGCTACCTTTTTGAAGCTAAAATTATATATTTCACACAAGTGAGGTTCATTTTTATTTCATTCTTCGTTCACAAAATTATATAGAAAAAATTTACTTTATTTTTCGATAATTTGGATCGCGAGTGAAAGATCTTTCAGCAGACATCATGCAGACATGAGAAAAGGCTGCATGCCGAAATCGAACATCGTTTGATCGGTTCACAAATGAATTCATTTTTCAATTTTGTTTCATTTTGTGTCCAGACGTTTTACTTCAAGTAAAAGATACTGAATTAAAGACATAAATAAACAAAAATCGAAGCGTGTGTGATACTCGTATATTAGCTTAATAAAATATTAACTCTGGAATGGAACCTCCAAAACTAAATTACTTTCTATTTATAAAACATGACCCCAATCATTTATGAATAAGAAAGTCTACCAAAAAGATCCAATATAGGTTATTTTTTTGAGCAATAAAATAGCTATAAGTCACACGAATGATCGTCAGAATAGACAGGACGATACAAAGGTGAACTCTATTTAGGCTAGGTCAGAATAACTTTGACTTTTTTTTTTAATTTGAATTTATAGTGAAGAGTATCTATAATCTTGATTTCAAACTATCAGTGTTGGTATAAAGACAAAAGTATAAAGAAACAAGTGTAAATATGGAACAAAACAAAACACGTGTGAATAGATTTACATGAAAAACCTGGGTTGGTTGAATTTTTGAAAAAAAAAATATATTTTTTTTTTGTTTGCTCGAAGATTTGAGAGAGAAGTATATTTTAAAGGAACAATGATATCTGTGGATTATCTTTCATCTGACAAGAAACACCAAAAAAATCCTTCTGTAAAGTACTGTAACTCGTTAATGTAGGTATAAATAGTGGTAACCATAATATAGCAAATATTATAAAGGTATGAGGAACAGGGTGTAAAGTTCCCTCATCCCCTCCATAGAAAAGGGAGGATCCTCCGACCAGACGGATGTTGTGTCTGGCGGGCAACTGCCCGATGATTCATGTCATGGCGGTAAACTCTGCTTGCGAGATGCAGGATTTTGCGTGATGTCAGTACGACGCGTAAGTAGTTCGCATGTGGCGTTGTAGAAACCGCTACAATACTATTAAAGACAGTTCAGAAATACATCACTGCTTTCAAAACGGTGAAGGAAAACATCGTGAGGAAACCGGCACGACCTAGAACCAAAAATTCGAAGACATGTAACATCTACCAACCCGCACTGGGCCCGCGTTGTAGATTACATCCCTCTCCCTCTCAAAGAGAGAAGGCATGTGCCCCAGCAGTGGGGACATTATAGGCTGATTGCATGCATCATGCAGTAATACATATCAATCACAGAATCATTAACTTTTAGTTTTAAATTCAGTGCATGTTAAGAGGAAATGCGGTCGGAGAGACTTTTGAAAAAGCCTAAGTAAAAAGTCATAATTCGAGGTTCTGCTCTCGCCTAGTTCCTCCTCCAATATTGGAACAATTTAAAATATATTTCATAAACTGAATAAGAAGGATAATTATTATATACCATGTCCCTATTTTTCTCTTTTTTCATGGATAGTTGTTTTTGTACACTAGGCCTCTGTTGACAGCGGTTTAAATCGGCAATATTGAGCAATTTTTGAGTGTTGTAGTGCTTACAAAAATAATCTTTCATCAAAAAGGAAAACATAGGGTCATACAACTAGTTAATATTTATTATTCTGTAAAAAAATCATTGCTTTATGGTTATTAACCAGAAAGAAAACAGGCGAGAGCGTTTCTATTGACAAAAGATTACAACGCCGCTATCGTTACAATTAAGATAGACAGACATTGAAAAAATATACTAGCTACAAAAATCTATGAACATGTCCAGCCAACTGAAAATCTATGTAAAGACCTAATCATTGAAACGGAAAAGCGTTGTGAAAGCGCAAAGCCAGTAAAATAGATGTTGTAGGTCAAATCGATATCCAGGCTTCACGGGCAACACAAGGTTGGTGTATACTTATTATTTCAACAACTAATTAACAACAATATTATTGAATACGGCGAATATGAATGTTTCACTGATTCTTCGTTTTTGAATTAATATACTAATTAATATAATATATACAATGTGATAGGGGTGAGACTTCTAACCCGTTAAGGCTGAGTACTACATCTAATTTTATCGACAAAAAAAATAATATGGGGGGTTGAACCCCCTTCCCCTAAAAATTATGGCTATTTTAATATTTTTTTTAAATGTACTACGGCGCGCTTGATACTTTCTAATAACCTTGGCTAACTAATTCATTACTTTTTTCATATGTTTGATAATGTTTTGGTGAGAAAAAAAAATCATTTCTGAATTATTTTGACCGAAAAAATCGCTATTTTTCAATATTTTCATATTATTTTTTTTGTCGATATTACCCCCCGTATTATTTTTTTTGTCGATAAAATTAGATGTAGTACTCAGCCTTAACGGGTTAGAAGTCCCACCCCTATCACATTGTATAACTAGCTGATCCGCACCTTAATTGCGTAACACACTATCAATCGGAATCAGAATCATTTCGAAGCCAATTGCTAAAACCGATTCCGATTGATAAAGTGTTACGCAATTGCCCCGCCGGCGAACTTCGTACCGCCTAACACCCGCGTATCATTATCGAAATCAGTTAGTTCGTTCTCGGGATATCATCAAAAAAGCCGTTCCATCCAAAAATAATTTAAAAAAAAATTAAAAACCTGGCTGCAACCTTACACTAAAACTAACTGAAAAGCTAAAAACAAGCCCATTTTAAATTAAATAAGAGTTGGAAGCAGGCGGGACCCATTTGAGTTTGAAACTATAATAATGGTATGGGCCCCGCCTGCTTCCAACTTTTATTTAATTAAGGTTGTGGTTTGTTTTTATTTATTTTAAGGTTGCATTCGGGTTTATAATTTTTTTAATTACTTTTTTTATTTCCAGCTTTTTAGTTTACAAATGTGAAAGATTTCGCAGACGATTAAGTTCTTGGTACGTGTTTTTTACGATTCGTCACTTTGAATTACTGTTAACCATATAAGTTGTACATATTTTTGTAATCACCTTTTAAAACCCTTTATTTTGATACCCACTCGATAGGTTTTGAGAAAAAAATATTTTTTTAAGGTATAATATGGCGCCAAAAATCCGCTATTTTGGTATTTTTTTGTAATTTTGATATACCCAGTGTCATTCTCACAGTAAATACGAATCTAACGACACCTCTCAAGCTAAAATCCATCGAGCTGTTCAGGCCGCAGAGCGTGCCAAACAATTATACATACGTATACATACATACTCTCGAAAAACATAACCCTCCTTCTGGCGCAGTCGGGTAAAAATACTCTAAATCTCACACGTCTGGGTTTAGAATTACTAAATTCTGTTATTTTTTTCCGTGGATTCTAAATTGTAATAAAGAAGAATAACCTCCTCCTTTTTTTGAAGTCGGTTAAAAACACGTCGCGCACGTCATTGACCTAATTGCGTAACACACTATCAATCCCAATCTGAATCATTTTGAAGGATATTGCTTCATATGTTCGAAAAATTTGTCTGCTCAACAACGTAAATAACGCAATGAATGTTGTTGAACTGTCAAAATGAAAGCTATTGCTACTGATAGTGTGTTACGCAATTACCTCGCGGGTCTAATCGTCAATTATAATTTCCCGTTTATCGAGTAGGATTCATCCATCAAATACATAAAACAAAAGCAGTTTTCAATGGATTAAATGGTGGCCAAGTGGTAACGGCCGCGACTTACGAGGTACCTATAGGTCGTAGGTTCGAACCCAGACAGGCGCTTTACTTTGCGTTACAAATTATTTCATCACCACTGCTCTCAAAACGGTGAAGGAAAACATCGTGAGGAAACCGGCATATCCTAGAACCAAAAAATTCGAAGACATGTGACATCTGCCAATCCGCACTGGCCCCGCGTGGTGGATTACGGCCCAGTCCCTCTCACCGAGAGGAGGCCTGTGTCCCAGCAGTGGGAACATTGTGGGCTGATCATGTAAAGAAACTCATAACAAAAGGTAGGAAAGTTAGTGCACATATAAAGGCAGCAGCGGAGTAAGGTTACCGCTCTATTACTCGTATACCTGGTTGCTCTAAAACCGCCGTAAATATACGTCGTGTGCTAACCTATAAAAGTCTTTTATTAGATTTAAAAGGTATTACAAAATCTAATTTAATATCTAAAGTAATTAATATACTATCATCTAGATAAATTATGTTATAACTAAATAAACGTAATATCGTTTTTCATCATTCAAAAGAGAGTACCTACTTATTTATTTCTTTAAATCTTTTAGGATTAAAAAAAAAATAGTTAAGTTTAACTTATGAGTAATCATTAATTCAAGGACGTGGTTTTTCATCTTGTTGGCACTATCTAAAACTTACTTAAGATAATTATCATAATCCCATTTTCGTCATCACCGATGACAAATTGGGACTATAATTAAAGGGTTTAAATTGACATAAAGGGTCCCAAGATCCTAATTGGTATCGTTTGTTACATTAATGAGGGCATTCATGTTTGTATAACCATTCCCCTAAAGGGAAATAACAACATTACAACATACTCAAACATTAATCATAATTATTTTTGAGTATGAATGTGGAGAATAGATTGAGACCAAAATTACGACGGAACGGATGCATTAGCATAATCGCAGCCTATAGTGGTCCCACTACAGGGTCACACGCGTCCTATCTGTGAGAGGGAGTGGGCCATAATCCACCACGCGGACCAGGGGTGTTGGCGGAGGTCACATGTTTTCGAATTTTTGGATCTAGGACATGCCGGTTTCATCGCGATGTTTTCCGTTACCGTTTTGAGAGCAGTGGTGATGAAATAATTTACACAAAGCAAAGTCGCTACCACTGAGCTACCACTGCTTTTCAATGGATTGATTGCGTGAACGATAAAATGTATAGAAAGGGGACTAATATTGAGATGACGGTTGATAGAGATGTATAGTACACCAGACATAGTATACAGACAAATAAATTGATATAAGCGTGGCAGCATAATGATGAATTTCCCTGTTCTATGTATTTAAATACGTCGCAAGACGGAATGGGCCCCAAGACTGAATGGGCCCGCTCTTGACCTCGATCAGGCCTGATGGAAAGCGATGGATGAACTCTATGATGGAACGAGCGTGCCCAGAAGATGCATAAGGCACTGGAACTCCCACGCATCGACGAAACACAGCAGGCTGCTTAACGCCGGACTCCGGTGGGAGGGTGGTCGCAAACCAGGCGGGCGTTAGCCCTACCACCGCAAGGGAAGAATTGGCCAGTCAAATAAGGCGTTGGGTGTGACTGTCCAGGATGCGCGGAGCGCTCGGTTCAATTGAGTAACTGGCAGGCCCAGAAAGAGATGGTGGGATGAGCTGGACTCCTTCTTAGAGGATTAGCCCACAGTCGCAATAGACCGGGATAAGATGAAAGGATAGGAGGAGGTCTATTGCCCACTGGACAACACAGGCTTATAATAAAATAATAATAAATAAATTTAAAACCAACTGGATTGTGGTTTCGTCTACCAAAACAATAACAAAAGAACCGTGCCTTAACGAACTCCTCCTAAGTTAGGATCAACCCGAAATTTTCCGGCTAAATAATCCGGCTCAGAATGAGACACTTGAACAATAGCCCAACTTAAGGTACTTAACCAACCTAAGTCCCGAACTACTTAGCCTTACTTAGGCGTCCACGACAGAAGCTTTAATGAAGTAGTAGGTTTTGCCTGAAACTTCGACTTGTGTTGGATTTGGAGCCTTCATTGTATTTCGTGTTCATTCATTGATGTTCTTAAGCAATTGAGTGGATTTCATTCATCCAATATATTTCGGTTGAGGCTTACCTAAGTGTTTTTTTTTATTATTAAGAGAGTTAAGGCTGTCCCCCACAGGCGCGTTTTACTGGTCGATAATATCGGATGCGTTATTGCGATAATGCGTTCCGATATTCCTTGCCGCACAACTGCGTTTTTATCGTCCGATATTCCTTACATTGTGTAACCTACAGTACACAGACTCTCCGCCCGCACTACACGTTACTACGTTATTAAAGCAGGTGTGTGTAAGATCGTATGCATCCTAATACAAAATGTAATGTAATGTAATGTGTGTGTGTGTGTGTGTATGTTCTAAGAACTCATATCGGAACATCGAAGGACGGAGAAACGCGAGCGTCCTACTTCTATTGCGTCAATATTATCGCAGCAGGGTGTAACTTTGTGGCCGTTCTCATACAAAATGTAATGAAAATTGATATTGCAATAACGCATCCGATATTATCGACCGATAATAACGTGCCTGTGGGGAAGAGCCATAGAAATGTTTTTGAAGGATATTGCTAATCCATTGCGTCATATGTTCGCAAAATATGTCTGCTCAACAACGTAAATAACGCAATGAATGTTGTTGAACTGTCGAAACCCATTGCGACTGATAGTGTGTTATGCAATTATCCGGCAGTATAACACATAAGCATTTCCAGCGGATGAATCGGTCCGGATTACTTTTCAGTAGAGAAATATTCCACAATAGTACATTTACTGAAACAAAGACATAAGAAAAAGCCCAGAAGCTAAAGGATAAAAAGAAATAAGGTACAAATCCGCAATCTCGTAATGTAATCGGCAAACTGCGGAGGAAACAATTGTCAGTGTGGAGATGAAGTGCTTCCGTTCAAACCTACGTACATTTACTACTACATTTCATAATACAGTCTACCAGATAGGGCTGCCAAATCGGGTCGTTCCAGTTTTTTTTTATGAATATTGATTTTCGGTTTTTGGCAAACTACTTTTTACTACACTAGCGGAATGCAGTTACGTCGACAGAATATTGAACCTATGTATGTACTTATATTGTAACTACCCTAGGAAATTGATACGTTTTTTTTAAATGTATACATAAGTATTGAAATACATAGTAAAATGAAAAAAAAAATTTAAGTGTTTATTTACATAAATAGTTTTAAACAAGACCTCCGCCAAAGCAGTTTTTTGACAGACGTAGCTCATTTTCTTTTTTCCTTTTTTTTTCTTTTTTTATTTTAAGTTGTTTATGGAACTCAGTGGTCTTTCGCTCCTAGGGTGGGCGCTAATAACTGCGACACAATTACGAAACGAACGCAGTATTAACGTACACAAAATTTTTTATATGTTTTTGTTCCAATAAATATTTGTATTTTGTACTTGTATATATTACTAGTAATCCTGCTGAGTCCTCTTATTGAGATAAATAATACTAATATGCAATAATAATTAATGCGTTGGAAAGCAACAAGGTGGACCGATGACCTGACCTGGTAAAGGTCGCAGGAATCCGCTGGATGCGAGAAGCACAGAACCGGTCGAAGTGTTGGTACTTAGTCCCAGGCCTATGTCCAGCAGTGCACGTTTTTCGTCTTACATGATGATGATGAGGATTCAAGACAATAGTGCATCAGAGGATCTACGTGAAAACCTTTCGGTCGTCAGTTCACGTCTCTCAGGTTATTGCAGTTAATCTGATAGCGAATAATCTATGTTCTAAAACTAGGACTGTAGATACCTCGGAGTTTATTGCTAAAACCTCGTTTCTCAAGTAACAGCAAAATTCAATTTCCGAAACGCTAGTTTTATACCGAACAGTCGAGTCGTAAAATCTCGGGACAATTTACCGTTTCCCGGGAAAGTGACAGCCCTATTTATCACCTGAGGCAACAGCTTTAACATTCGAATTAATAACGAACGGATAAAACGAGTAACTTAATTAAATGTTATTTTGTAAGATCTTTGTTATTACTGTTTAATCATAACACGTGGAATGGTAAAATTATGAACATGTAGGTATGGTACCTACGATTTATTATTATAATGACTGGCGTCCCTATGCGGAAGGATGTCTGTAATTTGTGGTAGGTATTGCTTTGTGTTATGATACAATATGGAATTCAAAAACAACATAGCTAAGCTGCATCGGGATTGAGAGCGAGTTTTAAAATTGCATTCCCACCCCAACCCTATCACAAGTATTTGGCTTAGCATAATCCGCCTATAATGTTCCCACTGTTGGGACACAGCCCTCCTTTCTGTGAGAGGGAGTGGACTTTAATCCACCACGCAGGCCCAGTGTGGGTTGGTGGATGTCACATATCTTCGAATATTTTGTTTGTAATATTTGATTTTCTTCACGATGTTTTCCTCATCAACATGAAATTAAATACACAAAGTACCTTATGTATGTGTTTGCCTGGGTTCGAACTCACAATTAACTCGTAAGTTGGCGCCGATTCCACTGTTCTACTTGGGTTGAGATATGTATAAAGAGTACGTACCGATTTCTTACTAAAAGAAACCCGAGATCGACCTTCAAAATCAACCGAAGATGGTGTTATTTGCAGATGACACATCATTGATCTTTAAGATAGACAGACGGGCACAAAATCTTGACGACGTGAATAACTCTATTCTTCAGGTTCAAGACTGGTTTACGGTAAATAATTTGGTACTAAATGAGAAGAAAACCAAATGCATTAGATTTAAATTAACCTAATGTTAGAAGTAGCGAATGTGACATCATACTGAATGGAGAAAAACTAGAATTTGTTGATCAAACGGTTTTTCTGGGAATCACGCTAGACGAGAAATTACAATGGGGACCTCACATAACATCTCTTGCGGGGCGGCTTAGCTCGGCCGCTTATGCTGTTAGGAAGATAAGACAGTTAACAGATGTAGAAACCGCGCGTTTAGTCTTTACTTTCACAGCATTATGTCGTACGGCATTTTACTATGGGGTCGAGCTGCTGACATTGAATCCATCTTTATTTTGCAAAAGAGAGCTGTCAGAGCCATTTATAATCTACGTCGCCGCGAATCTCTCAGGGAACTATTTAAAAGGATTAATATTATGACGGTACCTTGCCAATTCATTTATGAAAACATTATGTATGTAAGAAAAAATCTACATCTTTTTAATAAAATAAGCGATAGACATAACTTTAATACAAGAAATAAAGATAAAATACATCAACCATTTTTCAGATTAGCCAAAGTACATACATCTTTTATGGGGTACTGTGTTAAATGTTACAATAAAATACCTTGTGATATATTGCAATTAAATGAAAGAAAATTTAAAACTCACATTAAACGTACACTTTGTAAACAAGCATACTATAAATTAGAAGATTATATCCAAGATAAGAACGCTTGGAAACATGCTGGTCCTGCTCCATAGGACAATCTAAATTCTAGACAAAATCAAACTGGTTGCTAATTTAATTGTAATTTTTTCTTATTCTTTTTTACATTCATTACTCACACCCAGACTTATTACTTGTATTTTTTTTTTTTATTAAAATCGTTTTGCTTGTACTATGTTTGTAAATATGTGAGCACCATGTATCTATTAGATAATTAATTTATATGTCATGGTTTCGTTTTTAATTCTTTTACCTATTGTGGTATAGTAATTTTATTTTAGGTGCATCGTCCTCATATGTTATTATATAATTAATGTACCCATGCAAAATATTGTACCTAAAACATTTTAAAAGAGTAACGGTGGAGTTTCTTGCCCGTTCTTCTCCATACGAAAACTACCTTTTGGAATGGGCGACTAGAATCAATTCTATTTTAAGATAATTTTTGACGTTCAAAAGTGCCTTTTATGTGCCTATTTGAAATAAATGCTTTGACTTTGACTTTGACCACGGCACGAAGATTTAGTGCGGCTAAGCCCTAAAGAATACGCCATATATTATTTTTACGCCATCGAAATAATTCCACGAAATAAAAATTCTGTTACCGAGTCTGGTGTCCCTTATCTATCTAAATTCCAGCGAATAAGAATATTATGCCCCAGGGGTGAGTTCCAGAGTAAAGCCCCTATCCATGTGTGGGCATATAAAATGTATGTAAGAAATCTTTTCCCAGGCCGGAAGGTCAATATTTGTGGTGATACTTTAAAAACTCCGTTCTTATGTTTACCTTTATAAATACAGAATGGTCAATTTATAGTGGTCCAAGTTTTTTTTTGAGTTTAGTACATCCCATGGATTCACATAAACGCAATATAATTATGTTCCGTAGTAAATCAGTAAGAAATTGTTGATCTAAAATTTATTTTCTTAAAATCTCTACTTTAGTCATGCAAACGTCTCTAGATTGAAAGTTATTGCACTATATCGAATCAAATTTGGTGAATGAGTGCTATAGACTACAACCGATGAGGATTTTTTGGGATCATTCCCAAATGATTTTTTATATATGTCGAAGACATCATTAGTACGGGAGCTGACTTGACAACGAGGCGGAAGCGCTGTGACGACAACTCTTCCACGGAGTCATTCGTTTGACTATTCGGAACGCCAGCGCCATCTGGTGGCGCTCGACAGAGTCTAGCCTGAGTTCGTGGGGAGTACAAGAGAGCGTGCAGTATGGTGGAGCAGCCCTCTTGGACATCGGACATCATACGAACAACATGCGCTCAGAAAATGTCCCGCGTTCCGTATCTGGTTGTATCGTGTACCTATAGTGTGTGATTCGCTAGTGTGATTAAATTGTTCGTGAAATTATAATCTGATTTAAACTGCAAACCGTTTTTCTATTGCGCAATAACCAACACTTTACCCATAGTTCGCCCACAGTAGTTGAAATATGGCTGATAATAACGAGACACACATGCCTTCTCCGTTATATATATTTTTTTTTTATAAAATCGCGACGTCTAAACTACCGATTTTACATGTGTTGCGTTTATATGAACCATTGAGAAGTCCTAGAAACAAAAAAAAATTGGACCACTACAAAAAGGCCAACCTGTATAAAGTTAAATGAGTTTCCCTGTCTCTGTTTATACATGCAGATTCGCAAAGCCTTTATGAATTTAAATATTTTTCATGTAGATTTCCTTACGTGGAAAAATAAATGAAAATGAATTATTGTTTCAACGTTTTGCGAGTAATAGAAAAGTGTTTAGTGTCGAATCTAAAGTGATCAAGAAATAAAGAAAAGTGGAGTAACTAGTTCGTAACATAGTGCAAATATCAATGAACGGTAACAATAAGTACCTATGCAGCTACTACTGGAATTCCAATGCAGTTTATAAAAGAGAGTGAAATAGTGTATAAAGCGTAGTACTTTCAATTGGAACTCTTTTGTAAAATCAACGGACAATGCATTTATGTGTAAAGTATAACTAACATGCATGGGATAAAATTAGTTAGATAGAAAGAATCCTTTCGTGAACATAAAATAACGCCTCTTTTCACAGAAGTCTTAAGTAACATTTCCAGTGGTGTAACTATAGGGTGGTATTGGGGTAAAATGCCACGGGCCCCTAGCTAGAGGGGGCCCCCGGCCCGAGAGGGCCACGAGTACAGGAGAATCCTAACATAAGGACAGAACAGAAGCAGTCAGGTGTTAAAGTTTTTGTAGGGGAAAACATGAAATGTACGCGGAAAAAGTGCTAACTAATAAAAAAAAACTAACGTTGGTTGAGTTTCTTTACATTGAGAGAGGGCCCGATCCCTTGAATTTGCCACGGGCCCCAAACGGTATAGTTACGCCACTGAACATTTCCAAGAGAAAACGCTTTTATTTTGTGTGTATTTTGTATCCTAACTAAACCGGTTACACGAAAACCGACCCAATTCTGTACCCTAACATAGTAGTATCCTAACTACAACGGCCATACATAGTTTTAAATTTTAATATCTATAATTCATATGTATAAACAAGGATTGGGCAAGCCTACACTTTATTCTAAACCCCGATGCAACTGAGAAAAAAATACTCAAACTTCAAGCCATTTGTTAGCATAAGGACAGATTTGCTTTACGCCAGATTCGCGTTAGGTCAGATTCGCTTAAAGACAGAAGTACAATCGGATAAAAAGTAATTTTATTATCAAAGGCAAGAACTAATAAAGCCAAGCAGAAAAACGACTAAAAAAAGCATGGACGTTGTATATTACCGGTACAAGTGTCCTAGATTGATACTTGCAGTGCCCCAGTGCTGAATATAGGTCATTATGTCACGGCTATTGATCACTGTACCCTTACCTGCGCCAACTGTATATTGATACATGCAGTTTACAGGAGATAACATGACATTACATGACATGTATAACCAGCTTCTGCTCGCGACTTCGGCTGCATAACATTACTTGGTTTAACATAAAATAAATAATATTCACTAGACTTCTTATTACTGAAAGAATTGTAGTATCGGATCAGTAGTTTCGAAGATTACACCCTACATACCTACTAACTCATAATAAGGCATAAGTACATTTAAAGCCCTTAAGGCATACTACACAGTGGTTCGGGTCGATATATTCGATTCGACAGTATTTGGATAACTAGGTACAAAGCCGACCCGATCCGGACTCCTATTGAGAGATTCCTATCGAACCCAATCAAAACAACGAGGTAGTCGTCACTACAGGTCAGGATTACGTCAGAAACTAAAGATTTCAAACAATAATAAACCATGTTTCAAACATTTAACCTTCCTCTCCCACATTTTTACCGACTCTCTCGAAATTCTCTAGTCACTTAAGATGATTTATCAACAAAAACTGTCATTATGTGGTCTACCCGTGCCACGGTTAAGGTACAACCCAACCTTTGTCAACGTCCTACTGAAGTGGGTATCATTATAGCTACCCGTTTGTACCTACTGACTTGGTAAGGCACCGTTCCCACTGGTCACTGTTTTGCTAGACGACTGCCGCGCCGTTTCGAGTTTTTCTCAATGGTACCATCGTCGAGGAAACTTACCTACATCTGGCCAATTTGAAAACAAAATCCCGTCCACACGATGACCAGTGTTACCAAGCGTTACTATAAAGTGGCCGAGCGCTGCAAGCAAGAATAGCCCTTACGGTGTATAGATGTAAGTTTCACAAAAACAATGTACATGACAAAAACAAAGAGAAAACCCCAAAGGGTTGGGCAGAGGTGCTCCTACATATTATAGTAGATACACCCACATTTCGCCAATTATATTTAAGTCCCACGTAATAAGGGGTGAGCCTATTGCCATCAATCAGGCACAAATCCAAACTCCGAGCTGATACTGAAAAATTCCAAATAGAAAAATCCAATAACACTGCCCAACCTGGGAATGAAACCAGAAAGTCGTGCTCAGCGGTAACGTTGTCGACCACTATACCAACGGGTAGTCAACAATATAAAAATCTCATCAAATGTTGTTTCCAGCTGTTCCAACTGGAACCTGACAACATCAAAGAAAAATGAAAATCAATTTGATAAACTGTCAGGGATGTTTCAGTTTGATAACTCTATTTCAATTTGGTAGTCAAGACACACATGACAAATTATCGTGACGACACTAACGACACAGAGGGAATATCTTCATTGTTTCCACAAAATCACTAGAGGCCCTTTTTTAGGGATGGGAAATCAGCAAATGACCCCCCCCGCTCTGGGTGGAGCGGAAGGGAATGTCAGACTCTTAGGTACTGACTAAAACCCATCCGTGTTCCTTCCTTAGCCTTTTATGTTCCGGGGTTGCGGTAACCCTTTCGGACAATTCCGCACCCCCGGCAGGCATCGGCCCTGGCAGGCCCCTTCCTTTTAGCTGACATCTCTTTGAGGCACGCGTGGAACACGTACGCGCCGTCCGGCACGGGCCTGGTCCTGATCGGACGGTGAGCTACCCATTACTGTCCGTCCGCTGGCCCGCGCCTACGGTGGCCGGGAGTCGTCACGCGGCACCCGAGTGTCTAGCCCGGTAAAGTGGAGCTACCTCAACGGAATGGCAGTAGGATATGGAAGTGGAGCTATGTCGCAAACTATACTCCACCTCCTGTCCTGTCCTCTGTGTTACAAAACATGCAGTCAAAGTTACCTCTGCGCTGCCACCAACGACGCTGTGGAAGTGGCGAAGTTTTGAGCCAACAACATCTGAAATACTGTCTTGCCAGTGACACGAAGCAGAAGGGCGATAACGGTGATATAAAAGAAAAAAAGCTATCAAAAAACTTATATCGAACCTATTAAAAGTTGTTGTAGAAAGACGAAACGTTTTGAAAGTGATTGTCACTTGTTTCTGCCCAGTGTCGATTTTCATTTGTCTACAACAAACAAATGAATATAGCAAAATAAGAATGTGAAACGTAATTCGTGAAAATAAATAAAACAAAACCTAACCGCTCTGTTCTGATAAATATTTATGTTACAGTACACTACACAAATAGTAGTTCCTAAATATTTGGAAGTCATGTTAATACAAACATCGTGCTTGTTCTATTACTACCGATGTTACACACACGAGAAGCAACTTTATTATTTTGTTCTTTGCTGTATTTGAAAGGAGGGATTCGCTAGAATTTTCATCAGATATTAGAAATTATTTTCCATCTACAACCTTTGATATATCGTTTATCGTGGGCGTTGCCAGGATAGGGGTTGGACCCTTCTCCGAAATTCTTATCCTTATCCATAAAATCTTAAAGTAAAGAAAAACAGTCATCACCATTTACAGTGCAAACACCACACATAACACGCAGGCCTGCATACCTCGAAGGGTAAGGCAGGGGTAGGTATTAGGTATACAGGGTGTTTTACGGAACATTATTGTGTTGTTTCGGTAGGTATTGACCCAACCTATCACCCCCTGCAATATGTCGTATACACCCACATTTCACCAGTTATGTTGAAGTACAAATAATTGCGAATTAGGTCAACTCAATTCCATTTCCCGAAATTTCCCCCTCATATTAGTCCATTGTTCTACAATTGCCAGCTATTTCATAATGCCAACAGACTGTTGAACCATGCTAGATTCATATCTGGTGCCACAAAGCGCCTAGTTCTAGGAAATAAAACGACTGTGAAAGTTTAGCACGGAAGCCGAATATTTCGCGCTCGCAACTAGGTTCTAGTCACTCATGCAGCCATCCGTAATGGATTTTGTGTAACAGTTTCGGAGCCCACAGTTTGTGGTTACGCTGTTACATACATTATAACTTTATCTGGATAGACTAAGTAGAGATCCGTATGTACCTATGTAGGTGCTATGCTAACATGAACCGTACCGTGATAATTTTAAAGCTATAATTCAATTCCTATGATGTGAGGACGACATTGTTACCATCGCGGCTAGAACCTGGATGAGGCTGACACAGGGAGGTGGGAATTGGCACAAGCAAAGAAAGGCCTATGCCCAGCAGTGGGTGCAGTCGGGCTGTAGATGATGATGATGATGATTGTCAGAATAATCAGAATCACATGATGTCGTGGTGAAATCATACACATAATTGCTGCAAAAGTGTTTTAACAGAATTAAAGGATATAATGTACAGCATTTTGAGAATGCGCTGTTACGTGTACTTATCATCATCTGCCTAGCCTTTTCCCAACTATGTTAGGGTGGGCTTCCAGTCTAACTGGATGCAGCTGAATACCCCTTGGTAAGACTGGTTGTCAGACTTTCGGGCTTATGACTACCCGTAACGACTGTTAAAGATTTATGAACGACAGCCGGGAGCCCGGGACCAACGGCTTAACGTGCTTTCCGAGGCACGGAGGGGTCTCGGTATGTAAAGATGGTCACCCATCCACAGACCAACCGCAGCAAGTGTAGCTTAACCTGATCGATCGACCTGTGCGGCTTTTATTATTTAGGCACGGGGTTTATCTATTTATATGTAGGTATTGTTTATGATGCTCCATTTGGAGTCGCGCAGATATTTATGTATATACCTACTGTGAAATTGTGCTCAATAAAAGGTTTCTTAGCTACTTTAATGACCAACTGTCAATACTAAAAGACGGATTACAACGTGAAAATCAGGATGGGAGCCAATAATTTTGACTACGAAGTGAAAAGCCGAGGGAAGTAGGCAATATTTTTGTCCCGGCGCGTTTTCGCAACAGGCTGAATCAATTTTATGTCTTAAGGCAATTGCCAGATCAATTTTATTTCCTCCACATCTTTCTAAATTGTTTCCTCAATCTAAAAGGTCGTGAAGTGCCTCTTTCTCATTCCCTACAATGAATCTTCATTTGCAATATTGGTCTTGACTTGAAGGAAAGCCACGTTCATTAATAGATCTTCTTCTTCGTGTCGCTGGCACGACTGTATTTTAGATCTAGTTGGCCCAAAACTTTTGCCTCTTCCAATTGATAGATCCAATTTATCTAACACCTGGCTTGACCATCGTTTTGGATTAGGTACGGTCGAACAAGCTATTTGGTATATATGGTAACTTGCAACTACTTTTAAACAATGGTGTGCTGAGTTAGTCAATTCTTTTATACCACTCTATTTAATTAATGGTGCCATAAGTTGGAAAAGTTACAACGCACAAAATAAAACTAAATATTGGTTGTGTAGTGGAAAGATGAATATTTTTGCCTGTATACCAAATAGCTTGTTAGGCCTTATATGATCTTCTCCCTTCTCGGTATTTCAGTTATATGGGATGGCTATAAAAGTAGGGTAAGACCAGAGAAACGATGGATGGACTGTGCGAAAGATGATATGGTTAGTAAGGGGGTGACTACCGAGATGACGATTATGGAAGAAATAAACATGATGCGCCGAAACTCAAATAAATTGTGTTAAGGGCACGATAGTGACGATAGCACCTTGTGAATCCATTCTTCATTATTTAAAGTTACGAAGACTATTGCAAAGATACTCGAGGGAAAAATGTAATATCATTGCTGCACTTTGCACTTACATTTATTGATTCTTGATTGAAGTTCGCCGTTACAATCGCGGATTACGAGATAGCAATCTTCTGGAATTGCTAGTTGTTACTGCAACTGCGTTTAATTTTTTTTAATAAACTCTAGAGTACATGTTGTACATTTTTAACAGTACGTACTTCTTCTTAGCGTGTCGATAGCAATCTAAATGTACTCGGACCAGAATTCGATTCGGCTACTTGTTTGGCGCCATCACTAGTGTCCATCAGTTCCTGTAACGTGCAGTTGACAGGACACGCAGGGCACGATATTAAGTGTCCCATCGTTTGTGGAATAGGACCACATTTACACTACAGTACGTACTAATTCGTACTTATAAAACATTCAAATTAAATCTGTAGCCTATATTTCTTACTAGCTGCGCCCCGCGGTTTCACCGGCATAAGTTTCGATCCTGTGGGAATATCGAGATAAAAACTATCCTATGTCCTTTCCCGGGACTCAATTTATATCCATACCAAATTTCATCTAAATCGGTTCAGTGGTTTAGGTGTGAAAAGGTAACATACAGACAGACGGACAGAGTTACTTTCTAATTTATAATATTAAGTATGGATGTGTATTTCTAACAGGATGAGTTTCCAGTTCAGAAAACCAGATATCGACATTGAACTGTACAGTTTTGTGAAGCCGTAACCATTGTATCCATTGAATTCTGTGTTTGAACAATTCATCTACTTATTAATAATTACGATCCAACAACAACTAGTTAGTTGTCTTATCATTGAATTTTTGTACCAAACATCGAAGACAGCGCTTCTTTCCGCTTTCTCTGTATCATAACCACCAAAAGGAAACTTGGCACAATTTTCCCTCAATTTCACCCCTTCAAACATCTCTATTATTATTACCCATAAAGGTTAAATTTTGTTTCTAATGCCATTATTATTTAAGTCCTCGATGTATTTCACTCAGCGAGTCACAATCTGAATACCAAACAGTTCAGGGTTGCCGCTGTCTTGACTTGAATGTAATGTGATTTCTTTTGTATCGCGTGACTTGCGATTCATGCGAAGGTAACGTGTATTTTCCTTATAACTGGTCTTTATGTTACGAGTGAAAATAGTATTGAAAACTGGGTTAAAATTCTTAACAAATTGACCATTAACAAGCACCATATTTAATCTAAATCATACAAAGTTGAATGATGATGAATGAGGTTCCTGCCAAGAGGGTGAAAGTCAAATAAATCGTTTGACTTCACTCAATATCTTTGATTGATGAGGGTCCTCTTAGAAATCTCTCCAATTAATTGAAGTCGTGCCTTCAAAAGATGAAGATATTTTCTTTGCCCTCATTCATTAAACATCTTCCAAAGATACGGGGATCTTAGGATGATTTCAAATAATAAAACAATTTGAAACTTACCCGTACCTGGATCTTGTGATTCCTGCAACAACAATATAAATAATAATAAATAAAATTGATGATAAACGAAAAATATCAGAAAAATGTTTCAAATCAACGCATAAGCTAGCAGCTAGTCATAAAAATCTAGTGATTTGTAAAATATCCGTGGATCGCATCGCTCTATAAAATGATAAAAGTGATAAAAACAGTGATCGTTCAAAATCAGCAGTGTCAGTTAAATTGCAATGCGAAAATATGTGGTAATGTTAAAATAATCACTGGTGAGTAGCTAATGATCAAAGTCACGCAATCTATTCAGTAATAGAGCTATAAAAAGTAATGAGAGCATCTAAAACAAGTTATAGGTAATTACTAAACATTTTATGTTGAAGAAAATGTGCTACATTAAGAAAATATCGTAGACACGAAGAATATTGAAGAAGGTACATATTAAACTTGGTTCTTATGATTGTATTTTGGAATATAAGAAAATATTAATAACGTTCTTAACAAACTTACGGTTGTTGTACGGATATCGTATTGATATTTAAGATTATCCTAATACGAGATGTGACCTGAATTCCATTGATAATATAATTTGTCTAATTATTCAGCACAGCTAATTTTATTGATGTCCTGCCACAGCCAAATCTAGAATATCGATCAAACACCAATTGGCTGCATATAAGTACTTCACATCACTTTTATCAGATAAACATAAAACGATTGGTCACTATAATCTCATGAACATCAACGAGCTTTTACCAAAACATATATTCTGGAATTTTTATGAGATAAATTCTCTAGTAGAGACGATGAAAGAAAATCCATTAATCAAAATCTTGGCCGTATGTTTACTGAACAAGGAAGTTATGAGGTTTTAATGGAAGACACGTTTAATTTATTAGCTCCGAAACTGTATGAAAAATTGATTTCGTTCGTGTCTCTGTCGCTACATTGAACTTGCAGCATCAGTATAAAGATGTGAAGCCGTATCGATTAAAATATCGTTTAAAATAGATAGCTCGGTGAACGATGAGTGAAGATTTTCTATATTGAAAAGCATGCAAAAGTATATTGCTTATTGAGTTTGATGTGTTTCAAGACATACTTAATAATGATGGGATAGCATTGCTATTTGGAAGAAGCCAGACGTTGCAATCTACAGCAGCACTACGCCACTTTTAACACTTACCACCCTATCAATTCCATTTATTTCTTTTCCTTATACGTTAAATACATTGATACTTACGAATTTACTTCTGTCTTTCTCTTTTTGTTTTAATTCAGCCTCTTTCTTTGCTTGCTGTATGAGTTGGTCTACAAACTCAGTGGCTTCCCGAAGTTTCTCCGGGTCGCTCTTGAAAGCGGCAATTTGCTCAGTCAGAGCAGAGTTTTCGGTATCCTGAATCATTTTGTTCTGAATATTTTTTCCTTTGTTATTATTTTTCTTGCAGGCGTTGCAACTGCAGAAATCCTTTCAAACGTTCGTTTCACAGAACTCAAACAAACAAAACCACTATAAGAGATCGGATCCTAAAACGTCAGTCGGGAATAGCGCGCGCGTACCGGCCATAACTTTCGTACGGAGGGTTGTCGCCCTTACTTATTTGGGGAGCCGCGTTTCGGGGGTGGTGTCAGTCATTATTTGTGCAGCCCGCTGGGAGGGATTTATGAAAGCGAGAGACGTGCGGTAGCGTCGAGGTCGGCGGAGGTACTGCCGGGCGACGGTGACTGGATACTCGATCATGCGCCGACGAACGGAGCGGCTCGTGTACTGCGCTCGACAGATTAGCACTAATCATAAACGCAACCGATGACCGATCTTGAGGTAACATCTACAGGTTAATATGACCCCGTATCGGCGGCTTTATCGTTCTGAAAATAATTTTTACTTGTGTGCTACGAGATACGTAAGTGATGTGGAACACGACGTGCGTGTAGGTGTAATATAATGAGAACATATAATTATCTTGTTATGTTAGCATAACAAGATAATTATACAGGAAGATTTTTTTATCACCATCCAAATTTTTACAGGGTGTTCTACCCATGAATACGAACAACTTTCACTATGGGACCAACTCTGAAATCACGAAAAAAAAAATCAGCTGTTTAATACAAAAGTTTAATACCTACTCGACCAAAATGTATGAAACAGCTGTTTTTTTTCGTGATTTCAGTGTTGGTCCCATAGTGAAAGTTGTTCATATTCATGGGTAGAACACCCTGTAAAAATTTGGATGGTGATAAAAAAATCTTCCTGTATAATGATGTGTCCTTCTATTTCCATTAACAACAAAACTATTTTACTAGAGTGTAAAAGTAGACGCTGCAATTAATTGAAAATGTAATTTAATTGCAGTGAGCTGCGGGTTTAAAACACATTGTTTATTGCATTTACAGAAGCAGTTATTTTATCTCATTGCAAACGTTATCTCTAAGAACAGACAATATTTATAAAGAGATAAATAAACATAAAACATGTTTATTTATCCTAAGTGAATAGTGGTTGACTATCTCTGCGAGACAGGTGTTAACGCTTCAGGACGTCATCAAAAATGTATTTTCTCTCTACATACTGAAGCTTGGCTTATAACTTTTTCATAGAAGCCAGGATTGCGTGAAAGATAACTTATGAAAATGTCGCCCCAGGTATGAATTTCGTTCCGGTGTTGATAGTTGATGATAAATGGTTAAATGCTACTGTTTTGTTTATTTAGTGATAACTGAACTGTTAACTGAGATTAATGAGTTCGGCTTAAGGTGATATATTGAAAAAAGTGTGGTTTTTCTATTTCGTGTAACTTGTTAAGTATGCGGAATAGGGATTTAACATTTTGGTATATGTTTTTTGACTCTTTGGTCTAGTATTCTCACAGAATACTAATAGTACTACGTGTATCGTGTAAAAGGAATACACGATCCAATGAATTTTTTTACGAAGATTCAATGAATATTTTAACCAGTCTTACCAAGTGGGATACCACTTGGTAAGACTAGTTGTCTCACTAATACGATAGTATTACCCAGTAACTGGGTTGTGGAGGTCAGACAGGCAGTCGCTCCATGTAAAATACTGGTATTCAAGTGCATCCAGTTAGACTGGAAGCCGACCGCAACATAGTTGGGAAAAGGCTAGGCAGGTGATGGTGACATGCTGTAGGAGGTATAATCTATTAGAGTGGGGAAGACACTGCGGTCCATTCTCCCGCTGTTATGCTGACGTTTTTTACGACAGAAGTGATAAAAATAATCTTTTATTCTCTAGGGAATAAAACTACATAAAATACAAATTCATCCAGCGCCTAAAATGGTTGGCACGTATGTTACAGGACTACTCAAAGAAGATAGTACCAAATTACCTAAGTTTAGTAAATTCTCGGAAACTTTGGAAGTTCCTGAGGTAGTGAGGTTTAATACGTCGGAGACGGTTCCTTTGAAAACTTCTAGGTCGTAAAGTAAATAATAATAATATTATAACGTTATCATAAGATAAAGTGCTTCTTTCAAACTGAAAGTAGATACTAACCCAACTTCCAAAGGAGAACGAGTAAGACCGTACCCAGAGACAAAGTTAATTGTAGCATTATGGACTATGTCGGTATTTGTTGACCTCATGGAGTAGTTTATTTAATCCTAAGACAGCATGTCTGAATTCACTTGGAGAAAAAAGATATTTAAGGAAGTTAAATTGGTTTGAGAAGACTGTACCCAGAGACAAGGTTAATTGTAGCATTATGAACTATGTCGGTATTTGTTGACCTCATGGAGTACTTTAATTAATCCTAAGACAGCATGTCTGAATTCACTTGGAGAAAAAAGATATTTAAGGAAGTTAAATTGGTTTTGAGAAGACCGTACCCAGAGACAAGGTTAATTGTAGCATTATGAACTATGTCGGTACTTGTTGACCTCATGGAGTAGTTTAATTAATCCTAAGACAGCATGTCTGAATTCACTTGGAGAAAAAAGATATTTAAGGAAGTTAAATTGGTTTTGAGAAGACCGTACCCAGAGACAAGGTTAATTGTAGCATTATGAACTATGTCGGTATTTGTTGACCTCATGGAGTAGCTTAATTAATCCTAAGACAGCATGTCTGAATTCACTTGGAGAAAAAAGATATTTAAGGAAGTTAAATTGTTTTAATAAAATAATAGGAAAGTTCATTATCTTTATTCATTATTGTAATTAATTACCATACTTATATTGCTTCCTATTCTATACTAGCTGACCCGGCGAACTTCGTACCCCCTTTAATTATTTTTTTTTGTTGATTTTTTCCTATGTTTTAATAGCTATTCTGCTATTCGGGGCAGAGATTATGAGCTATGTCGGTATTCGTTGCCCTCATGGAGTAGTTTAATTAATCTTTAGTCAGCATGTCTGCTGGCAACCGACAATGCAGCATAAAATGAGATACAAAAAAGAAATAAAAACAAAACACAATACAAGTTCTAAATCAATTTTAATTAATTTTTAATCAAGTTCTGTTAATTTTCTAAATCGCTGGAGCCTTATTGAACACGTTCACAAAATCAACAAAAAAATAAATTAAAGGGGGTACGAAGTTCGCCGGGTCAGCTAGTATAGAATAAGAACCAATATAAGTATGGTAATTAATTACAATAATGAATAAAGATAATGAACTTTCCCATTATTTTATTAAAACAATTTAACATCCTTAAATATCTTTTTTCTCCAAGTGAATTCAGACATGCTGTCTTAGGATTAATTAAACTACTCCATGAGGTCAACAAATTCCAGCATAGTTCATAATGCTACAATTAACCTTGTCTCTGGGTAGGTACCGTCTTCTCAAAACCAATTTAACTTCCCTAAATATCTTTTTTCTCCAAGTGAATTTAGACATGCTGTCTTAGGATTAATTAAACTACTCCATGAGGTCAACAAATACCGACATAGTTCATAATGCTACAATTAACCTTGTCTCTGGGTACCGTCTTCTCAAACCAATTTAACTTCCTTAAATATCTTTTTTCTCCAAGTGAATTCAGACATGCTGTCTTAGGATTAATTAAACTACTCCATGAGAGCAACGAATACCGATATAGCTCATAATGCTACAGTCATCTTTTTTTTTGGGTACGGGGCCCATACAACTTTACCCATTGTTCTTTATTGAACTTATGTCAAGTAGGCCCAGTAAAAGGCATTTTTGAACGTCATGGTTTTAAGTCTCCAACGTCTGGCTGGTTCCAAAAGGTAGTTTCGGATGGAGAAGAATGGGAAACTCAAAATACATACAATACAAAAAATATTGTAAAACATTTTACAAGGCTAACTATGCTCGTTTACAATGTTTTACGATATTTCGTATAGGTACATTAATTACCTTAATACGAATAAAATTATTATTATCTAAACTATGATAATATTATAAAGGGATAGCATTGATTTTTTGTATGTTTATTTGTTACGCTTTCTCACGCTAAAACGACTGAACGGATTTGATTAAAATTAGTTTCAAGAGTAAGCCCCATGAAATTTGGCACATCGATAGCCCATGACCTGGATTAGGACTTAGGATACTTTTATCCCGACATACCCACGGGATCGAGACTTATGCGGGTAAAGCCACGGGGTGCCGCTAGCTTTCACTAAAATTACTACAATAAAATTCTACTCTACTATACTAAAACTCTGCTATAAAATGAGTCGTTCCCCAACTCGTCCCACATGTCTACGGCCCATTTTGGGACGAGTTAATGAAAACAAATCAAATCAAATCAAATCATTTATTAAGTGTGTCTTTTGGTGAGCTTACATGGTCTTATAAAATACAACATTGTGCTCAAAAAACTACCCATTAGGCTTACACTTTTTTATGAAAATTTCTTCATTATTACTTAAATATATTATATTATTATGCAAAGTACATGAAGCTATATAAAGTAATGTCAGATAAATAAATAATCAAATTGTCAATTAAATATTTTCGTCAGAAAGAAATTCAGTAATTGAATAATAGCATTTTTGGATTAATAAATTATATAATTTTCGTTTAAACTGCAATAAATTATAATCTTTAATAGAATTAGGCAATTTGTTATAGATTTTAGGTGCCATGCACAGTATGCTATTGTGCATGAGGGCGGTTTTTGAAGGCCTTAAGTACAATTCATGACGATAAACTTGTCTTATTGATTTAGGATGATGTTCTATTTTTTTGCGAAATAGTTCAATATTTTTCTTTACAAAAATTGCGGTTTCATATATGTAGAGACATGGTAATGTTAATATTTTGAGCTCAATAAAATATGGCTTACAACTATCTATCGATTTCAAACTGCATATGGACCTTAAACAACGTTTTTGTGCCTTGAAAACAGAGGTTTTTTCACAGGAGTTGCCCCAAAAAATTATACCATAGCGAAGTATGGAATCAACATAACCAAAATAGGCGGCAACGACTGCTGATTTATTGGCTACTTTGCTAAGTTTATATAGAACAAATGAATATTTACTAAGTCGTGCTATTAGTAGAGCTGTATGTTCTTAAAAAAAATACATTTTATTTTCGTTCTGCAAGTCGTCCCACATTTTTTTTTGTATGGAACTCTAAAGGGGTTAGAAGATTTTTGTATGGAGGGTGGCCCTAAGGTCGGCCGCCATTTTGATTTTTTTTCAGAACCGCGGCGCACAACAAAAGTTATATATTTAGATAGAGGACACTTATACAAACAAAAATGTAATATAACATAATATCCTAAAGCGTCAGGTTTCGGAGTTATTCACCGAAATATAAGTCGAAAACAACAAGGATTTTTTTGTTTTTTTTCCCTCTAGGTAAGCATATTGAACTATTTAGGTAATAGAAACGTTATGAAACCTTTATGGAGAAGAAACAAATGAAGAATAGACATTTTTTAAATAAATAATTAAACACGGCAATTTATAGTTCGTTTTTTAATCCCAGAGACTAATCTGACATTTAAGTCTTTTGTGTTTTCGTTTTTTTAGTATAGAAGTTTGACATTACACTTGTCAGATTAGTCTCTGGGATTAAAAAACGAACTGTAAATTGCGGTGTTTAATTATTTATTTAAAATACGTCTATTCTTCTTTTGTTTCTTCTCCATAAAGGTTTCATAACGTTTCTATTACCTAAATAGCTCAATATGCTCACCTAGAGGGAAAAAAAACAAAAAAAAAATCCTTGTTGTTTTCGACTTATATTTTGGTGAATAACTCCGAAACCTGACGCTTTAAGATATTATGTTATATTACATTTTTGTTTGTATAAGTGTCCTCTATCTAAATATATAACTTTTGTTGTGCACCGCGATTCTAAAAAAAAATCAAAATGGCGGCTGATTTTAGGGCCAAAACCTTCAAACCCCTTTATCAACGTTTAGTACAGTTAGCAAGACAAGTCATAACAATATTTTTTTAAGTATGTTTAGTTTTTACTTTCGTTTTGTTCATAGATTATTTAATATTAAAAAAGTCAGTACAGACCTACCAACTAAATAATATTTTTCTAGAACAACAGTTTATTGTTTCATTTTACAAGTAAACGCACAAGTTCGAAGTGTTATCAGAAATTAATAAGAATAGTAGACATTGTATGACTTTCGGTTATTATCAGGTAATAAACAATGGTTACGGTGGTTACTTTTGAAGTACCTAAACGATGACAGGACAGACCTATGAATAAAATGAAGATACAAAAATACTTATATTTTGTTTCAGTATCGTATCAATAAAGCAATAAAACTACTTAGAGATAAGTAGTTTAGATTAGTAATTCTATGAAATACTCCCTCTCCAAGTCATGCACACGAGCATGACTTGGAGAGGGAGTATTTCATAGAATTTATTGTTGCTAAAACGAGTTAGTATGGTTTATACTTTCCGAAAGAAAAGGTAAGGTAACTTTATTTAGTGAATGTGGAACAAATTTTTACAAATTTATTGTTGGTTCATTTTGGACTCCGATGAATCTGTGACTCTGGATGTGCATAAATTAATTCTTCCTGTTTAAAACCTTTGCCTATCGTTTTAGTGCTGGTGACTCTTTCCTATTTGTGCCTTCTGACTATATTCTGTGCTTGTGAACTGTGCTTGTAAATTAGTGATGATTTAATATTTTCTGTTTATATGTGACAATGTTGTGATTGTTGTGCGGGCTTAGGACACTCGTAGCCACTTGCGAGCAATATGCCAGACTACATGGTTTGGCATATAATGTTAAGAAGAGTGTGGTCATGGTCTTTGGGGCCAGGGGTAAATACCTTACGGTACCTTCAGTTAAGCTGAACGGTATACCCCTTGTGAGGGTAGACCGATTTAAATATCTGGGTCACTTATTGACCACTGGCCTCAAAGACGATGAGGATATTGACAGGGAGCGGAGGGCGCTGTGTGTGAGAGCTAACATGATTGCCCGCAGATTCAGGCGTGCTTCTAGAGGTTAAGCGCACTATATTTAGTGCTTACTGTACGTCTTTTTATACTTGCTTGCTATGGGTTCATTATACTCAAAAATCATACGGCGCCCTTCGCATCCAATACAATAATGCATTCAGGGTGTTGATGGGGTTGCCCCGGTACTGCAGCGCGTCAGGGATGTTCGCTGAAGCTCGCGTGGACTGTTTTTATACCGTGATGCGGAAGCGGTGCGCATTCTTAGTCCGTAGGGTGCGGGGCAGCGCCAACAGCATCCTGTCTATGATAGCGAGCAGGCTTGATTGTGCGTTTGTGAACCACTGCTGCAGGGTTTCCGCTGGGCCTGTCACCGTGCAGCAGTGATGTCGCAATCTGTTTTCTGTGTTTTGTAAGTGTATTACTAACTTAGTTTGTAAGTATATTGTTACTAACAATATGAGTCTTTGTTGCTTGAAATTAAATTACTATTATTAAATATTTTGTAACAAATTCTTTTTTTGTATTATTTCCACATTAACACTTCTGCTGCTGATTGTACATTTTCTCATTTTAAGAGTAACGTGGGACGACTTGCAGAACGAAAATAAAATTTATTTAGATTTTCGTCAAGTCGTCCCAAATGGGCCGTAGGCATGTAGGACGACTTACTGAACGACTCTATAAAATTACTACAGCAGATACAAAGTATTAAAAACTTAACAAAGACAGATAAATTAATTATATTGATAGATAAATGGTACTTCTGACATACCTACGTAGATATTTGCAAATATTGCTACCGTAGATGATTTTTCCTAGAAAATAGAAACTTGGTAAGTATTTTCTGACGAAACTTTTTTTTTGGGAATATAATTTTAAGGTGGCTATTAAATATGTATTTAATAAATGTGGGAGGACTTCAGTTTCAATCATGTATGTACTAGAGCGGACTATGCTACACATATACCCGACCCATATCAATCAATATGCCTAGCTTTTCCAAACTATGTTGGAGTCGGCTTCCAGTCTAATCGGACGCAGCTGAATACCATCATTTTACATGAAGCACCTGCCTATCTGACCTCCACAACCCAACCAATGCCTGAATAACCTTCAAAAATCCATCAAAACTTGACACAACGCGAAATGGGTAGTAAAACCAAACAATATCCAATAAAAATCAACACCACATAATAAAACACTCATAAATAAAAATATCCATGTTATTCGCCGAAACAACCCAGTTATTCAATATTCTATGGCTGTAACGTAAACACGATGTTTTACAAAACGAATCCGATTGGTCGACATGCTGTCAACTTGATTACCATTGCAAAAGGGTCGCTCTCGACGGAGCACCGCACAGAGTATGTAGTTGAAGAATACAGAGATTTTTTCTTCCATCTCAGTTTACGTGTTCGTAGAGGGTCGTAGATATGTAATAACAGCCGCACGGGTTGATCGACTACGTTAAGCCACTCTTGTCGCAGTCGGTCCGTGGATGGGTGACCATCTTTACATGCCGAGATCCCTACGTGTCTTGGAAAGTACGTCAAGCCGTTGGTCCAGGCTGTTATCTTTGACAATCGTTACGGGTAGGGTAGTCCAACCAGTCTTATCAAGTGGTATGTTATTACCCAGTAACTGGGTTGTTGTGATTTGCTAAGCAATCACTCCATATATAAAATACTGGTATTCAGACTTGGCAGATGATGATCTCAGTTTATGTACAAAAACATTCGCAAATGCGTTGCTGGTGCAAGGCATTGGTGTTGTGTTGCTCTCTATGTTTGTGTGCGATAGTGAAGCTTTCAGCCATTTTGAGATATGGTTCTTTACCTAAGTATTCTGTAGAAACGTGTTTTCGGAATAAACATAACATAACGCCAGTATTCCCTGATCGGTTAGGCATAGTAGCTCGCAGACAAATTAATATGATCCTAGGTGAAGCACGGGTCCGACCCCTCTCGGACTATCGCCGACTAATTGGCCGACTCTTTGATTATAATCCAAAAGTGCCTGTAAATGGTTTGAGTTTTGAGTTCAAGTTAAAAAATAAAATCGTGGGGCGCGTGAAATTTCTATCAACAGTCAACCGCTCTTATCATTATTTATTTACTTTGCACAATTCATTTAATAAATAAAATTATAAATGCTATTTACATAATTTACTCAGGTTATGCTACGCCTCACGATTTTATTTTTTGTCTGATCAATGCCCTAGATTGATGAGAAAAGTGGTGTGATGACTGGTACCTAGGACCTACCGAATTATTTTTTAGCTTTTAGACTTTTAGTACATTATCTACATGGGATTCAAAAGTGGGATCCAACGAAAATAAACGATTATTTTCATTAAAACCGCTTAACTTAAAAAAAAATATTTACTTATGTTTTAATACCTAGGTACTCTGTGGTGTAATACGGCGGAATAATACTGCTTCCATCTATTTATGATACAATAGGGAAAACAAAATGTATTTGGAACTCATGAATTATTGGATTTTCGTGATGTTACAGGCATCATGTTCCTTTCATGGATTTTTTATAAATCCGCTGGTATACTTTGCAATTTCACAAGGACTCGATACGGTAGAATTAAGCCGTTCTGACGAAATACTTACTTAATCCTAAAAGCTTATAAAGATAGCCTACATATTTCCTGTATCATAAATTCGCTGAAACGGGTGGAAGTCTCACAATTTTACAATTCATTTCTGAAAGTAATTTGTTTAAAAAAATCATCGTGCCACTACTGTCCATCGTGCAACCGTGTTTAAAAAAAAATGTAACTAATGTTAAATATTTATGGTATGGTGGTAGAGAGACGGTGGTGAGAGCAGTGGTGGCCCAGTGATAACGACTGCGACTTACGAGTTGTAGGTCGTAGGTTCGAACCCAGACAGGCGCTTTACTTTGTGTAAATTATTTCATCACCACTGCTCTCAAAACGGTGAAGGAAAACATCGTGAGGAAACCGGCATGTCCTAGAACCAAAAATTCGAAGACATGTGACATCTACCAATCCGCACTGGGCCCGCATGGTAGTTTACGGCCCATTCCCTCTTACCGAGAGGAGGCCTGCGTCCCAGCAGTGGGAACATTATAGGCTGATTATGTAATTATGTGTGGTACGGAACCCTTCGTGTCTGAGTCCGAGCCGCACTTGACCTTATATTCTGCATCCAGTTTCTGATAACATAACGTTCTGAATCCTGATATTTTGAGAACAGTCCGCATAATATATGTGGCACATGAGATAAGAATACATTAAGATTGCTCAAGTTATTCAATACTAGACGTATACATACCTATCTATTGTTTGACTTCACTAACAAGTATAATCAGCCTATAATGTTCCCACTGCTGGGACACGGGCCTTCTTTTTAGGGTTCCGTAGCCAAATGGCAAAAAACGGAACCCTTATGGATTCTTCATGTCTGTCTGTCTGTCTGTCTGTCTGTCTGTCTGTCTGTCTGTCTGTCTGTCCGTCCGTCCGTATGTCACAGCCACTTTTTTCCGAAACTATAAGAACTATACTGTTGAAACTTGGTAAGTAGATGTATTCTGTGAACCGCAGTAAGATTTTCACACAAAAATAGAAAAAAAACAATAAATTTTGGGGTTCCCCATACTTACAACTGAAACTCCAAAAATTTTTTTTCATCAAACCTGTACGTGTGGGGTATCTATGGATAGGTCTTCAAAAATGATATTGAGGTTTCTAATATCATTTTTTTCTGAACTGAATAGTTTGCGCGAGAGACACTTCCAAAGTGGTAAAATGTGTGTCCCCCCCCCTCTAACTTCTAAAATAAGAGAATGATAAAATTAAAAAAATATATATAATGTACATTACCATGTAAACTTCCACCGAAAATTGGTTTGAACGAGATCTAGTAAGTAGTTTTTTTTAATACGTCATAAATCGAAAACCGCAATTTACCTTTCACAAAGTTACAACGAACTACAAGAACTTTTATATTATGTTACTTGCTGCTACGGAACCCTTCATGGGCGAGTCCGACTCGCACTTGGCCGGTTTTTGTGAGAGGGACTGGTCAGTAATCCACCACGCGAGCCCAGTGCGAGTTGGTGGATGCCACATCCCAACAAACAAATTGGTTATATAAAACATATCTTATGCGACTTTCGGTTATATAACTGTTGAATAGACGTTATTAGACAACTACGACGTTGTGTAACCGTTATTTCTACAACGATTCAGTCCCTGTAACTAAAAGGTCCTATTAAATAGTTGAGTGAACGTTTTAACGACCACTTTATACAACGTCGTATAATGGTACAATAAATAGGTTAGGTAAACGTTATTACAACTATATAATGCAACGTCGTATAGTGGTACAAGTGTATAGGTTAGGTAAACGTTTTGATGACTTCTTTATATAACGTCGTATAATTTTGCCAGTGAATAAGTTACGTAAACGTTTTTACGACTGCTTTATACAACGTCGTATACTGTAGGTTGGGTAAACGTTTACCCAACTAAATAATACGATGTTATATAACAGTTAGATAAAAGGGTTCATTTAACCAGCGTTGTAGTCTACGTAACCTTAACACGACTTTTATGTAATCAAACCGTCGCCAAAAGTTTATTTTTAGACCTGAATATAACGAAGTATTTTAGTGGTGAATTACGAATCATTATACGACTTAAGCGTTATTTTGTAACCGTTACAGAACTTTAAGCAGACCTTAAAATTATATAAAGGTCCAAAAGGGCCTTTTTTAAAACTAACTTCCATTTTGTCAGCTAAACAAACGTTGTTACAATATTTACAAAAATATGAATCTAAATCAATGGAAAAAGCTTAAACAAAGTGGGGCTTTCAAGCGGAAAGTAAGAAAAACTTTTGAATCACTGAAAACTGGCCCGTCATCTGCGAATTTTGTACCTCATCAAAGCCTCAACAACAAAAATGGTTCCGCATAAATTTTATTTTTATTAGAAGTATTTCTATTGCTTGTTTTTTATTTATTATTATAATTCTATTATAAATTACATTTTTTAAATATTCCAGATGAAACTTATGAAGCAAGATCAAAAATTAAAAGTTCATCTGGTGGCATTGACATACAACAAAAGAATATTGCACCAGAAATAAACAGTATGTTTATACTTTAAGATAATCACCATATATTATAACTATTTACAATGTCTCAAGTTGATTTAATTATTTTAGGTGACTCCGTTGATGATTATTTGGAGTATTTAGAGCCCTCTGAAGAACTATCTTCCGATACTTCAAGCTTATCTGCTGACAAAGATATCGAATTTCAGGAAGATATATTAATACTTGGCAAGTATTTAGATGATTGCATCGATGCATTTGAAAAGCCCATGAAATCTTCTCTACTCAACATATTTATATGTAATATCAATAATGTGACCAAAAGAGAGATAACATGTACAGTTTTAGATATTAAATGCAAATTGGTGTGTACAGTGCTTAACGAGCACATGTATTTTGTACCTTTAGTGCATACATTGTTGTAAGTGGTAACTGAAAAATAAAAATACTGAAAAAACTGTTTAAGTATATCTTTTTATTTATTAAGTTTTGTCATGCAAAATCACAGTACTTAAGTACAATGTCACAACTGTGACAGTTATTTATAAAATGAGTTGTTCTCCAAGGCCACTTGCGCCTTTTGAGGTTTTTTAAATCATTCCGTGTTATAAATTTATCGACATCCAAAAACACTACCATAATTTATTGATGTCCACTGTCCACACACACAACTTCACCTGAAAAATGATAAAAAATGTTAATTTTCGGTCATTTTATGGAACGTGGGTCCGCAAGTAATAATTATAATAAAAAAGTCACATTTGTATAATGAATGTGTCATTGATGACTTCTTTATATTATGTATGACCCTTGTTCTTTAGTGAATTTTATTTGATATATTGTTAACTATTCATTTAAGATGTAGGTATATGTTGGTATTATATTAGAACTACGAATTATTATGGCCGTGTGGGCCCGCGCGCCCCGGTCGTATCCACGCTCGTCACGTGCAGCGTGTGGACTGGTGTCAAAAAATTGCGTGCCATATTGGTGCCATATCTCAGGGGTGAATTCAGTATCAATAAAGGAACTCAAGAAATTAAACAAATAATCACAAGATGCACCTATTTAGTATGTTATGGTCGAACAGAAAAAGTACATGACACTGCGCTCAATAATACGTAAGTAATTAATAAGATAACGCGTTTTTTATAAAATATTACACCGTGTATTATTTTGCAAAGTAGGTAACTACAACACAAGCATAGTAATATAATTTTAATTGAGTCATTAAAATCAAGTACATTCAATAAAATTGATGTCATTTGTAATGTGATCATCATTCTGTGTTCATAATGTTTATTATCTCACAGAACTCTAAAATCATTCATAATGGCCGGCTATCTTGGTCGCAAGAAACCGCATTATTGACCTTTTCATTCTATAATTGTTGTATAGAAGTCACTTTTTAACTTTGACAAGATGGCTGGTATTTAATATAAAAAAATAAATTAAATAATAATCAACAATAGTTAATTTTTAACGAATTCGAGGGGGGCGCAAAAAATTTCCCAACAACACACCTATATTTCATCATAAAACTAAAGGTCCCATAAGAATTAGGTGCACTCTGTTCGCGTATATCATAAACCTTGTAAAGTAAATGTAAATTTAGTTATGATAATTTATAACTTACCTTTTATATTCCGGCAAATATCAGAAACGAATGAGAATGATTAGAATGGACTGAATGTATACTATAAACGTCGATGTTAAACACTTGTGTGACATTTCAGTCATCTTCTAATGTCTATATAACCTTTATGGGACTTCAGTGGTTCCATAACAGTCGAGATATAACCATTATATAACCAAAAAGTCGGTCGGAAACTTTTATTTAACATTTAAGCAACGTTAAAATAGTTCCCCACTAACTAATATGTAACTTTTAAATAACAATAATGTTGTATAATTTGGGCCTATTTCGCGTTGTATAAACGTCTACAACTACGTTTATACAACCCACCTCATAGAACCAACAGTAAATGAAAAACGTTTACTCAACTATTATACAACGTAAATTTGTTACTTGGGATGTCTTCGATAAAGTGCGTCTGGGTTCGAACCCACGACCTAGACTCGTAAGTCGCAGTAGTTACTACTAGGTACTAGGCCACCATTGCTCTCCTTGCTGATACCTTTTTTTTTATTGCGGATCGTGCCCGCTCTTGACTTCGATCACGCCTGATGGAAAGCGATGGATGAGGTCTATGATGGAACTAGAGTGTCCAAAAGATGCATAAAGAACTCCCACGCATCTACAAAACACAGCAGGCTGCTTAACGCCGGACTCCGATGTGAGGGTGGTCGCAAACCAAGCGGATGTTAGCCCTACCACCAAGGGAAGAATTGGCCAGTCAAATAAGGTGTTGGATGTGACTGTCCAGGATGTGCCGAGCGCTCAGTTCAGTTGAGTAACTGGCGGAAAAAGCTGCGCTACACAAGGAGGCTTCTTCATGCATTCCGTCTAAAATAGTTGATGGTTTGATAAGTACTAGACAATGCTAATCTTGGGGACTTGTCCTTGCCTGGCTGCAATTTACTCCTGTAAGTCCTCCATTTAGTCATAAATTATAACACCACAGCAGCTTTCCCCGAAAGGTTAGACAGAGGTGTAGAAACGCATACCCACATTTCGCCAGCTATGTTTAAATCCCAAGTAATAGGCGGGCAAGCCTATTTCCATCAACCAAGAAAGAAATTTCTGAAGGAAAATCAAAATAACACCTTGCTCTATCAGGGAATCGGATTCAGGACCTCAATTCTCTCCTATTTTCCCATGGAGAAAAGCAGAAACTATAGTCAATGCCACTTTATTTCTTCTCTTCTCTTTCTATCATCGTCTTTCAAATTCTTTTAAGAAAAAAACCGAAGTTGCTTAACAAATGGAAGTCACAACACTCAAAACATTTCAAATAACAAACGCGATATAATCCAATCTAATCCATTAGCATGAATAAACCATGATATCTCAGGAAGTTAAGCACTCGATACACAGAGTAATCTTCCAGACTTAGGCAGCTGTCCCACTGTCGACGAGTACCTAAGCGACTACGATGTTCAACCATGTTCAACGATGTTCTCGCTCAAGTAACGTACAAAAGATTGGGGGTCCCATGCAAGTAAAAGAGATCATCATCATCTGTCTAGCCTTTTCCTATGTTGGGGTCGGCTTCCAATCTAACCGGATGCAGCTGAAAACCAGTATTTTACATGAAGCGGCTGCCTATCTGACCGAGTCCGCGTATCACTGGTCAGTTTCCCTCAGTGTTCAGTTTATTGAACTCGCCAGTTTCAACCCAGTTACTAGGTAATACGATACCCCTTGGTAAGACTGGTTGTCAGACTTTTAGAGATACATACAAACAATAGTTGCTCGGTGATTGGTGAGATTTTTTTGAGACACAATAACGGCAGGAAAAGAAAAATAACATTTTTATTTTCCCGCCGTTTTTCATCAAAAGTCATCTATGGGTTGCCACAACTTAAAAGCATAAAATGTTTATAAATGACAATGTTGCAACCCACAAAAAATATTAGTTAAATAGTCGACTAACATTACGCTTGCTAAATACCTACGCATACCAGCGAGTAATCGCTAAGTCGCTGTCGTGAACTCACTGCTCGTTGCTCGCCAACTCGTTTTGGTTGTTAGCTCTACTCGCTTCTCGTTTATCGCTGGCGGTGGGACAGGTTCCATAAGACCATATTTATTCATGTGCCTACATAAATAATCAGACCACTCCATGATAAGTGTATACTTTCAGGGAATTAGGGATGAAGAGCAGCCGGTCTATTCTGTAAAAATCTCACCGTGAAAATTTAGGTGTAGTGAGCTGTCAATCAAATACATAATATAGCAGTAGCTATAGTCCGCGCGGAACTAGTTGGCTGCGCCTTAGGTATGTGAGCGGTGGGACGTAGCCACGTAGGGACGGGCCGCATTACTAAGAACGTGCGTTGCGAAACGTCGCCTAACCCTCGTGGGGCACCTCAGCGGCCAATTCCGCGGCAAGCGAACGAGAAGCCCAAGTCTGACAACCAGAGAGACTGGTTGTCAGACTCTTGTTTTGTCTTTGGTATTGTATTACCTCAATGTAAAAATACTGGTTTTCGGCTGCAGGCGGTGAGACTGGAAGCCGGCGCCAAAAAAGTTAAGAAAAAGGTTAGGCAGACTGATTTCTTGATCAATCTTCCTAGCCTCCTAAAAGAGATGTAATGAAGGTCTACGTAGTCTCTACGTAGACCTTCATTAGTTTTCTTTTGCCGCATTCTATCAAACATAAAGCCACCATTCCGACATTTTTGCCCTTGAAAGTAATAAAGTTAGGTACACGTGACGAATATTTTTTTTATTTGGTACCTATATACACAACGATGATGTAAGACTGTTACTCGATTTATTTCGTAGCTACCAGTTTCTGGGTTATCGGTAATTACCTATACCTCTAGCTCTGAGAAAATTGGTTAAAGACATGTTGGTCCTACGGGGATGTGTTCTTAGAGATACAAAGAATGTCTTATCTACACTAATATTATAAAGAGGAAAACTTTGTTTGTATGTTTGTTTGTTTGTACTGAATAGGCTCAAAAACTACTGGACCGATTTTAAAAATTCTTTCACCATTCGAAAGCTACATTATCCACGAGTAACATAGGCTATATTTTATTTTGGAAAAAAATAGGGTTCCGTAAGATATTTGGGTTTTTCGGACACAAGGTGTAAAAAATCAACCAGAAAAGTTACTTATTTTGCGTACGCTGCCTAAACTATAAAAGATAGAACCATAAAATGTTCTAATTAATTGTAGATCTTATAAATATCTACAAAAAAGTCCGCGACACACTATACCCATCTATGTCGAGTGAGGCACAGCAACCATTTTTTTATTTAAAAATCTTGAATTTTTTTTGGACTACATTTAAACGCGTTTATTTTACTCATGCTATTAATCCTTATAAAAATAAATGATTTCATCACTAAGAACAGTTTATGGAGATAATATTTGGTCTTTGAATGATTAAAATTGGACGTTTGGTTTTGAAGTTATGGCGAAATTAAAATATTACGATTTCTGCTGCACGGCCCGTTGCGAAGTGGGCGTCACCAAGGCGGGGGTGCGCGTGCGGGAGTCTACGGGATACATCCATCCCAATCAGAGTGTTTTTATCTTAGGATTCTACTGCACCACGTACGCGGTCCGACCTCATTTGCATACCTTAAAACTGTAAACGGTATTGTCAAAGAGACGTATCAAGCAGCTTGCCGTGACCGAGGTTTACTTGAAAACGATGACCATTGGGGTAACAGTTTAAGCGAAGCTTCGTTATCACATTGTCCAAAAAAACTAAGGGAGTTGTTCGTAGTCATACTTTTATTTTGTCAACCATCGGAACCATTGAAGTTATGGGATACTTTCAAAGATCAGTTCTGTGAAGATATTAGACATCGTATCAGACAACAAAATCAGGATAACACTTTACCCTTCACTGAAGTCATTTATAATGAAGGATTAATCGAAATAGAAAACAAACTTCTAGAATTAAACGACAAAAATTTAAGTGATTTTGGATTACCTTCTCCCGTTCGTACCCAGAATAATACTATTGACACAATGGTACAACAGTATAACAGAAATGATCTAACAGCGTTTGTTAATGACAATGTGCCAAAATTAGTACAAGATAAAAGACATGCTTATGAGACTATTGTGGACAGCGTGAACAATAACATGGGGAGATTATTTTTTTTGGACGCACCAGGAGGCACCGGAAAGACTTTTCTCGCAAATTTGATACTTGCTAAGATACGGCAATCAGGGAAGATAGCGATTGCAGTTGCTTCGTCAGGAATTGCTGCAACTCTCTTGAACGAAGGAAAAACTGCTCACTCTACGTTTAAACTCCCGCTATCCGTATCTTTAGATCAACGGTCTACGTGCTCTATTCGGAAAAATGGGCCTCTTGGTAAGTTGCTGCAAGACGCGTCGTTGGTAATATGGGATGAATGCACCATGAGTCATAGAGCTCATGTGGAGGCCGTGGACCGTACTTTAAAAGACCTCCGAAGCTCTGCTAATGTCATGGGTGGTATCACTTTTGTATTTGCTGGAGATTTCCGACAAACGCTTCCAGTCGTCAACAGAGGTACGCGAGCAGATATTATGAAGGCATGTTTAAAATCGTCTCACCTTTGGACATCTGTTCAACATTTGAATTTGCGCACCAATATGAGAGCTCATCTACATGGAAATACGCATAGCAATTTTCCACAACAGCTGCTGAAACTTGGAGAAGGAATTTTTCCATCTTTAAATTTGGGCACCGATTATGCGGTTACTTTGGATGAGTCTCTAGGCCAAATAGTCCATAATTTAGATAGTCTGATAGATGCTATATATCCTGACATCGAAAACTTACATCAAAATGATTTTCGTTGGCTGTGTTGTAGAGCAATAGTTTCTCCCAGGAATGAAACAGTCAACGAAATAAACAGTTTAATTATGCAGAAAGTACCGGGTGAAGTTAAGTGCTATAAATCCATAGACACCGTCACTAACATCGAGGACGCTGTGCACTACCCCCAGGAATTTTTAAATTCTCTGAACCCCGCTGGGCTACCACCTCATGAACTGTCGTTAAAAGTTGGCACGCCGATAATGCTTCTCAGAAATTTAAGCCCCCCCAACATGTGTAATGGCACGAGACTTCTTATAAAGGAGCTAAAAGATAATTTAATAGTAGCGAAGATTATCACCGGCCCTGCAGCTGGTGAATTAGCTCATATACCAAGAATACCCATGATCCCTACTGATTTGCCTATACCCTTCAAAAGGCTCCAATTTCCAGTAAAAATTTCTTTCGCACTAACGATAAACAAATCCCAGGGCCAAACATTCAAATTAGTAGGAATTGATTTACGAAAAGAATGTTTTACGCATGGGCAACTTTACGTTGCCCTATCACGGGTCGGGGCTCCCGACCATCAGTATATTTTGTTACCTGAAAATAATTTAACGTCAAATGTTGTTTATGGAGAAGCTCTACAATAATCGCTTTAGTTATCTATCCTTAAACAACGGGTTGCGCTCTTAGACTGCCGGCAGAAGTGAAAACTTAGTATTAATTACATTTAAATATTTTCATCATTAACAACTTAACATACACAGAAAGACAATCTGTGCAGCCTGCGGATAATGACTGCGTCGTCAATGTTACTGTCGGTGTCTGTGAATTGACCTGGGAATCATTTTGCTGACCGTGTCTTTCCTGGGTAGGCTTTTTGCAGCGGTAACCGACATCCACGCGGGCGGAGCCGCGGGCGACCGCTAGTCTATACATATAATAAAATCGTAGGAAAGTCAAAACGGTACATTGAATATTTTTTTAAAAGAATACTTGGGGCGTGATCTACAATCGATATCGAAGCCAAAAATATAGTTTTTAGAATTTTTGTCTGTTTGTCTGTTTTTCTGTTTGTCTGTATGTATGTCCGGGATAAACTCAAAAAGTACTGCATGGATTTACTTCAAATTTTGCATGAATATTACTAAGAGGTCGGGTCAACATATAGGCTACATATTATCACGCTATCACCTAGGGGGAGGAGCTGTGAATCTTTATTTTACGCATTCTGTGACAGCGTGTAATCTAACGACGCATATTTAAATGTTGTTTTTCAGTAAGCCATGCTATTATCTAGCTTTACACTATAAAAACTACGCCATTTAAGTAACTTGGGCAGAAAAAACATAGTTTAATGAATTTTAGTAGTATAAAGAAAATTTTGAAGCAGCGCCATCTATGAGATTTCATAAAAATCAAATAAAGTTACATGTTGACACTTTTTGGAAATTAATAATTTAAATTTGATCATGTTGGCGAGGTTAGTAGTTAGTTATTCTTAAAATTCATAGATGGCAATGTGCATTTTCTTCATAAAAAATGTATCGTATAGTTCGTTTTGACAAATTCAAGTTCCAACAAAACCCTTAAAATCTTGAACAGAGTTGAGGACGACAATTAAAAAAAAATGCGGTGTTAAGTATTACAAAAAAGTTATGTTTCTACTGGAGACGAAGTCGGAGTAACTGATGAACGCGTGCTGAACACCTGTCTCAGTTCACTTCAAGATGTGGTCATTTCTATCGGCGGTAATCCACTGATCGAATATGGGTTACCAGCTCCCCAATCATCACCGCATCAAGACCGTGTAAATCAGGAGTATAACGCTGAGACAAATTACGATCCGGGCGAAATGACCATGTCGCTTTGTTCTCTTCAGAGCAAAAACAAATTTATGACACCGTCCTTGAAAGCGTTGGGAAAAAACCAGGGTCAAATGTTTTTCTTGGAATGCGTCTGGTGGAACAGGAAAAACATTTGTTACCACTTGCATACTTGCAGAGGTCAGCAGGCAAGGCAAAATTGCTATTGCTGTAGCGTCGTCGGGAATCGCTGCCACACTGCTTCCGAGTGGCAAGACAGCACATGCCATGTTTAAAATTCCTATCGATTTAGAGAGCGCCGAAACGCCTGTTTGTGGTGTGTCACGTAACAGCGATAAGGGACACGTGCTCAAGGATTGCTCTTTGATCGTATGGGATGAGTGTACGATGGCCAATAGGAAGGCAGTTGAGGCCGTGGACGGAACCCTGCAGGACATCCGCAGGAACGAACATTTGATGCGTCGTATCACAGCTGTTCTGTTCAGCGGCGATTTCCGGCAAACGCTTCCCGTGGTGACACGGGGATCGAGGGCTGACGAGGTGAATGCTTCGTTGAAACTATCTTCGTTGTGGTCACGAGTTCGTACGCTGCGCTTGACCATTAATATGAGAGCTCGGCTCGGCGGCAATGCACGTGCTCAAGAATTCTCGAATGTCCTTCTAAATCTTGGCGAAGGCACTCTACCAGAAGAGAGAGGTGGACAGGTGGTGCTTCCAGTCTCTCGGTAGAGTGGTATCCAGCTTAGAAGAACTCATTTGCTCATTTCATCAGTCGTATACTGCACCTGCAGAATTCTTGGGTGTGTGAGCGGGCCATTTTGACGTCCAAAAATGATCAGGCTGCAGCAATTAACGAATGCATTCACTCGGAAATTGAGGGGAATGAAGTGGTCTACACCTCGATAAACACTGTTGTCGAGCAAGATGACGCCACACATTATCCCGTGGAATTTCTGAACTCCCTGTCAGCAAGTGGACTTCCAGCGCATACCATCAAGCTGAAGGTCGGTGTCCCGATTATGCTTCTTCGGAACCTATCTCCTCTGAAGTTGTGTAACGGGACCCACCCTAAAGTCATTTCGCTCTACAGACACACCATTGAGGCGGAAATTCTTACGGGTTGTGGCGTTGGCGAGGCAGTATTTATACCACGCATTCCCCTCATACCTCATATCTTCCCGTTCCAGTTCAAGCGCGTACAGTTCCCCGTGAGTGTTTGCTTCGCGATAACCATCAATAGAGGCTGACACTGAGGGCAGCGGGTGTCAACCTCAGGACGAGTTGCTTCTCACACGGACAACTGTACGTCGCTTGCTCCCGCGTCACCAGTCCTGACTCTCTTTACATTTTGGCTCCTGGCAGCATAACTACCAACGTTGTTTATAGGGAAGTGTTTTAAGGTATGATGCCTTTGTACGTATTTTTACTCTTTTGTGTCCTGGAATGTATTCCTGCATTGTTTTCTCTATTTCCTTCAGTCACCTCACCACACCACACTGAACTCAGCAGGACTCCCATATAACTCTCTTCACTTGCTTCGCTTGCAAAAAAAACTTATATTTTAATGCTATTTTAAAAGTTGTTTACTTATAATGCTATAGCGACACTGGCATCTTAGGTATTTTTGGTGCTGTAGAGCCTTCAGGCAGACGATGTCGCGGGCAGCAGCTAGTACTTACATATAATTTGTAGCTTTTGAACGCAGCCTAAGCCTAAGGAACACAGAATTTAAAAAGTATTTATTTAATATGTTTATTTGGTTTTGTAGCTTTCGATCTTTCTTTCTTTTTCTTTCAGGTAATATACGGATCAAGTGATTTTGCAGGTAAGGATAAAATGCACAAAAAAAAATAAAACAATAAATAGCATTATGTTTTATTTTTCTAAGAGCACGACGTTACACGAAAAAGAGCTGCGAATTGTTATTCAGCTACGGCCCTTTTAAAACAAACATTTCTTAACCAAAAAGTTGGTTTTGTTTCACGTACACACGGCTAAACATCAAGCTATACATTTCCAGTTTTCGCTGACCTCGCTTTGTATAGGTTCTTCGTACAATCAGAAGTCAGTTTATACTGATTATGTATAAACATAATGAGTATGTAGCCGTGTGTACATAGCGTAATGGAAGGTGAACAATCTCAAAGTACTACACAACCGTGTAGTCTGTGCTTGGAACCCTGTCCACTGTCTTTGTGTGAATAGAACAACCAATCACTTACTGTGGCAGTCTAGCGAATCGTATGTTGAAGGTACACGAAACACTTTGTGCACAAAGTAATTGCAATACAATCACTGTACATTGTGGATAGGTACGAACAGAATCCACCAGAGTAAATAGAGCACTACAAGTCTTCTACATAATATAAATAAAACAAAGTCGGGTTATTTACACCATTCATAGCTCAAGAACGGTTGGACGGATTTCTATGGCCTTTGATTTGTTGGATTTGTCTCTGCCCCGAATAGCAGAATAACTATTAAAACATGGGAAAATTCACATTTTTTTTTTTATAGATAATTCATTTTTAAACGACGAAAAAACGGAGGAGTATATAAGTAATCAAAAATTAAGCATGTGGTAATTAGTAAATTATAGCCTCAAAAAATGATAAAATAAAACTTTTTAACAAAAAAATTAAACCTCCGAAAAAACAGAAAAGCAAAAAATAATAAACCTTTTTTATTTAAACTTAATTAATAAGTTCTTAAACTAACGCAAGTATATCTAAGTAATTTTGAGTCGGCGCCAAACAATCAATGAACAAAGATCACTAAATTACCTTAAATTTAAAGAAATAACCAAATCAAATTAACAATGCAACGTGAAATCTCCAGAAATACGCTCTCCGCACGACCACTCGCAACGATATTAATTTGCTTGTTTGCCGCCGACTCAAAATTACTTAGGTATACTTGCATTAGTTTAAGAACTTATTTATTAAGGTTAAATAAAAAAGGTTTATTATTTTTTGCTTTTCAGTTTTTTCGGAGGTTAATTTTGTCTCATACTTTTTTGATGAATCTGAGGAGGTACGAAGTTTGCCGGGTCAGCTAGTATTATACATAGAAATAGATACTTTTCACAATTTATAATTGAAAATTTAGGCTAACCATTAACCAAGTTATCAATATCATCAGTGAGGGGATGAACATGCAGAACCCTAATTATCATCATCTGCCTAGCCTTTTCCCAACTAAGTTGCGTTTATTTTCGTTGGATCCCACTTTTGAATCCCATTTTTTAGGTATTAACGATGGATCCCGTTTGCTATTTCCGTTGAATCCCATATTATAACAACATGTGTACCTACATTTCAGAAGAAAAGTGATTTACCTTTATCAAACACTAAAAAGAGATTATTTTTAGTGGGTTACCCGGAACCGAACTAGTTAGATTAGGTTAATTATTAAAAAAAAAACAATGTTAGGTTAGGTTAGGTTAAAACTGTGATCCCTACGCACGAGCCGAGCGAGCGAAGCGAGCGGTGCCGCGGCAGCGGCCGGCGAGTGCCAGAAACGACTAAATTATATAGAAAATGAGTTGTTTGTGAAATAAATAGTATACGAAACGTTGGTTGTAAACTAAAAATTTCAATGGAGTTTTGGTGAAACATAAGTGAACCCCTCATTTTATTATAAACAATTTTGTTGTTAAAAGTACCCGCATTCAGATTTTTTTAAGCATTCGGGATCCAACGGAAATACTTTTCGGCATTCAACGACAATAAAACGTAATTATCTGGTATTTTTTAAATTCGGGATCCAACGGAAATACATAATAATGTTTTGCGGGATCCAACGCCAAAAATATTAAAATGGGATTCAAAAGTAAGTTGGGGTTGGCTTCCAGTCTAACCGGGTGCAGCTGCATACCATATTTTTTTTTATTGCTGATTGTGCCCGCTCTTGACCTCGATCACGTCTCACAGAAAGTGATGGATGAGGTCTATGATGGAACGAGCGTGCCTAGAAGATGCATAAGACACTAGAACTCCCACGCATCGACGAAACACAGCAGGCTGTTTGACGCCGGACTCCGGTGGGAGGGTGGTCGCAAACCAGGCGCGCGTTAGCCCTACCACCGCAAGAGTAAAATAAGGTGTTAGATGTGACTGTCCAAGATGCACCGAGCGCTCAGTTCAGTTGAGTAACTGGCAGAACAAACTGCGCTACACGAGGAGGCTTCTTAATGCATCCCATATCCCAATAGTTTACATGAAGCGGCTGCCAACCAACCAGAACTTTATATTTTCGTGCTAGCTAGGTTCTACAAGACCCAGAACTAATCCTTTTGGAACCCAAACGGCGCAGTATACCTATCAGCCGTATCAATGATACGGGGGCCCCCGAGCTACAGGGGCTTTTCGACAAACGCAAAAATGTGTAAAATGTTATTTACAACCGCAAATTCTTATTGCTCAGAAGCCCTTTATGAACGAATACCTAATATGGGTTTCAAAGGCTTCAAGCTGTTCGGACATAAAAGATCAGCCAAAAAGAAGTAAAAAAAACCGTAAAGTGAGCGTGATTCAAAAAGGACAATAGGCCTTTGAAAGTTCCTTGCTTATATAGGCATAATTATAATGTACCATAGAACACAGGAAATTCGGAACATAAGAATCTAAAACGTGATTTGGATTCCGAACCCTATAAAAATAGTTCCAGCAGAATGAAGCTAGGTATTTCTCACCCTGCAAGAGCTCAACATAAAAAAGGAAGTAAAAACAGGCAGGCAGGCTAAAACTAAAATCCGCGTCAAAATATTTTGAAGTTCAGTATTTTTGACATTTTCAAACCTTACCACATACCTACCTTACTCTTGCTGCGGGATTTCGTAAAATAAACCGGCCCAAGTGCGAGTCGGACTTGCACACGAAGGGGGATGTACCACAAGACAAAAAACGCCAAAAAAACACGTTTCGTTTTTTTTATTATAGTAGCAATAGAAATACACGATCTGTGAACATTTGAACTGTCTACCTATTACCGTACGGTTCATTAGATACAGCCTGCTGGCAAACATATATATGAACAGACGGACGTTCAACGGAGGCTTAGTAAGAGGGTTCCAATGGCACCCTTTGGGTACGGAACCCTAAAAACTCTACCATACTTTTGGGCTTTCCCGCAGTAGGTACGGTAGAGGGTCCCCCAAACATTTTGATACAGGGCCTTGGCCTAGCCACGTCACTGGATGTAGGTAGGAGAATTTCTGCAATACGCTGATATTTGCCTCAGCTTTTACAGTACAAATACATATAATATTATGTATTGATAGAATTCAACCTTTTTTTCAATTTGCACTAGGTAGGTAATTGTCTATTGTCAAAATGATCACGTAGTACAGTCACTAGATTCCCTGTGGTATTACCACAGAATACATAACATTGTGTTTGTGATGGGTCGTTAATTCGGTTAACAACTGTTCGATAATTAAATGATAGCCGAGCTGACCTTACTAGGTAGTTGCTCTGTTATTTACAGCATGGCCACACAGGAATCACATAGTTTACCGTATTTAGAAATTGGAATGTGTGCATTTGAATCTGTTTTAGAAAAAAAAAACTAATTGCTCGCATAATTTGACACCGAGTCGCGCATCCTCGATCAAAAGCCTCAATAATTTAACCATTTATGCACACACATACATTACTCGTCGTCACTCGTCGTCAGTAATTTGAATTTCTAAAGAAGAAGACAATCTTCTGACTGAAACAAAAAAATCGGTGTGTAACTATTAACCTGTTAAAATACGTTTATTTATTTTAGTAAGGGGGTATGTGTGTGCATAAATGGTGGAGTGTCTGTATAGTTAGCGTTGTCTACCTATACAGACGATATACAACGTTTATTAGTAAGGAGGTTGGTAAATAAGGTTGATAATATGTACCAACTATATCAAAATTATTAAAAGGTTTAATTTAAAATTGGAAAATATGTGACGTCACACCAAGGATGTTCCCACAAATTATACCATGTATTTTAAAGTTAGGTATTCGTTGAAGTACAGACCATGAATACTTTAGATTTAAGGTCATAGCACACATATCAACTCGGAAAGGGATCGTCACCGTATCGCCTTTCGCCTCGGCGTCAAACAGGCGTCAACCTAACATGAGCACGTAATCGAAGCGGATTATGCATCACTGGCATTGATGGTTTTTTATATATCAATGATCACTGGCCGCTAAAATCCAATCTAAGGTCATTGACCTCATTTTTTTTGTTTTAAAACAAAAAAAAAAACAATACCTGTCACGTCTACAGAATTTCGCTATGTAATTTAATTTGACTCTGTATGCACACAGGTACCTACTTATAGTCCAGCGTTTTTAAAGCCAAAGACGTAAACAACGATGACCGCTCGAAATTGAATAAAATCGATATACAAGAACATTTATTTTAAGTAATGTTTGTAAAATAAAAGTTCTTGTAAATCTCCGAGTTAACTAGACGGAAACAAACACTACTTTAAATCAATTTTATTCAATTTCGAGCGGCCATTGTTATTTACATCTTTTGCAAATTTAGAACCACCGGACTTTACATAAGTTTTTACGCACCTTCTAACATGCATCTATTCATTCCATTGCATTTTTATCTTTTTTTCTATTTATTCTACAGGCAGTGTAGGTACACTGCCTGTACACGCGGCTTGATCCGTACACGACCCGCTCCGGGTTGAGCCCGTACAGCGCATCTGTCTCCCTCCTGCTAGCAACCGTTTCGTACTGAATCATCGTTTCAGAGCACTGCGGGTACTACCCGTACGGGTCTCCCGTGTACGGTCGGCCCGTACGGGTCTCCCGGACAGCTGTGAAACCAGCCTTGTGTTGTTGTGCGTAACTTATTTGGATAAAATATTTGCTGCTACTACATAGGACCTATGTAGTTACAGCAAGGCTGGTTTCACAGCTGTCCGGGAGACCCGTACGGGCCGACCGTACACGGGAGACCCGTACGGGTAGTACCCGCAGTGCTCTGAAACGATGATTCAGTACGATACGGTTGCTAGCAGGAGGAAGACAGATGCGCTGTACGGGCTCAACCCGGAGCGGGTCGTGTACGGATCAAGCCGCGTCGCTGTGAAACGATGTTCTAGCGCCTAACATGTGCTCCCGCTCCGGGCGCCCGTACTGACAGCCCGTACGGGTCTCCCGGATAGCTGTGAAGCCAGCCTAAGCTATACATTTCCAGTATAAGCAGTTTCGTGACGTATGTGCGCCAAAAGTTGAAGTACGCGCCGAGAGTATAGTAGCTGGAGTCGCATCGCAACGTTAACTTTAAGGCGTTTGTGGTGCGCATACCAACATGCTACTTGCACCTGGTGATGGAAGAAAGCTTTTGGCCGCAGGATGTGGTATTCCGCCGCTTTCGCGGACAAGTGCCACCGGAACGCACAAAGATTTAGTGCAACTAAGAGATACTAACCTAGTTATTATGTTTTATTTACTAACAAAATTGTGGTGAATGGGTAGTTGTAGCCCGCGAAATTCAATTTTTCTTACGTTTTTTGCAATTTTCAGGTCAGTGTCAGGTTGTATCTTGATCAAAATATGATTCGCGACTATAACCGGTACGTATTTACAGAATTATAATAATTAGAATCATTAATACATCTTTCTAAGTTAGATTTCTACCGTTAAGAACAAATCTCGTATGGAAAAGTGTTGATGGTAGAAATCTAACTTAAAGAGATATATTAATGATTCTAATGACAATAATTCTGTAAATACATGTCTATTATAGTCGCAAATCATATTTTGATCAAGATACAACTTGACACTGACCTGAAAATTGCAAAAAACGTAAGAAAAATTGAATTTCGCGGGCTACAACTACCCATTCACCTTAAGGTATGTATCTATGGGTCTTTGTTACCTGAAAATAAATGGTGTATTATTATTATTAGCTGACTTCTCACCGTACAAAAAGCCTATACAATGCGAGGTCAGCTAAAACTTGAAATGTATAGCTTGATATGTCGTTGTGTGTATCTACAGAAGCGAAATATTCCCTAAATGAAGGCGTAATAATAAAGACAGCTGGGTATTTCAGTAATATTTAATGAGCACGCTAAGTTAGTACAGAGGCCAAATTTTCCCAATTCCCAAATTACCCCAATCTGTCAAATTTTCCCAATTGAATATGAACCTTATTCCATTGCAGAAAAGTTGAAAATCTATCAAAGAAATTTGACAGATTGGGGTAGTTTGATGTGATGGCCATATAAGTGCGTATAAGTTACATTAGAACATCGTCGAGAAAAATATATCAATAACAATAATTAATTTTAAACAGTAAACTAGTACCAATTTACTCAAAGTACCAATTTATTCCAAATAATATATCTTCCGTAAATAAAGACTAACCCCCTTATTCATAAAACTTATCAAACCTATTTTAGTTAAAATGGGGTTTGTCTCTTTCTTACACACAGAAATGTCAACGTGACAGATAAAGACAAACGTTCTATAAACCTATTTTAGCTAAAATAGAGATAAAATAGGATTATGAATAAGGGGGTAAGTAAATAGTATGACATTTTTCGAATTTTTTCGAATAGTTTCGGAATCAACCGGAACCTTATGTACAAATCAAGACCTGTCCATGGCATGGGTCGAATTTACCATCAGCATTAAAAGATAAAATAGTTCGAATTGCATTTAGTAGTGCAGTTCCGGAAAAAGAGTTGACGTGACATCGAGCTTTGGAAAGAGACTGACAAACCCTGCTGCCCAAAGATTTAAATCGCTAGATTTGCACTCACCGTACTCAGTCACGCGAAAAAGTGTCCATTATGAGAAGAGAGAGCTAACATATTAAAGCGTTTCCATGACAATCAAGTCAAAGTCACTGCGTCATTGTGTGCCATAAGTGTCAAAGCGAAACAAAAACGTGACTATATTTAAATCTTTACCGCTGTCATCATTTTCTTTATTCTTGCAAAGCCAAACTTTTTCTAAAACTTGATTTGATGTGTCCCAAAACAAAATCTAACTCTTCTTCTTCGGGTCTTCATCCCTGCATGGGTCACAAATTTTCGGTGGCTCCGGAGGTATTACCCTTTCTATCTTGCAAGGCTCGAGTTTACAGGGCGTTTTACTGGCACAAGGATCCACTTTTACCACAGGCCGTTCGTTCACGGGTGGTGGACATGGACAAGGACCAGGTGGAGGAGGTTGAGGCGGGACATAAGGCGGGGGAGAAGACCTGCAAGGAGGAGTTTGAAATTCTTCTTTATAGTAATGGTGAGCGTCGAACCACCACACACACCCTGGTATTGGTAATTCGCTCGGGAACTTCACCTGCAAATGTAATAAAAATAAAATGATCCATCGATTTCGCAACGCTTCAATGTTTTCTCGCTGGTGGCATATACGATACACAATAGTACTGTAGGCTATACATACAAACACTCATGAATATTAAACACATACATACCTACATATACACGCAGAACTACAGAATAAATAGTACAGCAGAACACATAAAGTCCGACCGTGCCAAATTTGCCAAACATGTAAACAACAATGGCCGCTCGAAATTGAATAAAATCGATAGTGTTTTCGTCTAAATCTCCGAGCTAACTAGACGAAAACATTGTTGTTTACATCTATGGCAAATTTGGCGCGGTCGGACCTTACATACACGCACCAGTAATAAAATTGCACTAGTTGCACTCACAACCATGCGTATAGTTAGCACCACGAAACATGAGACTTGACTTGACCCCGCCTCCCGCGCGCTCTTCCGCCGCCCGCGCGCCCCTATGGCGCGTCGCCCACACGAGCTAGAGTCGAGAGGCGGGCGCACGTTTTCTATAGGAATAAATACATACCTATATTTATTCCTATAGAAAACGTGCGTGCGACGCCGCCTCGATTCTATACTCCATTTATTATAACATTAGAAAAAAGAGGCTCGCAGAAGCAGGAGTACGAAACCTTTTACCTTCAAGTTAAGTTCAAACAATTTTAATAAATAATGTATGTGCTTGTTTTGTAAGTAATAATGTAGTACGGCATACAATAAAGCATATTCTATCTATCTACTCGTCACGATGCTTGGATAGGTACATGAAATAAACAATTTTTAGTAACAATCAGTTTATTAAAAGCAACTTTATATAAACCGACAAAATTAAAAAAAAAAACACGTGCTGCCACAACTTATGAAGGGAATAGGTAACATTTTAGATTTGGTAGTGTTATAGTGACATGAAAAACGTTCCCGGTACTGTGCGTCCCTGCTTCTTTTAGATTTTAAACATTGACACGACAATATTTTATGTAAAAACTAAATAATATTAAATGAAAGCCTTGTAATTTCAGAAGGTAAATAGGTTAAATAAGTACAATTTAAGTGTGACTGTTGTTATTTAAATTGATTATATTTAACTCCACATCAATCTCGACTGAATAATGTTTGTTGTACTTTTATTACAAAGTGTGCTCCTAAAAGAGCCTTTTTACCCGACTGCGCGACGCAAGGGAGTGGTAATGTGTTTATCATTTAACTTCTGTCTAATGCTATAGTAAATGGACTAATATAGCTCGTGTGGGTGACGCGCCTATGACGTCCGGTCCCGTCCCGCACTCAGACCTCATACCGCTAAAGAGACCTAAATTCGTGTACCTGCGCAAGTCAAACCACGTGGTGTATCAAGTCTCATCTTTCGTGGCACGCATTATACACGGCCTAATAATTTCACGTGTCTTTACACTGCCTTACCGCCTACCACTCTAGGTCTAAAGCGGGTTGCAGACCAAGAGCTAAGCTAAGTTAGTCTAGCTTAGCTCGCGTAGCTGAGGTAATTTTTTATATACTTCTGTTCATAGTTTGCGGTCTGTACACAAGTATGAAAAACGACATCAGCTATGCGAACTAAAGCGCTTATTATACTTCGCTGAATTTAGTAGCCTAAATTCAGAACCAAATTAGAGATCACACTGTCCTTATTTAGTTGCTGAATCAATTACCAGTTAGAACGCGACGAAGTCGGACGTGTCGTGTACGAGGATGGCTCCAATATTGTCCAGACACCAAAAAATTGGCCTTTGTCTAGACTGGTCGTTGGCTGAATTAAAATAGAAAAAACTAAAACCCGACTACTGAAAAGGATAAAACAAGAAAGTACCTTCCCGTGGTCGCATGCTACCATAGCTTATGTTAGTACAGTGGCATGCGACCACGGGAAGGTATGTACTTTCTTGTTTCATCCTTTTCAGTAGTCGGGATTTAGTTTTTAAACTTATATTTTATTTAAGTAATTATTTTTGGGCGTATTTGGGTAAGATTTATATTTTTGAAATGTGCTAATTAAGCCCTTTCATTTGATACCCCCCAAACGGCATGATTAAAAAAAATATTTTTAGATCATGACTTTTTCAATTTAATGTGACGGCACATAGCCTATAACCAGCAGAAGATCAAGACGCTTCCAATGATACCTCATTTGTCTAACTATGACAAATAGTTTAGAAGTTATGAGAGAACAGATGAACATACATACATACCTACATACCGGTCAAAATCATAACCCTCCTTTTTGCTTCGCCGTAATCGGGTAAAAAAGAAAAAGAAGCACATGGGTGAAGGAATATTTATTACTTCGAAAGTTAGCAAACATGAACAGTATGAGAACCAGCAGACTTCAGAAATTACCTATCTACGAATGGATTCGAGATCGTTTGACATATTATTAAATCTTGTGAACCCGTTAATTCAAAAGCAAGATATACGCGACAGTATTAGTGCAAAAAAGAAAGATTGGTCGTAACATTGAGATTTCTTGCAACAGGAAATTCGTATCAAGATTTAAAATTCAGTTCTTTTATCCCAAGACCTGCTGACGAAAATTATCCCTGAAACATGTTGGGCTATTTAGGTATTATAGTCTGGCACATTATAAATTATATAAAGGTGAGTGAAATAAAAACTCACGAGTAGGGGAAACCCTGGCAAGACGAATATGTCAAGGGGTAGGTACGGTCAGCATCAAAAGTTGATTAACACTTCAGTTTTTTTAATCTTAGTTATTGAGCAAAATATTTGTTCAAAATTGCAGCAGAAGATTTTTTTTAGAATATAATAATACTCTTGTCTGTTATGTGAAAAGCTAAAAATCAGTTTATTGAAAAAGTTGTTGTCAATTTAATAACGTAAAAATGATAGTGTTAATCGACTTTTGATGCTGACTGTACCTAATGTAAATAAAACCACAATCTAATAAATAGAACTCTTTCTTACTTCTAATTTGTAGTGTTAATCATCTTTGGAAAATTTCTTTAATTTAATAATTATGAGCATTAACAAAAAGTATCAATTATCCGTTTTGCCCGGTGGGGTCGGGCAAAAAACGTATACCTAATATAAAAGTATAATCGCATTCAGCAAGCTAACATCCTAAATTCAGAAGCAAGGATGGTTTTTGAAATTCTGACTGACTGAATCATTTAGAAGCCTATTATTAGAAACGCAATTAGGAAGGTGTAATCGCATTTAGTTGCTGATTTCAGTCGCTCGTGGCTCTTCGTGTGTGAGGACGTATACCTAGTCACTTTGGTGTCTGGACAATACTGGAGCCATCCCCGTACACGAAACGTCCGACTTCGTCGCACTGTAACTGGTAAATGATTCAGTAACTACCTAAATAAGGACAATTTGATCAGAAGCTTCTAATTTGGTTCTGAATTGAGGCTACTAAATTCAGCGAAGTGTAATAAGCGCTTTTTAAGCTAGCAACACTGAACCGTGTAATAGGTTATGGATTTGAGAGATACAATATGTTTACTAGAAAAGCAACTACTTGCAAAGCAACGCCGCGCCGCGTCATCAAAAACACCTAAGACACTATACTGGGCACACTGTACTCCAGCAGAATTTTTAAACTCGTCGCAAAAGAACTTTAGCCGAGCCAACATCATTTATTTATGTTGGTGTAGCAAAGCACAATTACTTTGATCCATATCTATCAAAGAGTTATAAGAATACACTACTTACACTCGGTCCTGTGGTTAAAACTGGGGCTACTACCGGAGGTTTTACAGAATTCAAGACATCCCTTTTGCCATACCACTGGTCAGAGTATTTATATTCCGGCCCGCGAGGAATGTCAGGTGGGGGAATAGATCTAGGCGCAAGCAATGGTAGAAAGCGATGATGAAATACAAATTTCCGACCTAACAAAAATTGACGTAATGACTGTAGGCTTCCAGACACATCCCTGAAATCCCATTTCACCATTTTACAAAAACTTGTATTACAGACATGGACTTATAATAGGTACAAACTGACAAGAGGACTGACAAGAAGTCTGACAGTTAGAATTTCATAATAATTGCCACACATTTTAGATCAAGTTCGAAGGTATAAAGATCGTATACCTACTCACCTATCTCCATACCGACCTCCTTTTTGTGATACGCGTCTCGTGTTGTGCCGAGCTTGGCTGAGCTGATCGTGCACACCAGTGGTGCAGACCAAGGAACATATTTACTCTAGGGAGGGGTGCAGAACTGCAGACCAGTGCACACATGCATTTCATTGAAGGATAAAACGAAATGAATTTCAGTTCCGTTTATCGCCATGTTCATTGGCCTGCATTAGCTTATTACTAAAACTAGCAGTGCCCCGTGGTTTCACCCGAGTTAATTTGAGGAAAAAGCCTACTAAAATATTATAATAATCTATTACTTTACGAGGATTATTACTTAGTATGTATACATTACTTAAAGAAGCTATTTTAAATAGGTACAGATGGCGCCAGTACATCAAGCTAAGTACTCCAATCTGTCAAACTTTAATAGATTTCCAACTTATCGCTAAAGTAAAGGTTCAGTTGATTGGGAAAATTTGACAGTTTCAGGTAGCTTAATATGCTGGCGTCTGTACATCACGCTATGATCAGTAAGTGGAACTATAGTAAACCTTGCAGAGCTACCGTGCGGATTTATATTATAGGTGCACGTTTTCAGGATGATCAAAAGGCAAATTTTTGGGCCGACATCATTTTGTTCAACAGTGCCTTCGTAGAATGGAACGCAGTGCACAGTTAGGTACGTTCTGAATATCAAATTATTGAAACGACTGTGTTCTGAACTCTTCTGAACACAATATTTTATTTCTATATCCTTCGATAAATGAAATGTATCAATCAATGCGTTACTATTTTTACATGAAACATTAAGTTATTGATTAATAAGATGTCTAAGCGTACCAATTTATGAAATTATTATTTTAGTTCCATGAAACATTTTTTAAATTATTATTCAGTTTTTGAACGTACAATGAACTCCCGCGTTTTCTCACTTCTGTCAATTACTGTCAAAAGTAAAGTTCATCGTGTTTTGTTAAGAGTATTGTATTTATTTAAAATTGATGTTATATTATAGTTTATTTTAGCGTTTAAAGATGAAAACAAGTAAGTCGCCGGAGAAAACAGAGATAACGCCGTCGAAAAAGAAACTGAAACAAGCGAGACTTCCCTTCAAGCTTATTAGTGATGTATCTCCAAAACCGGCTGTTCCACAGACTAGGAAGCGAAAGCTTTCAGCCCCTGAAACGGAATCTGGTACGAAAATTGGGAAAATCAGTAAAGAAAACGACCTAATTGAAGAAGCAGTTATAATTAGTGACGATGACAGTAGAGGTAGTGAGAACCCGACAAATGAAGATAAATCTATGAATCCTTTTGTCAAGTTAGTGGATACTGCTTGGAAGAAAAAGCTTCAAAAGGGGAAGAAGAAGAAAAGTGGTAAGAAGTCTATAAAAACTGTTAGTAATAGCACTTTGGATATTGAAAGTGGTACTGACATTGCTGACCATAAAGAAGCCGACACTGAGATGATGGATGTGGATGAACCTCCTTCTACAGAGGTAAATGGTTCTAACAGTGATACTGAAGACAGTGAATCTAAAAAGGAGTCCACTAAATCTTCACCTAACAAGAAAATCAGTGAAACAAAGGGAACTAAGGCTGACGATGAAATAGTTGTTTTAGAAGATTCAAATAACCCAGAAGATATAAAACCTACTGAGACTGTCAACACTGAAAATGATGTTATGTCTAACACTGATGAAGATGAAAAAGATATAATACAAGATCCAAAAGACGAAAATACTTCAACTGTTGAAGAATCTATAGAAGACAACAGCCAACCAAACAAGCAAGGAAAAAAAACAGAACAGACAACTCCGAAACGCAGCAGTGCGCGGAATAAAACTAAGGTTGAACCAAATAATAACTCTAAAGGTTCACCAAGTTCCAAACTTAATGATTCCGTCTGTTCTATTTCGACGACACCAAAACTGACTCCTAAGAGTAGTAGGAGGTCTTCAGTCACTAAAAACCAGGGAGATGTGTCCCTAAATGAGTCTACATCATCTGTAAACTTAACACCGAAGCAGGTCAGATTGCTTTTAATTTTATTAATTGCTTATAAGTATCTTGAGTTGCCTTTTAGGAAGAACCTTTTAGATAATACCTATTGAGAACCACTGATTGAGTCTGATATTTTAAGAAATATCTAAATCGTAACTGGCTAATTTAAAATGTGTTTTTAATCATTATAAACTTATTTCAATTAAAGTACATACTAATATTATAAATGCGAAAGTGTGTCGGTCTGTCTATTACCTCTTCATGCTTAAACCGCTAAACCGATTTAGATTAAGTTTGGTATAAAGATTGTGTGAGTCCCGGGAAAGGACATAGGATAGTTTTTATTCTGATTTTCCCATGGGACACCGATGCGGGTGAAACCACGGGGCGCTGCTAGTAAATAATAAAACCCCAGTGTAGTCCCTCTGCAGGGTAAAAAGGCCAGTTCACAAACAGATAATAATTTTGAGTGTGCTTGTATAAAAAATATAATTGCAACTATATTAAACTGAAAAATGTTGAAACTAGTACTGAAATAATAATTCCTGCTACCTCCCCAAGTACTCATCTCATGGTTTTGTAGTTCCATTATAAATAAAACTAAAAGGATTAAAAAATACAAAAGTCTTTATTTCAATGGTAGTTTTTATTTTATAACATGCACATTCTTTCCATGTATAGGCACAGAAAAAGTTGGAATTTGCCAAAAAACGGGAGGAAAAAGAGAAAGAAAAACTGGAAAGAGAAAAGAAGAGACAACAAGAGAAAGAAGAAAGGGCCAAAGTGAGACAAGAGAAGGAAGATCAGAAGAAGAGGGAACGGGAGGAAAAAGAAGAGGCTAAGAAAAAGGAAAAGGAGGAAAAAGAAGAACAGAAGCGGAAGGAGAAAGAAGAGAAGGAACGTGCGAAAGAGTTAGAGAAGAGTAAGCATTTATTTGTTGATTACTTATAATTATTACTTTGTGTTTGTTTGAATGCCAACCTATGTGTCCAAGGAAATTGTTATTAAGGGTAAAGGAGGATGCTGCAGGTACTCTGGATATTAAGATTATGTGATTAAACATGTGCATATAGCATGGAAAAAACTTGCTTATTTCAATACTCACTTGTAATTAGTTGTTTGTTGATGTTATTTCTAACTACTCTGATTGATATACATATACAAAAAAAATTAAAATGATTTATATCAAAAAAACAATCAGCAGTAATTTCGTGACACACCAACAGTAGAAATGGCTTTAATTATGACAGTTCACAACATTCATTGCATTATTTATGTTGTTGAGTAGACAGATTTTTCGAACATACAAAGCAATAGATTAGCAATATGTATACTTCAAAATGATTCAGATTATGATTGATAGTATGTTACGCAATTAAGGTGCAGGACTTTCCTAATAGTCACAGTATTTCAAAAAATATTTAATTGTATATTTATTTACATATTCCAGAACAAAGAGAAGAGAAAGAAGAACAGAAGCGCAAGGAACGTGAAGAAAAAGAGGAACAAAGGAAAAAGGAGAAGGAAGCAAGAGAGGAAGAGAAACGCAAGAGGCAAGAGGCTTTAGAACTAGAAAAGCAAGAACAAGAACTTAAAAAGAAGAAAGCGGCAGAAGCATTTGTCAACTTCTTCGTTCCTAAGCAAAAGTCAGACAAGGAACAAGGTACCGAAGCTTGCATCAGCAAAACTAGCATGTTATCAAACTTCATGATTAAAAACGATATGCGTTTAGCTCCATTAGTCCGAGTGGATTTGAGCGATGACAGGAAGGAGGACTTAGTTAATTTTATAAAATCGCAAAAGGTCTCCGAGAAAGGTCTTTATTTGAAGTGTTTGAAGAATGGAACGAGGAAGCCGTTGTCGAGTGGGAAGACGTGGCCATTGAGTGATAAGGATGATGATGATGTTATGATTGTTGGTGAGTAAAACTCTTCTCTAGTAAATCAGTAAATAGAAACATATATTATTGAAATAAGTTTAAGCTCTGACGAGCAGCACACTGAGACGAATTTCGCGCGTGTTGCGGGACGCGACTATGCGTGTCGATGGTTTTAACTTACCTAATGATTGAAGAAGTCATGCGAGGGGTTTGTGGCTAATTAATAACAGCCGCAAAGGTCGATTGATCAGGTTAACCTACGCGGTTGTCGCGTTTGGTCCGTGGATGGGAGACCATCTTTACATATCAAAACCCCTCCGTGGCTCGGAGAGCACGTTATCAGTTGGTCCCGCATGTCATTAGTGGATCTTTGGCAGTCATTATGGATCGTCAGAAACCCGAAAATCTGACATCCAGTCTTACCAAGGGTATCGTATTATAACCCAGTAACTGGGTTGTAAAGGTTGCTTCATGTAAAATACTGGTATTCAGCTGCACCCGGTTAGACTGGAAGCCGACCTCAACATATTTGGGAAAAGGCTAGACAGATGATGACGATTAAGAAGTCACGCGACTATTCCCACCAGTTCGAACAACTCCATACATGTTAGTTGACACAGTCGGCGACAGCGAATTTCGTCCCGCATCCTGCGCGCGATTCGCCTCCGTTTGACCAGAGTTTAAAGTTACCCCTGTAGAAAACTTGGTGTTCATGCACTTACTATCGTAAATAAATGTAAATGTTTTGGCTTTAAAATGTGTCTTAAATAAATGGTAGCAGTTGCCAACAAGGCCCACACATTGTTTGTCATTTGTTAGTCTATAATGTTCCAAAAACTTAAAAGTTTTGTCTGGGACTTCAGTGGCCGGGTGAAGCCTCTTCTTCCCAGGAACTTGTGACATTAAAAAAGTGCTGTATCTCAGACTACTTTGAATTAAAGATGAGAAATACTTCTAATTTCTCACTGCCTTAGATTTTCACATACTCAACCAATTTAATAAATACTTCATTTATCTTCCAGAGGATGAGTTCCCCATGCCAGATGATGCCGGTGAGATCTTAACGTGCGAGCCAGCTGAGCGTGAGAAGCTTAGACCGAAGCTGTTTAGTTTCCACGACAACCGACGTCCGCCATATTGGGGCACTTGGCGTAAAAAGAGCGCTAATGTCAAGCCTCGACGACCCTTTGGGCAGGATGAGGTGTGTAAAACTGTTATCTATATTAATTATATAAAAGAAGAAATTGACTGACTGACATATCAATGCTAGTTAAACATATAAAGCAGTATGAGCAAATAGTAAGTTCAGTCCTAAAGACAGCGTCAGACGTCGTCCTGGGACAGACAGTCTGCGAGTTGAAACAAAGAGTTATGCACATTTCTAGTCATCTTCACCCATTCGCCATTCGGCTTTCAATGTGTCCCGGGCCGGCTACAGACCACAGCCTTAGCCAAAATCTGTACTGGTGATGTTGATGAAATAACGAAAATGTTGGACTGGGTTGCATATTTTTTAATATATTGCAAATAGCAAAATTTGCTTCTAAATTAATATGATTAAATCTACGCCAATTATTACATGTTCTAGAACACGCGCTCTAACTAGTTTCTTTTTTTACTTTTTATTTAGCCTACCCTGTCCCACTGTTGAGAAAAGGCCTCCCCAAATCCTTCCATGCATCCTTTTCTAGCGCCACCTCGATCCCACCCTTGCGGTACGCGTCTAGGTCACCTCGCCACCTCTTCCTTGGCCGGCCTCCTAAGGAGGCATCACCGTGTAGAGACTGTTGCCCAGCGGTCACTGTGCATGCGGCTGACGTGGCCCAATCCCATTTCAGCTTGGCAGCCTTCTTGTCTACGCCTAAGATCCCCGTTTTAGAGCGCAGCGTGGTGTTTCGTATTCTGTCAGTTCCTTTAATGCCTATAATGCTGCGCTCCATCGCTCTTTCTTACTTACTTGTTTTTGTCAGTTGTCGAAATTTAAAGACATTGAATTATCGTTAATACAGAAACATGTGGACTATGAGGCAGACAGCGACGAAGAATGGGAGGAAGAACAGGAAGGTGAGAGTCTCGACGGCAGTGCTGCCGGCAGCGACGATGAACAAGACGCTGACGAATACGAGGTCGACAACGCCATGTTTGTACCGCATGGATATCTTAGCGATGAGGTTAGTATCTTACTCGTAAATAGCATACTTAGATACTGAGTTTAGCTTGAGCAAGTAGCCAGTGTCAACACAGATTGAAACAATGCTTTATGGTCATGGCAGAGAAAGACTTTATGATACCTGCATAGCTTACAGCTGCATAGGCTTAGACGTAACAGGTGGAGTTTCTTCTGCAGAGATTTACTAGCCGAAGGCAGCGTGCTGCGTGCATGATGTAACATAGATGAAAGAAAACCGTTTATTTGCCGCATGTCATGTTTCTGTTTTGCATGGATGTGACGCCTATTTTGTGTTTTACAAAGATGGGGAAAATAGGCGTCACATCCACGCAAAACGGCCATCGCAGATGTTGATGGAATCTTAAATTATATATTGATTCAATCAGAATTTGACATAATTTGATGTTAATAACTAATTACCATTTTTTTTTCTTTACAGGAAGCAACAATGGACGAAGACGACATGTTATCCCTCTCACCGGAAACACAAAAACAAAGACTGAAACATTTAGAAGACGAATTCGAGTCTGAAATGAAGAAGCCAACAGAAAAACTGAAACCGAGAATGTACGGCTTACTATGGGAAACAGCTGACGGCGGAAAACCAGAGAAATGTGTTGACGCACTATGGAACTACTTCGGAAAATTGTCTATGATTATGAATGACCCAACTCCATTATTACAACCAGCCAGTGAGCCTGAAGAAACAGAGAAAAAGAAAGTCAAAAAGAAGAAGCAACCAAAAGAAACAACTGACGGCGAGCCAAAGCCAAAAAGCCCTAAACAAGACAAAAAGAAAAAAGCTAAAACAGAGGAAAAAGAAAGTAAAACTCCGAAATCAGAAACTAAAAAAAATGTTCCAGAAACAAAAAAGAATCAGCCCGGTATTAACATGTTCTTGACAAAAGTAAAATCATCGTAAATCATTGCATCCTCTGTGTTAATTTAGGTTCATTTTAATTAGGTTTGAAAATATAAAAGTAATTTCGTTTAAGTTATGGCTATCGGCTTTACTTAAGACTTCTGTTTCCTAATCTCGTATATTTTATAATGAGTCTAATACAAAATGGGACAGAGTTGTGATCTACAACAGTTTGTAATAATTTTTCTCGTGTCGAAATATGGTTCCCATCTATCGTCGTAAGAACGCCCAGAAAATGCACGTATGTTACAGCCCGATTCAAACTTCACGGCGGTTCTGAAGTGCGCTACTCGCTGCGCAGTACCTCACCCCTCACCCCCGCTCACAGGTGAATTTGTTACTGCGCAGCGACTCACCTCATGTTCCGAACCACCATAGGGCGAGGCCACAACACTGCGTTGCGCCGTTGTATTGCAAAAACGACGTCACACAGCAATAGATTTCGATTTCAAGAGTCGTAGATTTTTACGATGCGACGTCGCAACGCAGTGTTGTGGTCTCACCCATAGAGTTTAATCGGGCTGTACCCTGGCTTTCTCCATTTCGTACTAGAATTTATTATATCTCTATGATGGTGCGATCAAATCATAGACTGATACATAGTTCTAAATAATTATATTGTAATGATGAGTACTATATAAATATTTGTATTGAAATGCGTATGCTGTAAATATCAGTAGAATTCTGCTTAGTATGGACAATAGTATGTATGTTATAGATAATTATTATTCATTAAACATATTGATTTTATAGCATCTAATTCTTCGATTTTCCGAGTTTGAATCCTGGCTTGATGTACACTACTGCATGAGTAGGTTGTAATAACACACTTGTCTCAGAAACAACGCCTGAATGAATTCTTGAGACAGGTTAAAGGCTATTTAACAACACGCGACGCCCTTAGGAGCTGAATAAAAATAAAAAAGTCAGAACGAACGCTAATCGACGGGCCTCGACCGCGACGGCGAAGACGGAAGGACGCCTGTCGGGACTTGTACTTTCTGAGAGTACTGGTGGCCTTACTACTCTCCTGTACGAGGGTCGTGGCGTCTTCGGGGATGGGCAAAGGTATGCCTCGGTCGGCGAATCCTACTTATGCGGGAGGGAATGTATCGGGCGGCCGCCGCAACTAGGGGATTGGGGTGCTTTATAGTAGTATCAAAAAAACGCTTTGAGAGGCGTTTCATGACCTGCTGGACGGTGGGCACTTTGAGATCTAAGTGTAGACTTTCATTGCGGACATAGAAGGGGGTTCCCGTGACCTTTCTGACTGAGAAAACGGTTGTGGAGGGTCTGCATTCTATGCAGATGGTGAGTCTTATCGTGTGTGCGTAGACGATGAAAGCATAGGACATGATGGGACGGATGCCCGCGATGTAGAGGCCGCAATTTGCACTTCAGTGACAATTTGCTGTGGGCGGTCAGTATGAAGTTGAGCCTATTGAGAGCGAAAGAGGTACACGAACGAGCCGTCTTTATGTGCTCACTGAAAGTAAGATGGTGGTCAAGGATAACGCCTAACCCCAAATCAAATCAAATCAAATCAAATCAAATCATTTATTTGCATAACACAGGTTCGGAGGATGTTTTAAGGTTCTTATGGTACACTGTATTATAACCATGTGAGGTGTGCAAATATATTAGGAACATTATGATACAATTACTCTTATTAATTTATCTTATTAAATTACATTGTCATTGAAAATATACATAAATAGTCAATTAAATTAAATCTGAATTAATAAATTATAACAGTAATGTCAAGCTAATTAATAATGTCATAGTATTGTAAGTAATGTAATTATTATTATCATTGAATTAATGTACAAATATTTGCCATAATTAAAATACAATATCTTTATCTTCGAGGTAGTCTTTTACATTATAATAACACTTTTTAATTAGGAATGTGTATAATTTCTTCTTAAATAGATGAATAGGTAACTTTTTAATGTCATCGGGCAATTTATTATAAATCAGTGATGCCATAGAAATAATACTTTTATTGAGTAATGCCGTTTTCCCATACGGTATTTCTACGTCTAACCTTTTCTTGTCACGTAATTGTCTATAATAGCTTTTAGAAGCAGTCTTATAATAGCTTGGATTCGATTTTACAAAAAGATTTAATTCGTATATGTACAAGGAAGGTAATGTTAGAATTTTTAAATTTATAAAGTAATCTTGACAGCTTGTAGTACTATCTAGATGGCACATTGCTCTGATGCATTTCTTTTGGGCTTTGAAAACAAACTCCTTGTCTACCGAGTTGCCCCAGAATATTATACCATATCTTAATATAGGTGCAACAAGTCCGTGATATGCCGTTAAGACGGCTTCTTTGTTGACAATTTTGGACAGTTTGTAGAGAGCGAATGAGGATGTATTGATTCTTTTACAAAGGTTATCTAGATGAGTTTTCCACGACAAATTGTAATCTATATCAATTCCTAGAAATTTGGTATTTGTTACAGAATGTACTCTCTGTCCATCGTAATTGGCATTAATATTTTTAGGTTGAGTTCTTTGACGAAAGTGCATTATTTTTGTTTTGTCCATATTTATTTTGAGATTATTTTTTATTAACCATTGAATTATTGTATTTAATGTGTGATTGATTTCATCTTCATAATCATTTGGTTTGTCACATTTTATTATCACCGTACTATCGTCTGCAAACAGTACCATTGGATGCTTGATGTGTCTAGGAAGATCATTAATGTATGCCAGGAAGAATAAGGGACCCAAAACAGTACCCTGTGGAACTCCAAGTTCTATAGTTCTAGCGTGGGATCTATATTTGATCTCATTTCGTGTTCTCTGGCATATTCGTGTAATTTCTGTTACTTGTTTTCTGTTAGAAATATATGAAGAAATGAGGTCGAGCGCTTTACCTCTTATGCCGTACATTTCTAATTTTTGGAGCAATACTTTGTGGTCAACACAGTCAAATGCTTTGCTCATGTCCATGAAGATAGCACATATTGGATTTTTTTTATCCATATCAGTCAAAACTGTTTTGATTAGGTCATAAATAGCAATGTTAATAGATTTGCCCTTGCGAAATCCTTTTTGTTCGTTAGCCAAAATGTTATATTTTTCTAAAAAGTTGTATAGTCGACTATAGATAATTTTTTCAAATAATTTTGAGAAGATGGGGATCAAAGCTATCGGTCTATAATTTCCCATAACTTGTTTGTCATCTTTTTTGTGGAGTGGAATAACAACTGATGTTTTAAGGTTTTCTGGGTAAATTCCAATGGAAATACATAGATTTATTATGTAGCTTAAATGAGTAGCAATAGACTGTGACACACACTTTATAACTTTAGTACAAATACCGTCGTAGCCCACGCTTTGGGTATTTTTTAAGTGCTTTATTTCTCTATCAATCTCCATTGGAGTTGTAGGAGTAAGAAAAATTGAATTTACGTTAGCGTTAATGTTGTGATTCGAGGGTGCTTTATTATTTTTAGAATTAGTTGCATTTATTGATTGTGATACTTGGTCGATAAAATAGTCATTAAAACTATTCGCAATTGATGTAGGATCTCTAATTTTGATATTATCTCTTAATATTTCCGTAATAGGTTCTTTGGGAAAGTTAAATTTAGATTTATTTATAATAGACCATGTGGCTTTTGATTTGTTTTGTGTAGTATTTATGTGATGGGTATTTTGTGACTTTTGTGTTAGGTTTATAATTTTTTTAAACTTATCAGCGTATTGCTTAAAAATATGTTTGTTTGTTTTCGTTGGAAGGGCCCTATACTGCCATAGTAATTTTCTTTTTATTTTGCTACATATTTTGATACCTTTTGAAATCCATTTAGATTTTTTATTTAAAGTTTTCGTTATTGTTTTGTAAGGAAAACACAAATGATAGAAACATAAGAACAGTTCTAGAAACCGATCATAAGCCTCGTTAGGGTCATTTGTCAGATAAATGTCAGTAAAGGTCAAATTGTTCATACAATTATTAAATTTAATGAGGTTTTCTTTGCTATAATCACGTCTTCTGACACGCCAAGATTTTATCATGCATGTTTTTTTAACCGGGAAATGTAATAATTGGGCTGTATGATCCGATAATCCAAATTCAATTATATTAGTTTTGCATCTATGAGCATTGTGAGCAAAATTGTCAATGCAAGTGTTACTGATAAGTCTAGTGGGGTCTTTAATTTCTAGTTTCAAGTTATGGCTTTCCAGAACATTTTCAAAGTCTAGAGTTTGCCGGTTCCTTTTCAATATATTTATATTAAAATCTCCGCATAAAACAATTTTCTTATTAGTGTTATCGCAAATTTGGTGTAATAACTTTTCTAAATTATTATAAAATACAGTAATACATGAATTTGGTACTCTATAAATACAAGCTATTATCAGATTATGTTCCGTTAGTTCTATAACACAATATTCTATGATACCTTTAATCGAATATTTATTATTTATTACTATATATTCATGACCAATTCTCGTTAATATACAGGCACCTCCCCTATTTATGTCTCTTGAAAAACTAGCTGCTAAGCGAAAGTTTGGTAAATTAATAGTAGCCTCCTGTCGTGGCGTCATAAAATGTTCTGTAATACATAATACGTCAATGGGCGTATTATTTAGTTCCAATTCCTCTAAGTGTACTGCCAAAATGTCAGATTTGTTTATAAGTCCTGCAATATTTTGGTGTAGAATGCGAATATTATTATAAAAGAAAAAACTGCGAGCTTTGTTCATTTTTGTCACTAGTTACGTAAGGGAATAACTCCAGGTCAATTTTAATTCTATTCATTACATTTTTAAATATGAATTGTATTCCTGCGTAATTTAATTTACCTGATTTATTTGAAAACATGCCAAATTGAAATGTTAGGTCATAATTAGTATCAAAATAGTATGCGTATTTATGATATTGGAGGTCCATATAAAGTAGGTTATTAAACATTTCAACCTTAAAGTTATATATAGGCGCTCCTCGTACATATGTAGGAGTGCATATTATAATATTTGTGTGGGTTATATGTACCAAGCTTTCGTTAATGACTTTTACTAAATCAATAAAGTTATTGCTACATTTAATGTCAGTGTCTCCTAATAAAATTATACAATAATCATTAATGCTAAAGTCTTTCAATTTTGATTCTATGTCAGCTAATAGTTGTTTTATTTTAGAGTTTGGTAATGAATAGCTACAGAATTTAAATTCTTTAGAAAAACTTTCTTCAATAGCTTGTAGTGTGCCTTTTTGTGCGCTATTACTTAAAACACAAAGTTTTCTATGTTTGGCTTCGTTGTGAACGCTCGTTCTTGTAGTTTTGTTCTCCGGTGTTGAATTTTTCATCGGCGGCGCCAATTTTATATCATTGGGCGACATGTCCTGTTTCGGCATCAGATTTTTTGTAATCGGTGTGTTATTATTGTTATTAGTTGGCTGTGCCTCTTCCAAATTATTCTTTACCTGTGCGCACGTATTATCCCCAGTTGGTGATTTATGATCTTACCCCCTTATTCATAATCCTATTTTATCTCTATTTTAGCTAAAATAGGTTTATAGAACGTTTGTCTTTATCTGTCACGTTGTCATTTCTGTGTGTAAGAAAGAGACAAACCCCTAATTAACTAAAATAGGTTTGATAAGTTTTATGAATAAGGGGGTTAGTATTTAGCTTGCTTCCCCCAAGGGATCGGGCTTGCCATACATAGAGTGATCGGACTGGTGACCGAAGGTTATAACCCTCCTTTATATACTTACTTAAAAGTCGTGAAGTTTGGTATAAAAGTTGATCTAGCTACACGTGCAAATCAACTAAAAGACTGCTAACTATCTTGTGTATTGTATTCGACATGCCACAATACGAGGAATTTCCATTGAAGGTTATTGACTTGAGGCCTACAAAAAAACTACCGTCTCGAATCTCGATGAATGCCCGGCCATTATTGTATCATGTAAATGGTGAATGATGGATTTAAAAAAAAATCCATAGAGAAGTATAACATCAACGTGGAGTAGGCAATAATTCTTTTTCGGTTTTTACCGAACTAGCGACAGTGATTTAAAAAGCAAATCTGCAAATTTTTGGTGGATTTAGTTCTTTATTAGTGATCGATGTGGATTTACCATAATTTAATTAAGTCAGTGAAGCGGCCTATTCACTATCCTTCATGGGGCAGTCAGTCAGCTAAGCCATCTGGTGGCTTTCCTACACAAGGCTGCTCGTAGAGCGAACTTTTAATATACTGCTGGGTCCCCTCCAGAACGAATGCCGATTATACAAAAAAAAAAATACATTGGTTATCTGTAAAGTCGGTTTACGGACGATAATTTTACGTGATAACGTCATAAGAAAACATACGATCGTGCCACTCTATCGCTTGTTCCGCACTCTCGCTTGCACACTCGGCTCAGGCAGAACGTGTCAATGAGTCATGCTTTTTCGTGCGTGCAGCCAGCGTTCATCGATTTATAAGACGTTGTCACGTAGAAACATTGGTTGTCTGTGAAGTCGGTTTAAGGACGTTAATTTTACGTGATTACGTCATAAGAAAACACCCGCAGCCTAATTGCGGAACGCCAAATCGTCAAATGATTCTGATCAGTTGGCTTCATTTCTATCACAATTGGCTTCATTTTACGATTTTCGAATTGCGAAACTCTAGTTTATTATGAAACCAATTATGAACGTTAAGGCCCTGCGCAGAAACTAGAGTTTCGCAATTCGAAAATCGTAAAATGAAGCCAATTGTGATAGAAATGAAGCCAACTGATCAGAATCATTTGACGATTTGGCGTTCCGCAATTAGGCTGCCGATCGAGCCTCTCTGTCGCTTGTTCCGCGCTCTCGCTTGCACACTCGGCTCGGGCTCAACGTGATAACGAGTCATGCTTTTTCGTGCGTGCAGCCGGCGTTCATCGATTTATAAGACGTTATCTATCACGTCAAAAAATCTGAACTGCATAGCTATTCACAACTATTCGACAGGCTATCGTATCGAAAACCTGACATTTCGATAACCTTGACTTGCCCTCAACAGCAAATAGCTGTTGGAAGAATAGCGGGCGTCTATTTGATTTAAACTGACAAAATTTTCGGGTTTTAGTCTTGTGAACAGCGTTTAGAAGACTCCTACGATAACAATGATTAATGTTCGATACGATACGGTAGCGTATCGAGTGTTTGTGAATAGCTATGCTGTTCTGTTGTACTGAAAATAAATGTTTATGGTCACCTAGCAACAGAAGTACTAGGTAACAAAAAAAAGCGGCCAAGTGCGTGTTGCTCGATATTTTGAACACTAATAATATTTACTACCAAAATATTGCGGGTTTGTAAAGCCATTTTTCGATTCAGAGATCCGTTTGTGAAATGCTGTGTGTGTGTTATAGGCTTTACAAAGTTTATGAAACTACTCAACGGATTTGGATGAAAGACACACAGATTGTTTTTATAACTAGGATAGGATACTTTTTATCCCGATATTCCCAAGGGATTGAAACTTTTGCGGGTGAAACCGCGGGGCGCAGCTAGATACAATATTCTGGCAGCTCTGACCCTATATCGCGATAGGATTATGAATGTAGCGGTTATTACAGCAAACCAGCCAGCAATCCGTTCTGCACCAGCAACACCATAACGCTAAGCAGCTCTTTTAAATCGTGCATTACTTATTGCTCCTACCCCACATTACTCAAATATACTCGTCAAACTGTAATATAGAAATGTTAGACGTCACTGACCTACCAAGTACTTGTTAGCTAGACGCCCAGTTTTTGGAATCAAAATTGATGCGATTGACTGTTGATAAAACATTCAACCAATCATACCTTTGGATAAATCGACGACGAAACGATCCAAGAGAAATTATCTATGATTTTATTTTTATAGCTGTCAAACTAATTGTCATTCATTTTTATTTCGTTATCTGTCGCTCGCTGGCTGACGTTTGACAAAATTTGGTTTTCAGATTTTCTTTATAGTTTTTCGATCGTTGTTAATTAAATTGCGGCATTTTTTTTATTTTCTATATATAAGTATACCAATATTTAATGTTTACGTGGTTCCGAGTCGTGAAAGAAATGCAGTGACGAAGGAATAAAGTCTCCTAATCCTGTAAGTTTGGATTGTAAATTCTTACTTGCCTACACCCTTACATTTACTCACCCCGGGGCCTGAGTCACTCTGCAGTGAGTGTTATTTTTTGGCTGATTTTGGATCACAGATTCATGTTTTACTTGTTACACTTTATGGAGTAGATGTCTATATAGTAATAATTCCCTTACGCCGATTCGTTTTGTTCATAATGCTTGTTAACTACACGGCGAAATAAATTTCAGCCACACTTTTGTTTTGAAACGTACGGAATGATTCAGAATCTTTGTTACTTGATTTATGAAATTAAATCAACGACAGCCTAAGCTTGGCTTTTATTTTGTCTCCTCCCCTCTTGTTTTGATAATATTGGGCATACCAATTTATTAAGACAATGACTCGAAATACAGGTATATCTTAAAGACATTCCTGTATTTTGTTTGAGTTCACCTTTCATGCTGTTATTGATTCAAATGTCAGTTTGGTGAACATCTTCAGTCTTTTCTATTTTTATGAGATTTGACTGACCTTTAGTCCTTTACCTTATAAAATGTCTCCGTTTTCCTCAAAATGTTACCCTATAAATAATTTACTCATACACATTTCAAATGTCATTAAATATCTGGCATTATGTAGGTTGCCTTATATTGTTTATTCACACAATATTTTGGACTAACAATACCTGATCAAAATCAACTGACCATTATTTGAATTGTTATGTTGTCAATCCTTTTGAAGATTCATTTAACAAAGTTGATGGCCAACCTTAATTTATATGAGAGGCACCAAAAGATGAATATCTTCCTTTTAGTATACTGTCACCGGCACAACAGTATTTCAGATCTTGTTGACCCAAATTGTTGCCACTTCCATGGCATCATTGGTTGCCAGTGCAGAGGTTACTTTGACTGCATGTTTTGGGACATAGATGGACTGGGGAGGATAGGATGTAGAGCATAGTTTACGACATAGGTTGCACACCCTGTTGCACCCTGCTGCCATTTCCGTTTGCCGTCTTTTGTTGGCTACGTTGAGGTAGCCAACAAAAGACTATAAAGATTAATATATATCTATCTCAAATATTCTCTTTGTTGGACTCTATTCCAACAAACAATCTGTTTGCGGACGAATAGATGAAGTTTTTTTCAGAATTTCAGAAATACTGTGAGTGTGATTTATGAGTCTTGTTAACTTTTTACTTGATGATTTTATCTTTTGTAAGTAAGTGTATACAATTTTATCTTTAATTTCTGTAATTGGTTTTAAATAGTTTTAATTAAATAAATAAATAAATTCTAGCTACCAACTCGGAGAAAACAAGGACATTTCATGGGTTAAAAAGCGGTAGACATTACTTATCCAAGATGAGTAAAATGTCGAAGAACAAGTTGAATCTGACCCTGCCACCAGGGTCAATCGACACGGCACCAGCAGTCACACCATCCAACATGACGCCACAGCTGAAGTCTGCCACAGCTACGGAGTAAGTATTAGCATTGACCTGTAAGATTTGAACATACTTTTAGCCATGGGAGATGAATTGATGATTGTCTCTGCATCACCCAAAGGTTGACTGGTAGAAAATACCTGTGGCATGAGGTCCACCTCAGTACATTTATATTGTCTTAATTGTAATATTTTAAAACTAAGAGAACAAGTAAATGTTGAATGTAAGGTAGGATTTGGATTCCTTCACCATACCAATATATTGCTAAAATATTTATCTCAATTTACCAAAAAAGCCATAAAAATAATAGGTATCATACAACTGTTGTAGGCGGCAGGGTTTAGCTGGGAAGTCCAAGACAAGCATCGAGGCGTTGACGGAGAGGCTCGAGCAGATTGAGATGGATGACACTCAGCGACGCAGGATAGAAGTGTTCCTCTGTCAGAAGGAGAAGATCGGAGAGCTTAGTGATGATGACTTTGAGAAGCTAGGAGAGTTAGGTAAGACATTACATATTTAGTTACAAAATCCTGTGATGTAACATCACAGCATACACCATAATTAAGAATACCTACTGGCTTTTTAGAAAGACAGAAAAGTATTTATTGCGACTTGTACAGGAAGATCACAAACTAAACTAAACACAGTCAAAAATACTAACTCATAAAAACTAAAATATATAAAAAAAAGTACCTAACAAAAAGAAAAATGAAACAGAAAGTCCTATACTAGGCCAATAGGCTCCTATCTCAGCATGATGCTGCGACATTTAAAAAAATAAAAGTCGCAGCTCTGCTATCCTGATAGGGCCCGGTTTTAGGGTTCCGTGCCTAAAGGGTGCCAACAGGACCTTATTACTAAGCTTCAGCTGTCCGTCAGTCGTCTGTCTGTCAGAGATCTGTATGTCATGAACCGTAATAGGTAGACAGTTGTTTTCTCAAAGTGTCTATTTCTATTGCCGCTATAACAAAAAATAATAAAAATTTAATTAATGGGGGTCTCCATACAAGAAACGTGTTTTTTTCGGCGTTTTTTGCCTTGTGATACGGAACCCTTCGTGTCTGACTCGCACTTGGCCGGCTTTTTCTTTTTGAAATTGCATATAACATGCTAAAGGAGTTCTTCAATAGTCAGGAATTTAAACTAGAAACAAATTTGACGATGTAACAAAGTTTTTAAACACTTATAATCATTAATATTATGCCACGGCTGCTATCTAATTGATAAATAATAACTATAAACAAATGGTCATGGCCATAATTGAAGTGATCTTTAATTGGTAGTCTGTTGTGCACTAAATATTCTTTCTATTATTGAGTCAAACTACGGAATCTAGAGTTTTCAACATTCACACACACACTCTGATCCAGACCCACCACCCACCCAGACTTTAGCAAAGTGAAGATGCTTGGAAGCGTTTTGGAACTAATTGACACAATTCTAAACAGCTTAGCATTCCAGAAAAAATCGAATATATCATCTGCCTAAACTTTTCCCACCTATGTTTGGGTCGGCTTCCAGTCTAACCGGATGCAGTTGAATACCAGCCATCCGACATCCATGGAGCGACTTCCTATCTGACCTCCACAACCGAGTTACTGGGTAACACGATACTCCTTGGTAAGACCAGTCGTAATACTTTCAGACTTCTGAAGACCCGTTACGACTGTCAAACAAAGGTCCACGAATTACAGCCGGGACCAACGGCTTAACGTGCTTTCTGAGGCACGGAGGAGTCTTGGTACTTTTGTGAAAATGGTCACCCATCCACGGACCAACCGCGGCAAACGTAGCTTAACCTGATTGATCGACCCGTGCGGCTGTTATTATTTAGCCACAAGCTCATATACATAATCTCATTTTTAAATTTTCCCAGGTCAAGGAAACGGTGGCGTTGTAATGAAAGTCCGTCACAAGTCGACAGGCCTCATAATGGCTCGCAAACTAATCCATCTAGAAGTGAAACCAGCCATCAAGAAACAAATCATTAGAGAACTGAAAGTACTGCATGAATGTAACTTCGCTCATATTGTGGGCTTCTACGGGGCATTCTACAGTGATGGAGAAATATCGATTTGTATGGAGTACATGGATGGTGGGTCTCTGGATCTGATTTTGAAGAAGGCTGGAAGGATTCCGGAATCGATTCTAGGTAAGTTTTATTAAATTTGTTTAGGTCTTTATTAAAATTTACCTTACATAAGAAGACTTGTTGATCCTTTTTGCCAAGTCACAAGTTCCAACCACCGGGGTAATTGCGTTACATATAAACAGTAGCAACCGCTTTCGTTTTGACAGTTCAACAACATACATTGCGTTAATTACGTAGTTGATCAGACAAATTTTTTGAACATACAAAGCAATGGATAAGCAATATCCTTCAAAATGATTTGCAATTCGGGTGCAGTTACCTATATTACAAGTCAAGAAAGTTAATGAGGGACTAAACGGTCCAAGTCTTATTTTGATAAATGCTTCTTAGTAGGCATTTGTAGTATTTTGGATAGAACACTTGTACAGCACACTTATGCACTACTTATGCTGTCAATTTAACTGCATTTCATGGTGACTAAATAATTTTTGGTTAAGGTGATACTTATTGAAAAAAATTGTGGTTTTTCTATTTGATGTAACTTGTCAAGTATGTAGAATAGGGATTTAACATTTTGGTATATGTTTTTGACTCTTTGGTCTAGTATCATGTAAAAGGAATACACGATTCAATGAATTTTTCTCGATACAAAAAAATTGCAAAGTTATCTATTTTTTTACTTTCTTCGACATCACGGCGTAACGCTTAAGAGTTATTCAATGGAATTTACTTTAAAACATAGAGAAATATCATATCAAAGTTTACTCAAAGTAGTTTTAAATTTAATTCATTTATTTTGTTAAAAAAGGAGTAAATTCGTTTTGGCATATACGTCGTTTTATTCCTAGCGCACGCATATTATAGCCATCACTCTTCTTTTTCGTTTCAAAAGTAATTGCATCACTTTCGCTCGCTTAGTAAGTTTTCGAGGATTTTAGATTTTCGAGGTAGTTTTGTTTTGTGACAATATCAAGAACCGGAAGTTCAATTACACTCAATGACTCTTGTAGACTCTTGTATTTGCGCCTAAATGCAGACGGATATTCAGGGCCCAGTCAGTCACCTCAAGATAATGTTAATTCATTCATGACTTCATGTGTAATTTATGCATGTATGTAAAGGAAGTTTATTTAACATGACTCAATAAGGTGAACAGTTTGTTATGGAACATTTTGCAGATAAAAGCATATTCGCATAAGTATTAGTAACTGGCGACGCGCCTCTGCTTCGCACGATTTGACAAAATATTGAGTTTTCTTTATTATAATTATTATATGAGTTTAATATTCACACTAGCTGCGCCCCGCGGTTTCACCCGCATAGGCCTCGATCGCGCGGGAATATCGGGATAAAAAGTATCCTATGTCGTAATCCAGGTCGTGGTTTACCCATGTGCCAAATTTCATCCAAATCCGTTCAGCCGTTTTATTGTGAAAGCGTCGTTCAATCAATCAATGAACTCAGCCTATCGCAGTCCACTGCTGGACATAGGCCTCTCCCAGACTGCGCCACAGCACCCTGTCCTCCGACTTCCGCATCCAGTCTGCCCCAGCCACCTTCTTTAGGTCGTCAAAAAATGCGTAACAAACAAAATACAAAAAAACAAATCTTTTCTCTTTTTATAAACCCTCCGGAATAAATTCTCTGAATGATGGTGAAAATTGCATCCGTTGCGCCGTCAAAACACAACGCGGTCATACAGACATACAAGATAAGCGACTTTAATTTATAATATCTAAAGATGAGCAGTTTTATGGAATCCACCTTATTATGGTTTCACGTTATTGAGCAAAAGGATGTTCATTTAGAAATATTGTCAAGATTACTATGATTAATTTAATATTCCTTAATACTGATTCATGTTAGTTTTTTATAGTACACCACACAATGTTGGCATTGTCTTTGCATAATCATGCAGTTGGTCACTCTTCACTGAACACAAAAAAATATTTACTCAGTTAACTTAGAATCTTAAAATCGAAGTTTATATGCAAATATATTGCACCCAAACCAGTTTTTCTTCTTTCGTATCTATGAAAATGAAGAAGACATCGTGTTTAATGCTATAAAACGCGTTGTTGTTAAAGCAAGCCATTGTTAAGCCAAAACGCTTTTTGGGCGGTCTCGCCTAATGGTGTATTTGCCAAGGAAAGAATTTTCATGGTTTTTCATATTACAATTTCAGAAACCTGAGTGTGTTCTGTACTCTTAGGATGTCACATGTATAAAGGCCGTGCAATAGCATGCTAGCTTATTGCAATTTCCTCTGCTTTCGTAGTTTCTAAACTGCTGGGACTTGTGACCATGTAATGATTGTAAGACCTTGTTGGAGCTGCTCTTACTTTCTGAAACATTAGAAAGAAAAAAATATACTCAATATATTTATTGCCTCCACATGTGAACTTAGGAGATAGGTTTTACAGGTATGATCATTGTGGACCCTGAGAGAGGAAGAGGGCTTTTATTTGACTACTTTGTTGTTATAATAAATATTGTAATTATAAATTTCATAAAAAATAAAAATAAAATTTGTCGTTTAAATATTCATTGATATTATAATAGCATTTATATAATAGAAATTGAAATAAGTTTATTTGTCACAGAAACGTGCATACAAAAATGTAATGAACTCGAATAATAAAAACAAGAAAAACAGAAATAGTCGACAGGTGCACGACTAATTACCATTATTCGGGCTCAAATCTGGATTTGTGCCTCCATTGTCATTAAAAATTTCAAAGGGAATAATCAAATAACACTACTCTACCAGGGAGTTAACTACCAACCAACAAACTACAACACTCCGTTTCACTGAGAGGAGGCCTGTGTCCCAGCAGTGGGAACATTATAGGCTGATTATTATGATGATTATGAACCAGGGAGTCACAGCCACAGCCTACTCTTATCAGTCCCCCTTCATCATCAGCCTACAGTAGTCCACTGCTGGAGATAGGCCTCTTCTATTGCACGCCATTCAACTGGACTTTCAGCAACTCTCATCCAGCTGCTACCAGCCAACTTGCGAAGATCGTCGCTCCACCTAGCCTGAGGTCCCCCTTACGAAGACTAATTTACCGTAACCATTACCACTTTCCAGGAACAATAACATCAGCAGTACTAAAAGGCCTCAGCTACCTTCGAGACAAGCACGCCATCATGCACCGTGACGTGAAGCCTTCCAATATACTGGTGAACAGCAACGGAGAGATCAAGATCTGCGACTTCGGAGTGTCGGGGCAGCTGATAGATTCCATGGCCAACTCGTTTGTGGGGACTAGGAGTTATATGTCGGTAAGTCATTTGGTTAAAGATTTATGAACAACAAACATGCCCGGATTTCCCATCGACAACTTCTCAGAGGCCTTAGGCCCGGACTCTAATGAAGCGGAGCTAGGCGGAGCGGAGCGGAGACGTGCAGGAATCGACCAATCACAATGGTTAAAATCCTCATCGCGTCACTCGTCTCGTCTGTGATTAGACGATTCCGTCGACGAGTCCGGGCCGTAGGAGATGAGTTTACAAACTTTGTTATTTTTCCTATTTAACCCCTTTAGGGGATGAATATTCTTCCTTAGTGCTAACTGTCATTTCATAAGGAACTCTTATGCAAAATTTCATACTTCTAGACCCAGAGCGGTTAAGGTTGTACGTTGTATGTCAGTCAACCAGTCAACTCAGCCTATCGCAGTCCACTGCTGGACATAGGCCTCTCCCAGACTGCGCCACAACACCCTGTCCTCCGCCTTCCGCATCTAGTCTACCCCAGCCACCTTCTTTAGGTCGTCCGTCCATTTAGCTGGGGCCGTCCCTACTACGCTTGCCCATACGCGGTCTGTCAGTAAGAAGTAAATGATTGGTATGTCACTGAATGAATGAAATTAAGATTTTTATTAAGTAGTATGTATTATGCAAGCTTAAAAAACCTTCCGGAATCAATTCTCTAAATGATGGCGAAAACCGCATCAAAATCCGTTTAGAAGAATGACGCGGTCACGCAGACACAGACACGAAGAGTGACTTATAAAATGTATAAATACTAGGCTACCAACCTTGTACCATATCCTACGAATAGATATCTTTATTTTTCCTTTACAGCCGGAGCGACTCCAAGGCACACATTACTCAGTGCAGTCAGACATTTGGTCTCTTGGCTTGTCGTTAGTCGAGATGGCCATAGGAATGTACCCCATCCCGCCGCCAGACGCGAAGACCTTAGCGGCTATATTCGGTGGACAGAACGAAGATCATTCTCCTGGGCAGGTTGGTGTTGAGCTATAGATTTGTCATTTTAATTTTGAATGGTATCCCGAAATCATCAATGATTTCTGGCAAAGAATCGCATTTAATATCGCTATTGTCTTTTTCAAGCAAATAAAAAAAAATCTTAGCCCACGTTCGCACGTACGCCCACAATCGCACGTACGCCCACGTTCGCACGTACACCCACGTTTGCACGTACGTAAAAATATCGCGGCGGTGTTTTATCGCATACTGGATTTTCAACTCTAGGCGTTGAGCCGAGCATTGAAAATCGAGCAGAATGCATCCCAGCGCGTCGAAAAACACACTGTTGGATTTACAACTGTCGGCAAGATCAGTGCCTGAAAATAAAATCGCCCGTTTGATTTCTGTGGACACTCGACTGTATCAGCACACAGTGAAATTATTATTACGATTTCTTGGTAACAAACGTCGCCTGCCACTGCTGTTTTCCTTGTGTTGCGTTACTAAATATCGTACTAACGATAATGTTGCAAAGAGGCCCCGGTTATCAGTTTCCTGTTAAAACCAGGCGCATATGAGATAAGCACAAAGCACATTTCAAATACTTCGATGTGTTTTGTATCTTTCACTCTTTATTTTATACTTACAACAAATAAATGCACGTTTCAAATACTTCGATGAAGATGCAAAATACATATTTTGCATATATATTTTATAAAATAAAAAAAAATGTACATTAGAAATACATTAACCCCCATACTAATAAACGTTGTATAGCGTCTGTAGTTACACAACGCTTTGCCTTCTTTCGAAAGTCAAATTACTGACGACTGAAAGAGAGAAATAAAATTGGTGTGTAACTATTCATCTGATATAATACGTTTATTAGTAAGGGGGAAATTGTGATTGCGTTGCATACGATAAGTGTTTCTATTGCATAGTTTTTTTTTAATACAAAACCTAGAGTTCAGATTCCAGAGGGGCAATTCTCGTAATGTTAAGAACGTTCACAGTCTGATTATGATCTGTCTCAATCTGTCAAAAATACCTTAATTTCCCTTCATCTTTGACAAGTTTTTGACATTGATTGTCACTGAGATGAGATTGGGACTAGATTTTGAACGTTTTTAATTACAGGAATTAGCTTTCAGATGTCATAATGAGTTGCAGATGTAGTGTACGTGGAACCTTTAGGATATGGTTTCATTTACTTTCAGTTTTAATTTTATTTTGACTCCTCAAGTATGTTTTAACCGTATAGTTCGGTAGCGCCCCCTTTAGGACCCGAACACACAAACCTCCGCCGGCTCGGTAATGACCCCTTTAGGACCCAAGAATTACGACATACGACACCCTACATTGATTATGTAAATATTTATTAAGCTACGCATCAAATCCTATGAATGTGCGTTAATTAAGAGAGTTGGATAAAAAACTCATATGTTAACGCCATTAAATATTTCATATTTAGCGCTCAAGCTTATTACCTTACCTTTATAAAATTCAAGTCTGTAAATGCGATAATCGCCATTTTGTTGACAGTGGTGGTCGAGGCTAAAAAACATAAAAATTGGGGATTTCGAACATCCAAACTCCACCACAGGGGCAGTAAATAATACATAATTTAATTATTTGACGAATTCATCCATTGTTCAAGTTAAAATAAGTAGTGGTAATGAAGTATTTTGATATCTAATGTCGAAGTTTCGCGCCAATAGTGCGTGTTTACATTTTTACTTTTCACAAATATCACACACACACAAGTAGATAAGATTTAAAATGTGACAAATATTATTGTAAATGTTATTAACAACACGAAAATGCCCAAATCTTAACGTAATATTGAAACACAGGTCGAATAACACGTATTATTCATTACCACTACTCAATTTGTGTTCAAAATCGCCGTCCATGATTGTTTTTTTTATCGTAATGATGTACGAAAGCGATTATGCAAAACGATTTTTTTTTTAAATTTCGATTGACTCGGGTAATTAATATGTCGAATATCGGAAATCGATACTCAGAAATTAAAATAAAATTATTTTAAGCATTAAATACAATAAGCATTGTTTATAATAATGATTTATGCTTTTCTAATGTAATTTTAATAGTTTTTTGGACATTCAATTGAACTGAGTCAATAACACTCGAGGACCTTAGACCATAGTCATTTATTGAATTTCGCGCCGAATTATTTCTATATTTGAATTTTTCTTCGAATGCGCTCGTCGTATAAAATTATTTTTATTTATTTTACAATTAAGTATTTATTTTTGATACTTTTCTAATAGTTTGCTACAGAATGCCCAGTATACATTTTTTAGGTAGGCTGAGCAGAAGTTTGGGAATGATGATAAATTAATTGTATAAATTCCGTATTCCGCAATCACTTTACATTTTAATATGTGTTGTTAGTTTTATGAGCTTGGTAGTTTTTGTTTCTATTAGTTTACTTGAGTAATAGTAATTGTTTGTTTTTGTGGTAGTTTCCCAACGAAATTTAAAAAAAACTTTCCATGTTTATGTCGGACCACGCACAATGAAAGGTTCCGTTAGGGTTGAATATTCACGCATGCACAATGTACATCATCATTAATTTGATTCACTGCAAAAATAAGTTTGTTTTTCATAAACCCATCATTCATAAGGTACCTACTCAAAAATTAAAGTGTCAGCCAGAAAAGAAAAGTCCTACTGTTTTCTTATGGGGAATAACATCTTGAGCATTTCTTACTATTGAGATTTAAAATGCCAAAAATCTTATTTTTAACCGACTTCTTATAACAAGTGTTTTAAGCATAACATTTAAAAATACCAACTTTAAATTGAATATAACGTCCCGAACATATTTTGACTGTGACCAAATGTAAGTATGTACGCAGTATAGAATGAGAGATTTGCTATATTATTTGAAGACCAGACGTCTGATAGGATCTCTTGGAATCTAGAATAATCACAGAACTATATTTTGTAGTTTATTTTTTTTATTTTAGGCTGTGGTTTCAGATATATTGTTTCTATTTAATAGAATAATAAATATTTTTTTTAGTTATTAAAAAATATGTTTGTGACCCTCACGACAAACCCTTTCATTTGATATATCACACGGTACTTACAGTAAGCAAAGCTTTTTCATTTCTCATACTCGGAAAGTAGTATTTGTTTGATCCGAATAGCGGGTGGAAGACGTTGCTTCCCACCTTAAGGCGAGAAAGACTCATAGTAATTGCTTCCCTCTCTAGGTCGGGAATGAATTTAAAAATAGAACTAAATTGGTTAAGTAGTCAGCTACGAAATTTTTACATAATTAAGAAAAATGTTGCGGTCTTGTGAGTGTATAAACAGCCAGTGTGAAAAAAATACCTATCAAGCGGGACGGCCCGCGGCAGTGCCGCGGTGTGTTCCATATTTAAAATAGCACACAAATTGTTCTAATATTTCAATTAATTTTAAATAGGTACCTATTATTCATGTTATTATTATCAATAAATATTTTAGAAAGACCACTATTTTTTACTTTCCTTATATTCGAAATGAAAAGTAGAGTGTTTAACACGGGTGAAAGTCATCAATTCCTACTCGGACTATAGTCTAAATACCTCGTATGGGAATAGATTCCTTTCGACCCTTGTATAACAATCTACTATTTACCCGACTGCGCTAGAAGGAGGGTTATGTATTTACTGTGAGAGTGACACTGGGCATATCAAAATAAAAAAAAAACAAAATGGCGGATTTTTGGCGCCATATTATGCCTTCAATAATTTTTTTTTTCTCAATACCTATCGAGTGGGGTCTCAAAATAAAGGGTTTTAAAAGGTGATTACAAAAATATATACAACTTATATGGTTAAAAGTAATTCAAAGTGACAAATCGTAAAAAACACGTATCAAGAACTAAATCGTCTGCGAAACACATCTTTCACATTTGTAAACTAAAAAGCTGGAAATAAAAAAAAGTAATTAGAAAAATTAAAAAAACCCGACTGCATCCTTGTACTAAAACTAACTGAAAAGCTAAAAACAAGCCCACTTTAAATTAAATAAAATTTGGAAGCAGGCGGGATGCATTTGAGTTTGAAACTATAATAATGGTATTTTTTTTATCTAATGTGACCCCAAAAAGTGATCCCATATTCATAATTAATTTATTCATGTTACACGTCCGTATTTGAGTCACAGAAATTTATATGTGTACCAAATTTCAACTTAATCGGTCTAGTAGATTCGAAACAAATCGATTGTAACAAACCTATAGACAGACACACGAGTGATCCTACAAGGGTTCCGTTTTTTCATTCGGACGTCGGAAACCATAAAAAGTTACACCCCTATCCACACTGTACGTGTTTGTACTTATTAAAATGTTTATATTTCAAAAACTATTAATTAATGATAAAATATACCAAAGAGTTTTTATTCAGTCTCTACAATTTTTTTATTTTTTTTAAAATACCGATTATCGATTAGGCTTTATGACATTTTTGAATCGGAATAAGAAAATTGGGTGGATGGTCAGCACTAAGAGGTGTCACGTCGCAACACAATTTTTAGTAATTTTTTATCAAGATTTGATCATGTTTTTTATGTAGTTTATGTATGAAAAATGGTAAAAGTAAGAATGCACAGAGAATGACAATATCTTTATTTTTCCCTTTTGCATATTTTCATCAAGAGATTAGATGGTTTATGTACATATTTTCAGCGATTTTGAGGTGTCTACCTTTTGGATAGGTGTAGTAATATCTATTTTATACAACTTTCACAGTAGAATGACGCGGTTTTACCGACCTCAGCATATAGTTAAAGATATTTGCCACAAACTTATTTTACAAAATAGGCGCGGTAACACAGTTTTCTTAATAAATTCGAATGCTGAAAGTTAAAGTAAATTTCTGATTATCATGACGTAATTCGCAACACCCCGTCGAGTCAGCTGGTGTGTCATATGTCAAAATTTTGTCGAGCAGAGAGGTTAAACTATGTGGGAAAGAACCACATTCTTGTTCATAATCCTATAAATCGTGATCCTGTTAATTTTAAGACCACGCTATCGCATTAGGTATACACCTGTAATGATAGTGTTAAGGGAGATTTTGATAAATAAATAATTATCGTAATTTCAGGCGCCAAACTCCCCGCGTCCGATGGCGATATTCGAGCTCCTCGACTACATAGTGAACGAGCCGCCTCCCAAGCTGCCGGCCGGTATCTTCTCCGACGAGTTCAAAGACTTCGTGGATCGTTGTCTCAAGAAGAACCCTGACGAACGGGCTGACTTGAAAACGCTGATGGTGAGTGTTAAATTGATTGTATTTCAGCGAACTGCGCTATTCGCCTAACATTTTCCCTATGATCGATTCAGAATTTAGACTTTATGCGGCCTACTCAAATGTCCTTTCTTTGGTATTGTTCGTCGAATCCTTTACTTCCTTAAGTTCTGAGTTGAGCTACACGATTACTGCCAAATGCATGCACTGGCTGGACAGGTCCACTCAAATATGTGTGGACTGTGTGATTCTTTCCCCATAAGACCATTTCAGACATTAATCTACATGGTCCTCACATGATCTGACCAAGATTATGCCTGGACTTTAAAAGGGGTAAGTAATATAATTGATACTACAAAATCTCTAATATTTGTAGCGGTACCTACAACGCCACATGCGAACAACGCGTCATACTGACGTCACGCAAATCCTGCATCGCGCAAGCAGAGTTTACCTCGCAACTAGCATATACATATACAACAGCCCGACATAAATCATTGGGCAGTTGCCCGCCAGACACAACACCCGTCTGGTCGGAGGATCCTCCCTTTTCTATTGAGGTTGAGTGAACTTTACACCCTGTTCCTCATACCTCTATACTGGTGACCCCGAACATGAACGTCAGCGCAGCCTTCGTGCACCTACTTCAGCGTGACGTCATCATCACTCCCGCAAGCTTTAGAGCGGCGAGTCACCCAGCCAGCCAGCACTCACGGCTTCAACGGGTATCCTGACCACCAGCATGCAGCGACCGCGCATACCTGGTCATCACCCTCAGCCTCATCAGCAACCTCGGCACAGCACACTGCACTTTCGGCCGGTCTACAAGCAGAGCCCTCAATAAGCCTCTCCTGGTCGGCACCAGCAGTCAGCCTCAACCCGGCGCTGTACCACATCCGACGCACTGGAGCATAATGCAGCGCCACCCCGACTCACTGGGGACATCTTCGCAGACAGTTCCGACTCACCGTGAACTATGCGGCAACCGGTTCCGACTCACTGGAACCTCAGCTGGCCTGGCAAGCATCGCAAGATACAAGACTCAGCCCACTATCGACCTCCGGTCTCCGGGGGGGAGTGATGTAGCGGTACCTACAATGCCACATGCGAACAACGCGTCATACTGACGTCACGCAAATCCTGCATCGCGCAAGCAGAGTTTACCACGCAACTAGCATATATACAACAGCCCGACATGACTCATTGGGCAGTTGCCCGCCAGACACAACACCCGTCTGGTCGGAGGATCCTCCCTTTTCTATAGAGTATGAGTGAACTTTACACCCTGTTCCTCATACCTCTATATATTTACCAGATATAACAACTGAATCTATAATTTCATTTGATATAATGATCAGTTAATATAATAAACGATTTATATTTATATCGACCGTTTATTATTTTATATTAACTATAATTTTAAAAGAACTAATTTTTATAAGCATAACAAACAATGAATAATTATAAAATCGTTTGATATACCACTCAAAAGACATAAAACCTCCAATCCAACCGGGTGTAGCTGAATACCAGTATTTTACGTGGAGCGACCGCTTATCTGACCTCCATAACTCAGTTACTGGGCGACATCTTTTGGTAAGACTGGTTGTCAGTCAGACTTTCGGGCTTCTGACAACCGGTAAAGACTGCCAAAGATCCACAAATGACAGCCGGGACCAACAGCTTAACGTGCTTTCCGAGGCACGGAGGGGTCTCGGTATGTAAAAATGGTCACGCATCCATGGACCTACCGCGGCAAGTGTAGCTTAATCTGATCGATCCGTGCGGCTGTTATTACTTAGCTACGAGCCGCTTCTCATCTCGACTCGGAGATAAAGCTAAGAAAAATATGTGTAATTATGTTATTTTTCCATGCAGAACCACGAGTGGATCCGCAAGGCGGATGCGGAGAAGGCGGACATAGCGGGCTGGGTGTGCAAGACCATGGACCTCATGCCCTCCACGCCTAACTCTAACGTGTCTCCTTTTTCTTCATAAGCTGCAAGAAGTGCATACTTTCATCAGCGAAAAAGGGTTAGAAATATATCTTTATTGCATGCATGCTTTTTTTATTTATTGCCATCATCATACGTATGAGAAAATTGTGATATAATATTAATTTTATCAATAAAAGTAAGTATGTATTAATGTATGATTTCTTAAAGTTATAAATTTAACATGCTAAACGATTAACTTAATAAATTTTGAATGATTATTTCATGAAATTTTGATATTTGAGGCCAATTCTAACTCAAGCAATTGTATTCCTGATTCTAATGATCATAATTCTGTAGTCATATTTGTTACATTAACCTGCAAATAACAAAAAAACGTAAAAAAATAATAATTTCGCGTGCTACTTTAGCGCATCCCCCTTAATCGAATGACGAGAGGGAGAAAACCGTCGGAGAGTTCTATGTAGCAAACGAATTATTGTTTTTTCTTATTTATTGTATGAAAACCAACTTGCAGGTCAAAACATTTCCCAAGAGAAAGCGGGCGACACAATCACTGAAGACGCTGGCGGTGAAGAATAGCTGCCCTGAGACCACGCGATGACAGAAAACAGTGTGTCAACTCTAGATACCATTGTCCAGTACCAGAATGAGCCACACAGGCAGGCGAACACTCCACTTCATAGAGACGTGATCCTACTTCCTTGATACAAGCCTTCATTTTAGAAATAAAACTATTATTATTGATATAAACGACATGTATTCACTTTTACATGGAGTGGGGAACACATGGAGTACTCAAGAACATAAGTCACAAATAACGACAACGATTGATGTCGCGATCAATTGTGTTCATGCAGGTGTTGTCCACACTTGACACTCCATTTGTTAACTACTCCGTGATATTAACACATCGTAGCGCGTTGGTACTTGATACATTCGTTATTATGTACTGGAAGTTTCTTACATCTAGCGTATTTAGTCAAAGTAGATCAGATTTATTCTACATATCAGGGTCGTCACGTCTCATATCAAATGTTTCATTAACACATTAGTAAAACTCTTCGGGAGACATCCTGTCATCGAATCAAAATTCAAAATTAATAATATAATTTATAGAATTGGCTAAAATTTAAGGTAAAATCTGTAGGGAATTATTGAAAATAACGTGTTACGCTATCGCTACGAAGCTGCTTGAGTAGTCGACGACACAGTCAGCCTTCTATCGACATCAATGTCGATAAGAAAAAAATAATCGAATAAATAATCGAGAACATAATCGAATTAGAGGTGTAACTGTTTCATCGGCTACACATCGAAGGTGTTTGACTTTCCTTTTCATATACAGGCTATATGATTACGAGAAAGTTGATTAATAGAAGGTAAATGTGTGTACTGTAACCAATCACGGTGTCTGATGATAGATAGGGGGTATAATACTAAAACATAGTGCATTCGTGGACGAACTAATCGAGGTTTTATAACAAAAAAAACGACAACTAATCGATGGATGGTCAAGTAGAGTTGATTTAACTAGTCGCAAGTCGAAAAAAATGTTAGTAGTGTTTTGACATATTTTTCTTTGCTGAAAGTGCGTAATTCATGTCAGCTGGTACCTGTTATTTGAATAGATTTCGGATGCGTTTTATTCGACGCGTCCGGAGCGTTGGAATACTCAAACGGCCGCGGTGTCGCGGGCGTGGGACTGTTCCAAAGCTCAAAAGTATCATCTTATAATCTGTAAAATAGAATGCATTTTTTAGAGATTACACGAAAGATAAAAAAAACGAAAAAATAAAAAATCGTAGATATGTTTTTTATATTATTGACGTGATGCACTTTTTCCGTTTGGTTTGTTGTGTTATTTGCTTCGTTTTAGTATGTCCGCCATTTATTTACCCGCCCTGTCCCGAGCACCTAGTGTAGATAGACACAGCTACTCACTAATGTAATGTGTTTGCGCTGTTGAATGTACGAGTGAATGATATAGTTCATTCTGTATTTAACGGGTTCATTCATTTCGACACGATTATTTGTTGTAAGTAGGTTGTAGTTGCACTATTTGAATTCGAAAGAATCGAGCGCGCATTTATGCTGATTCGCTGCACTATTTAACATTGATTTTTAATTCCCAGCGTTTGTAAACCTCCTTCGCTTTGTGATCGCTATTATTTGCCTGGTCTTCCTATAGTATTTAGAGAGTTATGTGATTTTTAGATATGTATTTTGTGTTTCAGGGTTTGCGAAGTGTTTGCCTTTTATTATACCCAGCATTTAATTATTTTTTTTGTTTTTTATTATGTAATTAGATAATTTGACGGTGCTTTTACGTTATCACTGATGTTAGTGATCAATAAAAAAAGAAAAACTAAAAAAAAAAAGATTTTTGTATAAATGGTCTACTCGTGATTCATAGATAGGTTTTACATTATTTTTTTCTAAAAAAAAGTTTGTAATCATTTGTCTGTAGTCGTCGTGCTAGGTTAAGTTGATCGTATAATTATAGGTATTGTATTCCAAAATTATGTTACCTATAATGAATTTACAATGTGAATAAGTAGAATGGCGAGACCTCATTCTTAAATGAAGTAAAGTCAATTACATAGATGCGTTCTTGTATACAACGCGAATATACTCCGCTCTCCACTTCGTAAAATAGTGAATAATAAATGTATGCTGGAATGTAGAACTACAATTGTGCTCTATTTAGTTGTTAAAGTAAATATGTAGACCGTGACTCGTTTCGCTATAATGTTTGTTTAGGACTGAGGTTTCTCTTATTGTATGAATATTTTATTGAAGGTTTTATGCTATCGTGATTTCGCGAATAACAGCATGGGGTACGGTTCCCACTCTGCCTTTAAGTATTAAATATGAAAAAGATAACCTTCCAAAGACAAAATATTGTTTTAAAACTTTTTTTATCAGTTAACATATTTCAGACTGACTGTACGTTTGCGTTTAGAATTAGACGAACTAAAAAATAGACGAACAAATTCTAAAATAATTTTAACTTTTTTATAAATTAAATATCAGCAGACTCGGTAATAAATGAATAAAACACCAATATCGATTGTAACTGTAAGTGATATTTTTAGAGTTATCGATTTGATAGTTAAAAGTATTTTTTTTATTTATTTATTTGACTAAACGCTTCTTTATCGAAGACGCTTTTACCTTTAGTAATTTTAAAGTTTTTAATGATTTCGAGGCACATTGTAATGAAAGTACTCGTTTTAAAATTATATCACAATCGATCTCTAAAGTCTAGAGTTCATTGAGGCGATTATCGCGAAAAATCGATTAAGTATCGATTTAAAAACCGCCTTAGTCGATTTTCAGAAATCTCCTTATGAATGTCTGCTCGATGTTATCATATCGTAAAACAATCCATGAATGTAACTCCTGTTTATTTATATAAGCTTCTTCGTAAGATACGTCTGTAGTTAGGTACTTATGTACAATTAAATGTTAATATAAAGCTTGGTGTTTAAATTCATCATCATCATTTCAACCGTGCACTACTGGACATAGTCCTCCCCAAGAACCGCTACTTTGACCGGTTCCGTGCTTCTCGCATCCAGCGGATTCGGTCATCGGCCCAACTTCTGGCTGGCCTTCCAACGCTACGTCTTCCGGTACCCGGTCGCCACTCCAGAACCTTTCTGCCCCATCGGCCATCTGTTCTGTGAGCAATGCGCCCTGCCCACTGCCGCTTAAGTTTGGCAATTCTTCGGGCTATGTCGGTTACCGGTGTTTAAATTAATTTTTCAACTTAGTATCGAGTGAATGTTTGCAATCAACTCAATGAAAAACTTAATTGCAGAAATTACAATTACTGGCTGAATAGTAAGCGTTGAGTCGACGGAGCGGATGTGGACGGACGCGACCCCTGGCGTTATACATAAAAATGAAATATGCGAAGTTGAATTGCAAAGAGGTTGCAAGGGGTGGGCTCTCCTTGCCCCTCATTATAAATGTGCGTAAATATTGTTTTAGCGGAGCGCCTTTTGTCGGGCCTCATTAAGAAGCCATTACGGGTTCGTGCTTAATCTGACTGACTTTTAAGTTGAAGTCATAAAATATAAGCTCAAATTCGGTCCTTGTTGATGGAGCGTGGAAAGCGGCAAAGGTGTTACTGTTTTGCCATAATTATAGGTGGTCTATATTATTTTCTGTGTGCCTTCATAGAAATCGATCTATTACAGGTAATATGCTTATCTATGTATATTCGGATTTGAAATAGATCAGATTTCCCTTTTGATTTCTTCCCGACAGTAAATATTTAGATTTACATCACTCTGTATAATGCATGCAAATTCTCGATTCGATAGGCAATATCCAGTTGAGGAAAACGTGAAAAGAAATGTCCTAAAATAAGATTATTGCTTACTTGAGCGTAGCAACGGATCTATATCGCTAGAGCGAGCATCCGGTAGGTAGGAATAGTAATCTTTTCCGTGTCGCTTTTATTTACTTACTTGTGAATAACCAAAAAAAAAAAAAATAGAAATAATAAGTTTTTTTGCGGTAAAACATTAACTCAGCCTATCGCAGTCGACTGCTGGACATAGGCCTCTTCCCAAGAATGCCACAGCACTCTGTCCAGTCCTCCGCCTTCCGCATCTAGTCCGTCCCAGCCACCTTCTTAAGGTCGTCGGCCCATCTAGCTGGGGGGCGTCCCACATTTCGCTTGGCGATACGCGGTCTCCACTCTAGGATTTCTGCTCCATCGGCCATTGGTCCTTCGACAAACATGGCCAGACCACTGCCACTTCGGTTTGCGGTAAAACATGACGCAAAGAAAAACAAAAAAGAAGAAGCTGAGGGGGAGGGGGGGGGGGGATATGCATTAAATCACGCAAAACGGCTAAGATCGCTCAGCTTAATGCTGTGACCCTATGCGAGAGACCCACAGTGCTGGTTTTCAGCGACAGCTGGCAACGTGTAACGTGTATTTAAAGCGTAAGTAATCTAAATGTATGGGAATTGATACCACATAATTTTTTTGACGTGACAACGTCGTATTAAATCGATGAACGCCAGCTGCACGCACGAAAAATCATGACTCATTGTCACGTTCCGCCTGAGCCGAGCTTGCAAGCGAGAGCGCGGAACAAGCGATAGAGAGATACGATTATCCTAAGCGTTTGGCTTGTGACGCATCTATTTGATGTTTTCTTATGACGTTATCACGTAAAATTATCGTCCGTAGGTAAACCGACTTTACAGACAACCAATTTCTGTTGTTGATTAATTTCGAGTTGCAGGTCGCATTCTGAAGTTTTTGCCTGGCCCCATGGGGAAAGGGCGTGAGCTAATATTCCAAAAGTTCCTGGTTAAAGTAAACAAACCCTATTCTAATGTAATTTTTTACGTAATCACTCACTCGTAATCGTCACTTAACGGAATTACTAACATATTAATCTGTATTTAGGTTTCAACTTTGTACCTCAACCACTTCTAATAATAATTACCTATTGTTTGAATAACATAAATTGTAATTGGAAAATCATCAACGAAAATTGAGCGTATTAAATTATCAAATGACAAATGAAAAATATCATTAAGGTGATTTTAAATTAGAATTTGAAAGTTCACATATTCCTTTTTCAATTGTCGATATGTCTGCACAACCTCCACCGCAAAATGCGGGCGAGCATCTCTTTTTGGAAGTAAACCTGAACCACGTGAAAGTTCTTCTTGGCGTTTATTATAGCCCTTCGTCACGTATAAATTTCTTGTCTTCCTTTGAAAAGATCCTAGAAAACCTAACACCCTCTTACAGTCATACAGTCATTATGGGGGATTTCAATACTTGCCTATTGAAAAATGATTCCCGCTCTTCTTCTCTTCAATCAATAGTCCAGTCGTCGAATTTATCAATTCTCCCTTTAAGCGCCACACACCATTTTCCAAATTGTAATCCTTCACTTTTGGATCTTCTCATTGTTTCCTCTCCTCAACATGCCAGCAAGCATGGTCAATGTCCAGCTGACATGTTTTCTTACCATGACTTATTATTCCTATCCTATAAAATTCGCCCACCTAAGGCAAAACCTAAAATTCTCCTGCAGCGCAATTTTGGTGGTATGAATACAGATGATCTCCGAAAAGATGCTAACAGCATTGACTGGGCTCCTTTAGTCAATGTTGAGTCAATAGATGCTAAAGTCAATCTGCTGACAGATAAACTTGTGCAGCTGTACGATATTCACGCTCCCATTCGTGCAGTGAAAATCAAACATCTTCTGGCACCATGGCTTACAGACGATATTAGGGTGATCATGCACAGAAAGGCTGTAACCAAAACGAAATATAAGTGTCGGCCCTCGCCGTCGAACCGAGAGATCCTTGTTGATGCACGCAATCGCTGCAATAAGGTGTGTAGAGATGCCCAACGCCGCCATATCCACACCTCCGTTGAAAACCAGCAAAAGTCTGGAAATTTCTTAAGTCCATGGGAGTTGGAAAATCGCGCCAAGAATCGATTCCTAAAGACTTAGATATTGATCTACTGAATCAACACTTCTCATCTTCGTCCCACAGTAATGGGACCATGAAGGCAACTACTGTTAATTATCTTTCAAACCTTCCAACTCCCGACCATCCCCCATTTATTTTTAGTCAATTCTCTGATTGTGATGTTAAGAAGAGCATAGTTTCAATCACGTCTAACGCAGTTGGTAGTGATTGTGTGAGTCGAAAAATGATACTCCCTGTCCTCGACGAAATCCTTCCTATCCTATGCTATATCCTGAACTACTCTATATCCTATGGTGCCTTTCCATCGATGTGGAAAGAGGCCAAAGTTATACCATTACCCAAAAAATCCAATCCTACTTCCTTTTCAGAATACCGTCCTATCTCCATCTTGCCTTTCCTCTCCAAAGTCCTAGAACGCCTTGTCCACAATCAGCTTAGTACTTTTCTTTGTAAGAATAGTCTACTGAATCCTTTCCAATCCGGTTTCCGTCCTGGTCACAGCACCACTACAGCCTTAGTTAACGTCACTGATGACATACGGTTAGGCATGGAGGGAGGAAATCTGACAGTTCTCTGCTTACTAGATTTTAGTAATGCATTCAATACTGTCGATTTCGATATCCTGCTTGGCATGCTTCGCTCGATTAACATATCTCCAACGGCGATTGACTGGTTTCGTAGTTACCTGTATGGCCGCCGGCAACGTATATGCATAGAAGAGTCTTGCTCTTCGTGGTGTAATACTTCTGCCGGTGTACCTCAGGGTGGCGTTTTATCTCCTTTACTTTTCGCAATATTTATAAACTCCATTACCAAAAAACTTCTTTCTTCCTACCACCTTTATGCAGACGATTTGCAAATTTATAAGCAAGCAGACTACTCGAATTTGGCTGATGCGGTTCATATTATCAACAAGGATTTGGTTTCAATCTGTGAGTGGGGTGAGGCGCATGGTTTGCAGGTTAACCCATCGAAGACTCAGGTCATTGTTGTTGGCAGCTCAAGGATGATCCCCAAGATAAACTGGGCTCAACTACCCCAGGTTCAATTTAACGGAACTGCTATTCCATTCAGCGAAAAGGTTAAGAACCTTGGGGTTTGGATCGACAAACATCTTTCATGGGATCCTCAGCTACAGGACGTAAGTCGCAAAATTTTCGCATCTGGTAAGTCACTGAGACGATTGCGGAACTTTCTTCCAACTGCCACTAAAACTGCGCTTGCACAATCCCTTTTACTTCCCATCCTTGACTACGCTGATGTCAGTTATCCAGATCTTACTGAGGCACAACTAGATAAGCTTGAGCGACTTCAAAACTTTTGCATAAGATTTATATTTGGCCTGCGCAAATATGATCACATATCTGAATTTCGTACAAAGCTCAAGTGGCTTCCCATACGTCTTCGCCGGAATTCCCATATCTTGTTTCAGCTCTACAGTATTTTGTTTAATCCTAAAACCCCCACTTATCTTAAAGAACGTTTCAAGTTCCTTCATGACACACATAATAGATATCTGAGGTCATCGGAAAACCTGAGACTGGAGATGCCGATGCATTCCACTAGTTTCTATGATAAATCTTTTACTGTGCAAGCAGTACGGTTATGGAATGACTTGCCCGTGTCGATAAGGCGTGCTCAATCTTTGTCCACTTTTAAGACTATGATAAAAAAGCACTTTCTCTCTCCTTAAACATGGTCATTGTATTTTCTTTGCTCCTGTTTCATGTTTGTTATTAAGTATGTATATGTATATATTTATATAGATTAATAGTACTTTATGTATGTATATATTGTATTGTGTAAATGGTACACCACAGACTACCTACAGTATTTGTCTGTCCTTCCCGTTTTTAATCCATCCAAAGGTTGTCTTTAAAAGATCGCTCTTAGCGATAAGACCGCCCATTGTGTCACCCATTGTAAAGTTTTCTATATTTATGTCTGTAATTTATATGGTGTACATAATAAAGAGTATTCTATTCTATTCTATTTGGTTTAAGTATTTAAATAATCAAAGCACTCACTTTGTAAGTGGCACTGCGGCATCCTCAGATTCGTTTTCTGATACTTTTGGAACAGACCATAATTATGTATAGGTACGTATTTAACTTTGAGGTTGATGATAACATGAGGTCAATTCTCGTAATTTTAAGAACGTTCACAGTCTGATCTCAATTTCAATCTGTCAAAAATACCTCTAATTTCCCTACATTTTGTCATTTGTTTGTCGCTGAGATGAGACTGCGACTAGATTTTGAATGTTTTAAATTACGAGAATTGGCCTTCTGAGCATCTATTCACAACCACTCGATACGCTTCCGTACCGTATCGAACATCAATCAATGTTATCGTAGGAGTCCTCTTTAACGCTCTTCACAAGTCCAATACCCGAATATTTTGTCAGCTTAAATCAAATAGACGACCGCTATTCTTCCGACAGCTGTTTGCTGTCAGGGGCAAGGCAAATCAGGTTATCGAAATGTGTCATTTTCGATACGATAACCTGTCGAATAGTTGTGAATAGCTATGCTGGTTATCGAAAAGCCTGTTACTATAACGTTACGTAGTAGGTAGGTCACGTCATAATCAGCCTATAGTGTTCCCACTGCTGGGACACATGCCTTTTCTGTGAGAGAGAGTGAGCTGTACCTACTTAATCCACCACGCGGGTCCAGTGCGGGTTGGTGGATGTCATAGACATATTACGTCATCGATTTTTTTAGTTCTAGGACATGCCGGTTTCCTTAAGATATTTTCCTTCACCGAGTGGTGATGAAATTAAATAAAGTGCCTGCCTGAGTTCGAACTCACGACCTAGAATTCGTAAGTTGGGCTCGATACGTAGGTATCTCCATATATTCTTGTTACTAAAACATAACCGTCTTTTAATCCTAGTAGTACGGGGAGGAGGAGTGTCGGTTTTCACAAGGTTCTCATGATAAGTGCCGAAGTTTGTTGCGAAGTTAGCGGGATGGCTGGCTTCCAGTCGTGGCTACGGCGAACTTTGACATTAGACACCCACTGTACAAAGTTTTGCTGGGTTCATTAACAATTATATAAAACCCTTTGTTGGTTTGTTCGCTACCGTTTTGTAAGGCCACACATATACCTACCTACCCGTTAAGTATTAGTGTCGTTATTGTTCATACTAAAGGTACTGGGTTGCAATCTTTGAAGTTAGAACTGAAACTTTTGTGGAGGCTATTGGTTTTCGATATTTCATCGTGAAATTACAGCTTTGGAACTAATCGTTTGTGAAGATGGTCGAGAAACTGTAGATATTTTTAGAATTGGTTGCAACGTTTTATATCGAAGTCGGCTTTATTTTCTACTAACCTAGATAAATTGCCATTAGACCATGAGATTGGTAGGTAATCGCAATGTTATTTAGGTACGTACTCACGCCATACCTAAATTGATAAGAGATGATGGGGCTGAAAACTCAAACTTTTTTTGTTGATAGCCTGCGGGGTAAAGGTACGAGTTCGTAGCTTACGACCGCATACAGCAGCAGCAGACGACGTGTCGCTACGACACTACTGGTTTGTATGTATTTCTATGGAATACCTTCCGCAGCTAGCGACACGTCGCCCGACTACACGTCGCACCACCACAGACGTCGTGTCGCCCGACCGCAGATCAGTAGTGCCACCGACGCTGGAGCGACAGGTTCGGGATCATGACTGCAGCGACTTGACGATGCGACGTGTCGCTACGACATGTCGTAAAGGTCACGTCGTCTGCTGGTGCTGTATTAACACTAACCAGTAGCAATGGCTTCCATTTTGACAGTTCAGCAACATTCATTGCGTTATTTACATTGTTGAGCAGACACGTTTTTCGAACATATGACACAATGGATTAGCAAAATCCTTCAAAATGATTTAGATTGAGATCGTTACTCAATTAGGATGTAGTTCATTAATTAAATTAGGTAAATGTGACTCGAAAACATCCCTATTGGTTTCTTACTAAACTTCAAAATACGAATGCCGTTATTCATAATCCTATTTTATCTCTATTTTAGCTAAAATAGGTTTATAGAACGTTTGTCTTTATCTGTCACGTTGTCATTTCTGTGTGTAAGAAAGAGACAAACCCCATTTTAACTAAAATAGGTTTGATAAGTTTTATGAATAAGGGGGGAAGACTCTGGTTAGGTACTTATCTCCTTTAGTGACTGTACTTTATTACAGAACTTTCGCAAGTTCACTATACCCTCATACTTACTCATAATAAAACCAGCATGTTTTGAAGATGGCGAAAAAAATGGGGAGTGAGTACTTATTCTTGTACGCGTCACTTGTCATCCGAATCTCTCGTGGCATCGAGTATGGGAAGTCACGACCATAAGTAGGTCAATCGATCGATATGCCTCGGGGGCGCTGATTATAATAACAATCGTGTAATCACAACTTTTTTGCTCCCCATCACTTGTTAGTTTAGATAAACAGGATGAATATCGACAGCTTAATGAATTATATTCTTGTTTTTTTCGATGTTTCTATTTTCTGTTGGGAAATAAGGAATTTGTTAGGTAGGGGTGCTTGTCAGTGTCCAATAGACTAGTTGATAATTTGTGTTTTTTATTCGTGACAGTTTTATGGAGGGGCCCGTGGCTAAATAATAACAGCTGCACAGTTCGATCGATCAGGTTAAACTACGCTTGTCGTGGTTGGTCTGTGGATGGGTGACCGTCTTTACATACCGACACTTCTCCATGCTTCGGAAAGCACGTCCCGGCTGTCATTCGTGGATCTTTGACAGTCGTTATGGGTAGTAAGAAGCTCGAAAGTCTGACAACCAGTCTTACCAAGGGGTATCGTATTACCCAGTAAATGGGTTGTGGACGTCAGATAGGCAGTCGCTCCATGTAAAATACTGGTATTCCGCTGAATCCGGTTAGATTGAAAGCCGACCCCAACATAGTTGGGAAAAGGCTAGGCAGATGATGATTCTTGAGTTTTAATGGGAAGGCGTTTCTTTTTATTAACGATTTTTAAATAAAATTGAAGCAACAAATGACTGGCATTCGTCTAAAAACTGCTTAGACGGTGCAACCTTTATTGTTGCTGCAACCAGAGGCAATTAAATCGTATCGTTTAAATCAGGCGTTATTATTTAAGTTATCAACGAATGGGAGATTCACCTTAAGAGTAAATTAGCCTAGGATTAGAGATTCGATCGGTAGGAAATCCGAGGACGGTTGAAAGGCGCAAAGGAACCGAGCCTCTCGCGGATAAAGCGGGCTACACACATAGCTTGCATGAACAAAGTGAACCTTACCAAATAATAATATCTAACAATAATTTTAAACGAGCATACTTATTTATTTTTATTTAATTTATTTATTTAGATTCACCGTTCGTATACACTACAGAAATCACAAGAAACAACATAAAATACAAAACTAAATGTAACAAACAGTTATAGGTAAATATAGCATTTTCTTATTATTACCCACTAATTGAATAATCTCAAAGTAGAGTAGTTACACAATTATTTTTAGAAAACATAACAGAGAGAGATACAGCCGTCTCATATCGAGTGTTTCTATGATATCTTAATAAAAAACAAAAAGTAGAAAAAGGAAAAAAAAATAGAAAAAAAAATGAGCGCGCTGACATTATTATTACCTGCGACTGCGAGATAAATGATCGAGAAGTTTAGATCGGAACCGACCAAGTGAGTCCATATGCACATCTACTAGATCACTGCACTCGTTCGTGAGCCTACACATTCTTGGCAGAGGGCTTAAGAGTATGTTTAATGAATTCAAGCAAAAAGGTTCTTGTAAAAGCGGCTTCAGGTTTGATATTTGGTAGAATTTTCGTTATCAGACTTAAACGAGCCATTTCACAACGCTTTTTGAAGAGTCATATTGAGAATTCTTCTTGCTCGATTGAAAGTAATAGGTATGCATATTAATGCATCGTAGGTAGTTAGGTTAGAAGCAAGCTCATCGTCGTCGTTTATCGCTCAAGCAAAAACTGACATTGCTCTAAGTTGTTTGAACCAGTCTAAGCTTATACCTTATTGTAGTCTACACTGCATACAGGGTAAAATTAGGTTGCGAAACTCCGCAGACGATGGTTTTTGATATAATAACATGATAAAACAAAACACAGATTAATTTAATGGCTTTTTTGTGGGGTCATCGACCGCAGTTAGTGTACTTTGTCACTTGAAATGTCAGTTTAAAAAAAACAGTATTTTTTTTTGTGTAAAAACAAAATAAAACAGATTTTCTCAACTCATACTTCTAGTAACAAAAATACCAGCGGCCGTTAACCCCGAAACAACATCAAATCATTTTATTTTTCTATTTCCCCTTTATAGCGCAGTTGTGCAAGCTTGCACAAATTGATTGTTAATGCAGGCATTGACAAGCTTCCTGCTGTGTGTAGCCGTCTTAACTGGCAGTCTGGCATATCCACATCTATCTGTTTTTCGTGCTCTGTAGCCGACGAAGCTCGAAGGTAATCTGCCGGATAGCTTTTTATTTTTTGTCAGTCGAACGTAAAAGTTTCGCTTTGAGAGTTTTGCTCGAAATCCTGTCAAGAGCAATAGGGTTGTGATGGATCTCTGAGAGTCGGTTGTCATTTTATGGGATTTGTATTTGGAGATTCAAAAAGACAGATTTACATGATTGGTTTGTTTAAATAGGAAAACCCTGACCGATAATATGTTGATTATGGTAGCAAGCTCTAACAATCAGTAATTGCACTTGCACACCCTTTTACTAAAAACTGAATGGGAAACTCAGTAAAAGCGCGGTATTATTTTATACAATAGTTTGCATGCCTTTACGTGATGTATTTATACAGTACTAGCAGCGCCCCGCGGTTTCACCCGCATGTTTTGATCTCGTGGGAATATCGGGACAAAGGTATCCCATGTGTTAATCCTGGTTATAAACTGTCTCATCATTTGCCTAGCCTTTTCCCAAGTATGTTGGGGTCAGCTTTCAGTCTAACCGGATGTAGCTCAATACCGGTATTTTACATGGAGCGACTACCTATCTGACCTCCACACCCGTTACTGGGAAATACGATACCCCTTGGTAGGACTGGTTGTCAGACTTTCGGGCTTCTGACGACCAGTAACGACGAGGGGTCTCGGTATCTAAAGATGGTCACCCATCTACAGACCAACCGCGGCAAGCGTAGCTTAACCTGATCGATCGGCCTGTACGGCTGTTGCGTTGCGTGAAAGAGTAGGTACCTAACAAACATCTATCCATCCATCCTCACATACTTTCGCGTTTATAGTATTATAGTCCAATAGTAGGAATTAGGATTGAAGACTCGTGATTATCTACCTATTGTGACTATCCTTGTAAATATGTCGTTGTTGTGCCTTGCTTTATAAATGCATATATTTTACCTTCGGTTCAACCAAGTCACAACAGCTAATTTTTTAATTTTACAGGAGAGGACTTTGAATTTTTTTTTCGCATTTATTTCCTCATTTTTTCGCATTTATAACCACAAAGGCACCTGCGCCATCTAGTAGAATTTTGAGATACTTTCGCAGATGTTTTTTTGCCCCAAGTATAGGCATGGTTCAGAGACAATTTACTACCTCAATTTTGCAGTTTTGGCTTTGTGACTTTGTTGCACTGAAGGTGCGATATGTAGTGTGAACTTTCTGAAAATAAACACAAAGGTTTTCCTTTCCCCTTCTACCTAAATAAACTGTTTTGTGTCGAATTTTCCCGGTTTATTCTACCTGGTAAAAAAACTTGCCCTATCTCGCATCGGGAAGACTTACGTACCTTCCACTACTAAGTACGAAAAAATATCTTATTTTTATAGAGCCTTCCGACGCGACGCGATGAATACCAAGCTTATTTTTGTCATAAGCAACTTTCAGATTCTACACCTAAGTGTTTTCTCGGGCAACTTCATAAAGATCGATTTGAAAATCTGACATGTTTTCTATTTGTCAATACATATAGCATCATATCTCATACTAATCTACTTTGTGTAAATTATTTCATCACCACTGCTTTCAAAACGGTGAAGGAAAACATCGTATGGAAACCGGCATGTCCTAGAACCAAAAATAGGCCCGCGTGGTGGATTACGGCCCACTCCCTCTCACCGAGAGGAGACCTGTGTCCCAGCAGTGGGAACATTATAAGCTGATTGTGCTATTACGGAATTGAACACATTCTACATACCCGACTACGTGGTAAGTCCTTTCTTTTTGCTAATAGAGTCATTCATATTATGTGTCTCATTTTATTGTTATTTCCCTTGAGATAGTCATGATAGATAGGTACCTATTATCTACTAGCAACGAACGAGTCTATATAAAGCAAAGAATATATAATACAAAGAGAAATAAAATCTATTTTAGTATGTAGAAACCAGCACGCATAGATAGTGTGTTACGCAATTGCGTTTCAATTTGAATTAGGTATTTTGAAGGAGAATCCAAAATGCCCAACAACGTAAATAACGCAATGAATGTTGCTGAACTGTCAAATGAAAGCCATTTTGGAACTTTTAGCGTGTTACACAATTACCCCGCAGACCTGGCGAATTTCGTACCGCCTCAGAACCAAAAACGCCGTTCCATACAACAGAAAAGTAATAGGGAATGACGACCTTTATTTATTTAACCATTTGTGTATACACATACATGAACAGACAAGAAGAAAAGAACAGAAAAAACTTTTTTACAAAAAAAAAAAACAACCGACTTCAAAAAAAAAACACTACAAAGTGATAAATAACTTTAATTTCGGAAGTCAGTGTCGTTGGTTCCGCATTTTCGTTTTTTGACACCGACTTCCGAAATTAAAGTTATTTATCAGTTTGTTGTGATTTTTTTTGAAGTCGGTTGTTTTTTTTTGTAAAAAAGTTTTTATTTTGCACTTTTTAGTTGTACCTACGTACCCCACAAAAAAGTTAACAAAAAGATCGTTAATGTAGACAATGTAGATACATTTTTAGATTTTTGTTGATTTTTCAAAAACCGCTTGTCCGATTTCGAAAAAATTTCATGGGACCATTTGGGAAGTATACCCTTTCCAACAAAAAAAGAATTTTTCAAATCGGTTGGCTAGCGACGGAGTTATGCGCGAACAAACATAAAAAAAAAACAAAAATAAAATACAAACATTCGAATTGAGAACCTCCTCCTTTTTTAGAAGTCGGTTAAAAAATACGTACAAAGGTGATGCTTAGGTACTTCTAAAGAAATCTCACCTAGCATACCTGCGGTAAGAAAGTAGATAAGGAGATGTAGACACCGTGTATAAAAGTAGAAGAGAAAATGAAATAAATTCAAATTAAAACGATGGACGCTAGTGATGGAGCCAAAAACGTAGCCGAATTCTGGGCCGAGTCCATTTAGATTGCCATCGACACGCTAAGAAGAAGAATGATATTGCGTCCATGGAATCCTTATTAAGTAAATATTTTGGGATGCATGAATAAGCCTCCTCGTGTAGTGCAGTTTGTTCCGCCAGTTACTCAACTCAACCGAGCGCTCGGCGCATCCTGGACAGTCACACCCAACACCTTGTTTGACTGGCCAATTCCTACCTTGAGGTGGTAGGGCTAACTTTCGCCTGGTTTGCGACCACACTCCCACCGGAGTCCGGCGTCAAGCAGCCTGCTGTGTTTCGTCGATTCATGGGAGTTTCAGTGCCTTAGGTATCTTCTGGGCACGCTCGTTCCATCATAGACCTCATCCATCGCTTTCCATCAGGCGTGATCGAGGTCAAGAGCGGGCCCATTCAGCAATAAAAAATAAATAAAAAAGATAGTAATTAATAAGGAAGCCTAAACAAAGAAAAAACGACAGGAATCCTAACTACGCGTCACAATATAAACTCCTTTGCAACTTTATATTTTAACATAAACCCTTGAAGACTTTATAACTTCATGGACAACGTTTATTATTTAAAATTTAATTTTCATAGACTTTACCCCTTCGTAAAACCCCAGGGAAGAGCGAACAAGGGAAATTAGAAATTAAAATTGTGTTATAAAGGGAATTGTTATTTGAAACTTAAACAACACTGAATAAACGGGCACAGGGCATCGTCAACAATTTCTGAATAACTTGAAACTTCCAGCCATTTTTTCCTTGTCATTTTTACGCTATTCAACAGCATTTTAACAACGCCCAATAATGAATAAACTAAGGCAGCTCCCAGTTCCCGTTTTACAGGTACTACAAGTTATACGTTCCTTTGTGATCATTTTAATCCTAGAACGACGTTTCGAAACGTCAAAGAGCGCTTTTCCGTCCAATATCCTTCAATTTACTTGGTCTTTTGACGCTGTACGTAGGTACTTCATAAAGTACGGAAGCGTTGCTTTTGAAATAACTGGAAAACACTGAACAACTCCAAAATGTAAAGTAATATTTTATTTTGTATATAAAATGCTAGCTACCGTGTTTTTAATTAATCTGAGAATGTAAAACAAAAAAAAATAACATAACATCACGCCCCCTTGCCCCGAAAGGTTAGGCAGAGGTGAACCTATGGTAGGTACACCCACATGGAAGTCATTCACATTTTTTTTAAGATCGATTTCGTTTGGCAGAATTATAATCACTACAATCAGTAATACAACTTCTTAAGTTACTATAATCCTAAAATGTCAAGATTTTTGGATTATATTAATTTTGCGCAATTTTATACAAACTGCGCGCTACACGAGGAGGTTTCTTCATGCATCATGAAGAAACCTCCTCGTGTAGCGCGCAGTTTGTTCAGCCAGTTACCCAACTGAACCGAGCGCTTGGCGCACCCTGGACAGTCACACCCAACACCTTATTTGACTGGCCAATTCTTCTCTTGCGGTGGTAGGGCTTACTGGGATGCATGAAGAAACCTCCTCGCGTAGCGCGCAGTTTGTTCAGCCAGTTACTCAACAGAACCGAGCGCTCGGCGCATCCATGCATTGGCATCTTCGCCCATTGTGTCACCCATTGTAAAGTTTCTATATTTATGTCTTTAATGTATATGATGTACATAGAGTATTCTATTCTATTCTTCTGGGCACGCTCGTTCCATCATAGACCTCGTCCATCGCTTTCCATCAGGCGTGATCGAGGTGAAGAGCGGGCCCATCCAGCAACAAAAAAAAAAACCTTATATCCCCACGTACTTCATAACTTGTCAAGTAATGTGTAAATTACTTTTTTACCTTTTGATTCATGTTACACTTTTCTTTGAAATTTCTTATCCAAGGCAATTCAAGTTGTATATGAAAATATAAAACATGCTTAAAAGATTTAATCCTTATTCAGAAAATTCTATTCAAGGCACAAACAGGTTCCTTTAAAGACTTGTTCAAAATTGAACCAGCAAAAGCATTTGACATTTTAATTAGACGCTACCAATTAGCACGATAAATGAGAAATATCGCGAACGAAAATTGAATAGATTCAATGGGAATAGTGAAATACCGAAATACTCTTAAGTATTTGGTGATCCTTCTTGGAGCTTTACCGAAATCATTGAAAATATTATATGTATTAAGATATTCCTGGATCAAAGTCGTCATTGTAGCTTGTTTAAATGTAGGTAGGTATTTCAGAGAAGTTGTACGTACTGAAATTTAATTTTACAAAAGAGCTGTTTGTTTTCTATTAAGAAAACTAAATTTAATTCGAGAATATCTATCGGTTTCACATCCTTCAGCTATATCTGACGACCCTGCATACTTATCTCTTTTGTTGACTGTACGTAAAGGACATGACTAAATGAAGTCTGGGTGACTGCCCTTAGCATGTATAGAAATTTCTCATTTGCTCCTAACATTCAAATATTACATTGCGCACTGCCACAAACAGCAAATTTTTACACCAAAAATAAAAGTCGTTTCCCAGCAATTAGTTTTGTGCAATGTTACATTGTTTGATGTACAGAATGCGTAATTGATAATGGATCTTTTTACAGCTTGTATTTACTTTTTCATAAAAAAAGTGCATTTAGTTTCAGTAAATCGAGCTCGTACCTCCTTTGATCACTATCCTCTTTTGCCCAGGTGTTTGTGACCCTGAAATCCTTCTCAAAACTGGAATCCTCCGGGATTTTCACCGGAATGAACATTACTGTCACTATAGCCACATTATATTTATAAATCCATAGAGAGAATATTTATCTGAACCCAAATCAATTAAATGCTTCAATGAATTGTCTGACGCACAATGCCCGTTTTGTAGCAAAATCATTCTGTATAAAATATACGAGGCCTCGTTAAAAATATTTTCTGGTAACCGGTAAGTACCAAGCCATATAAAAATTTCAGAAGTCGGTGTCGTTGGGTTCGCATTTTCGTTGTTTGCCACCGACTACCGAAATTAAAGTAATTTTTCACTTTTATGTTGTACTTACCCCACATAAATTCGTATAATACTAGTTGCTACGTAAATATCAGTGACAGAAAGTTATTATTACATCGTCAATATTAAACTAAGTGGCAAAAATGCGTATTATTGAAGCCTGCAGGGTCTCCCTATCCATAAAAAAAAAGAATATTTGAAATCGATTTACAATTGCCGGAGATATCACGTAACATACATTAAAAAAAACAGTCGAATTGAGAAACTCCTCCTTTTTGAAGTCGGTTAATTATGTAAAGATACGGCACTTCTAGCCACAATGCATCCATTATAATATGACAATTCCACAAAGCCACCACTGAAAAGTCATAGGAAAGCAAACGACGCAATTTCGTTTACTTGAATTTTACCAGTAATTTTGGTTTAAAAACCATACCACTAAACCAATATTGATGAAATTTCTATGAGACCAATCTGAAAGTATATCCTTTCACATAAAAAAAGAATTTTGCAAATTGGCTTGTAAATAACGAAGTTCTGAGGTAACAAACATAAAAAAATATTCAACCTAATTGGGAACTTCCACCTTTTTTTGAAGTGGGCTAAAAATCCTTCAATATCCGATCCATAAATAAAGATAAAATAAAAGAACCGATATTTTTTCGTTCGGTATTTAAAGGTTAAAAAAGTCTCGGATTTATGCTAAGTTTTAAAGAGTTCCACTGAATATTTAAAAAAGAACTTTTTGCTCAAACCTTTTTGCATTTGAGTTTTTAATTTGGCCACGACCTTGTTTCACGAAATTGTACACCTAAGTAAAAGTGAAACGAAATTTTTCTCTGCCCGAAAGCGAAATCACGATGAAATTTTAATTTGATTAGGAATCTGTCGGGATTGAAATTGTTAGGTAAGCGAGGCATCATGAAATTCTCGTCCGACAAGATGCGAATTACATTTGTTTATCAATCTCGGGTCAGCTTCAAACTCGGAAAATGGGTTCAATTTTAGGCGAAATAAATAACGTTAAAAACGATCTTTTGGTTTAGAAGCTATCCGATTGGTTTATTTTGAAGAGAGAAACATAAATATGACTGGTTCTACTGAATGATGAATGAAGCAATTAGAATTTAAATTGCTTTTTGATTCGTTGTTTCATTGAGGGCTTATTGTTAATACCGTCAGCTGTTTGATTGATTTTTTGTATATTTTGTAGTATACGGATCTAATAGGTGCTGTGAGAGCTTAACGAGCTTTCAGGGTAGGTACCGGGAGGAATTAATTAACAGTATGTCGTATATGTCCAATAATTATTCTTAGAAATCGTTATTATTATTTGGTCAGACACACTAGTAGTAAGAAGTTTACAAAGACACAAAATTACAATTTACAAGCTAACACTAAAATGTATAATATGTAGATATATTATTTATTTATTTATTAATAACCAACTTATATTGACAGTTTGCACCACACATACAAGTTATTGGTCAATATTAGTAAAATAATTACACACGTCATACAATCATAAAATTAGGTTAAATCACATTATAAAAAGATGAAATGAAATAAAGTGAAACAAAATTGGTCAAAACTAGATAAAACTTAGATAGAAATTAGGATAAATTGGAATAGAATTATGAATAACATATAAATATTTTATATAAATTTAATTAATATAAATAAATTAATATAAAATTTATTTATTTATTTACTCCAAGGAGATTGTACTGGGAGTGGCAATGGAATTATATACAAGTGTATAATAAAAAATTAAAGAAAAAGACGAGCTCATTGGGCAACAAACAATTCGTCCGCATCGCTGTCAATGGGATAAGTACCCAAAAAGCTGGCAGCATTACTGGGTTGGTTGGGTGGCAATGGTGATTCTTTGGGCTAAAAATAGGCCAGCCCTCTGGTCATGTGAAGAGTCAACAAACCCCTTCACTAGTAGTTAATTAGAAAGATAGAAAATACGTTTATTTGCGGTGAACATGACGCAATAAAAATATAATACACAGAAAAAAAAATAAGGAAGGGTTGGGGGAAACATGCGTCACATCCACGCAAAACGGCTATCGCTCAGCTTTATGCTGCGACCCTATGCAAGACAGAGCCCCAGCGCTGGTTTTCAGCGATAGCCGGCGCTGATGTAAAGTCGTGGTCCGGTGCAGCAAACAATTATAATTAGTATAATTAGGAAAAATAGTGCTAATTAGCACTATCAATTTAACGCATTTAAATAAAGGTGATTTGTCTTTTAAATCCGTTGTACGGCACATAAAGAAAGACAGAAAAAGTATTTATTGCGACTGTTACAGGAAGATCACAAACTAAAGAAAAACAGCCGAAAATAAAAAATCAAATTACTTATATTTAAAAAAAAAGTAATAAAAAGAAAAATGAAACTGAAAGCTTGTACTATTTATTCTGTGCTGAAAGTCCTATACGAGGCCAAAAGACTCCTATCTCAGCATGATGCTGCGATATTTAAAAAATAAATGTTATAGCGCTGGTATACACTGACGGAAGGGTTTATACCTGGTTTAGTTTAAAGGGAAAGCGCCAGGGTATGCCGCTAAGATCGTATAATCCTATTGAATGACACATTTCATGAAATATCAATCAATGCCTGAGGTAGCAGCGCGGTGCGGGAGCCCCTGTGGTGACGCGATGCTAGAGCTCAGTGATTCGTGCAGTTGTGACAACTATCACCCCTCCCGCACCGCACAGCTACCTCAGACAACGTCTCAGTTAGGCGATCGGCCTATAATTTAGTTTACTTCCGTAATGCGCTACTTCTGACATAATATTTGAGCTGATCTTTGAATAACAAACTACCTTAATCAAATATGCCTAAACAAACGTCATGTTTCTAAATGATGAACAGGCCTAAACACACCTCAAACTTCACGTTTGTATTCCCTCAAGGAGTAGGTAGATTTATACAAGTAGTAAGTACCTTTAACTATTCACTACACATTTTGCCTCTCACAAACGGTACTACATACTCGTATTTACCTATTTAATATGTATTTTCTCTGGTTTAATGCCCCATGGCATATTATTTGCCCTATAAACTTTTTTTTTTTTAGCCTATGTTGTGTACCATAACTGGGCAAAGCCCTCCCCTTTTCCAACCCTCCCTGCCTTGAGCGATCTCTGGCCATGTTGGCCCTGAAAACCTCGTTAGATCGATAAACTAAAGTTACTTTTTATAAATGTGGGTACACACGTGTATCAAAAGTATTTTATTGCCCTACTGAAATTAAATAAAATTTATATACCTTGAAGCAGTGGAAAAATCAAATTTTTAAGTCATCGCTATCTCACGCGTCTCTTGACGGGCGTTTATGTTCCGTTTATGTTGCATATTTTGACACTCGCAAGGGAATCAAAAGCTATAGGGTACTTCGCGTTGACCTAGAATCATGAAATTTAGCAAGAAGCAATGTTCTGTAGCACATTGTAAACGGGCTCTGCGATTGCGGGGCTCAATGCTTTGTAATTGCGGGGCTCAGTGGTATGCGTAGCGGCCTTCGGGAACGGAGATTGACTTCATGCAAGTGATTTCTTTATGAAAACTCGTTACCAACATCATCGCGGTCATTGTACGATTTCTTCGAGCAGTCATTTGTTTGTAACGATCTTGTCTGCGTGTGGTGATGCGAGCTCGTCCTCCATGTCGCTCTGCCACGCTGCCAGTGATGCGGTAACGTGCCCAAAGTCGACTTATAACACTGCATAGTGCCCAGAGCGATTGCCACAGCACGTTGCCGAGTACCAGCTTCCAACATTTCCACGGCTCTGATCATTTCTTCTCGGCTCAAATGACGTCTTCTGTCCATAATAACGTTCTTTTGTATTGATAACACTCGGCAGTATGCCACAACTTTTAGTCATTTGGCTTCGAACCCGTTGCAGGATTATAGTTAGGAATACGACGTGACAAAAGATTTTCATCTTTTGACCGAAATTCAAATTAGAATTCAATATTCCCTTTTGAAATGACGAAATTTACTAAAAAGTATCTATAGGAGTGACAAAAAATTTAATTAAAAAACCAAATTTTTGGTAACTAGGAAAAACGTGCTTGATCTTGGGGCAGTTTTGATGTGTGTAAGTATTTAAATCAAAACAAAACAACTCTCTCGCTCTCTCTCTCTAAAACATAGTAAAAAAAATGGGATAAGCCCTTTTATACTGGGGTACGAGGTAGGTACTATATTCCCTGGGCCTATTGCATGCGATGTAAAAAAAAATATCTGCCTCCTGCCTAACTGGTAAAACGGGCGTAGGATATTACAAAAACAAATCCAAAATCAGCAAACCTTTGCGAACCGCATTCCTCTCAGGATTGTTCCGAAGCGTTTCTCTTTAGCATTGCCGTGCCTTCTAATTCCGGCCAAAATTTTTGTGGAAACAACAGCAACACAAAAATTTTTAGGGTCTATTTGAACTGGCAAAAACGTAGCTATATCAAATTAGCCGAAGGGACGACATACCCGAAATTCCCTGTAAGTCTCATTTCACCTTAGTGGCTATATTTTATACTAGTTGCCCCTCGGGGTTCCTCGTAAAGGGAATTAATGAAATCCTGCCCCTTCAATAACGCAGGGGACTAATAATATAGCTTACATTAATTACTTTTGTGAAAGTAATCAATTTAAAGGTAATACCGTAAAGTTTTCATTAATATTTTGCGGCAGAACAAATCCCAGCGACTTATTAAACCTTTTAGAATTTGTAGGCGTAATTTTGATCGTATCTTTCATACTTTGTTTGAATAATGGTTGTTAAATCGTTTTGAAGATTTTCGTAATAATAAAAGTCAAATAGCGACAGAGGAAGGGTTGTTTAAATCGTTGGATAGGGGAAAATGGGTTTACGATGACTTAAGACCGAAATAGCGAGTTAAAGCGACTACAGCCATACGTATCGGAGTTGTAAGTTCAAGCCTCAACAAGTATGTAAATGGCTTTAAACCACGATTTGAAGATTACGGTGTAATTGTAAACATGCATGAATCACCTTCTTCATTTCAATTGTTGTTTTTTTTTTAATGGCAACGGAGCCGATGTCGACTATTCTGCCAACGTCATGTTGCTGTTTAAAGGCTAGGAGTATGGGGTTTGAATAATGACAACAGGTAGATCAAGTACAGACGCCAGCACATCAAGCTACTACAATCTGTCAAATGTCTTTAATAGATTTTCAAAGTTATCGCTAAAGCAATTCAAATTCCTGAAGATTTTCTTTGCGAAACATTCATTTGTTTAACCCAGAGGCTGATGAGAAGGCTATTTATTTTATTTACGTCCTCATTTAACCTCTTAGGGCTGCTCGGTAGGAAAACTAAATGTCTGGTGAAATTATAATGATTGTGTTGTACAAATTGAATTGGATATTTATTTTAGAACCCGTTTTGTTCTTTTTTTCTTTTGTGTTAAGAATTACTGAGAAATAAAGTGAATCTATACGCGCATCGGCAAGCATAGTGTGGGACCCCCCATCTAGATGGACGGACGACCTACAGAAGGTCGCTGAGACAGACTGGATGCGGAAGGCGGAGGACAGGGTGTATATGGCGCAGCCTTGGAGAGGCCTATGTCCAGCTGTGGACTGCGTTAGGCTGAGTTGTTTGAAAGTGAGTCTTTAATTTCTGAAATGAATAAAAAAATAACTCACCCCTGTAGTAGTTTTGTAGAACCTTTTTACTCTTCTATATCTAAGTGTTTTGTGGGAACATGACTGTAGCGGTATCTACAAAAACAACGCAAATCCTGCATCTCGCAAGCAGAGTTTACCGCGCAACTAGCATAGATACAACAGCCCGACATGAATCATCGGGCAGTTGCCCGCCAGACACAACACCCGTCTGGTCGGAGGATCCTCCATTTTCTATAGAGTATGAGTGAACTTTACACCCTGTTCCTCATATCTCTATATGACTAAATAAATAAAGTACTAAGAAAATCCTGAAACTTCACGGTCGGTCAGTACTATAGGAGTTCATTCAATTTTCGTGTCGAAGCTGACTATTTTCTGGATTCATTTTTGGTTCTGTATAGAAAGATTGCAACTAAGTACCTACTTCTCTAAATTATGTAGTCGATGATTTTGATGCACGGTACCGGTGAAAAGGTAACTCTAATGAGTTTATGTTGGCACTAACTTCAATGTATAAAATGTATGAATAAATCAATAGATACAAAAAAATGATCTTTTTCAGGAACACTTTTACTGGATGCAGAATACAGAATGCAATTTTTAGCAACTTTCCTTCGACTTCTGGCAGAATTTTCTCTGAAATCAGAGCTTAGGACTTTTTTGACCACTTTTCTTTCTTTTTCTCAAAGTTTTCCCAATTCAAAAAGTCTGTTTTTATTGTGGAAAACAGTACTGGAAAATAGTTCGTGTAATATCCACCTAAGTCTTGACCTGCCAACCCTATCTAAGCCTAGGGACATGAGGCGTAACACAGGTCGCTATTAGCTACCTAATGCTCTAGTGTGTGTACCGGGCCTTAGTTTAATTGGATTATAAGGCCAAATGGTAAACCGGGCTGCTTTTATGATCGTAGTGTCTTAAAAGGAGTTTGTGTAACCGGGCTCTGTTCATATCACACATGAATTTATTTTAGAAGTATGTACCTATGTATGTAAGCATGAATGTTTATTTGTATGTATGTAAGTATATTCTCATAATAATTTTAATTTGTATGTATGTAAGTACCTATAACCACTAAGTTAATTTTTGCTTGCACTCAAAAAATAGAAGCGCTCTCTAGTAAGCGCGCCAAGGTCAAATAGTTCGTCCGTAAAATTCACAAAAGGAGTACACGTGATGCGTCACTAAGCTGTGCAGTGCAGGTTGCAACTAATTGCGTTATCGCTTTCCTAATAGGCGAAAACTTTAAGGGGGCGTATCTTGGCGCCGCGCGCCGCCACAGGATTTAGGCGAAAAAATTTTTAAGTGATCAGGCGGAAACATCCGCGATGGTATCTACTTTTTGTGTCTCCTTTACTCTTACACACGCTGCCTACATCAGTCACATCTCTACATCTGTCTACATCCTATTGCAGGTATGCTGGAAGACATTTCTTATGAAATAATCATCACCTTTGTACCTATATTTCTTGTCTGTTTATACATGTTCGCATAACTCGTCAAAATGTAGGGAACAGCAGTTTTTTTTTTTCGCGACCGATTTCGTCTATTTTTTGTAGGTATATCGTCGTTATTACCTATCGCCACTCGTTGAGACTATTTTAGTAGTAGATTGTACAACTAGTGTATAAGATGGCCGTTTATGTCCGAGTTATACCTACATTTTGCTTTTCACTTCGATTACGAGAAAATGAAACAGGCATAAAGTATATAACAGTATTTTCACTGTTCAAAAAAGTTGCAAAATTGAAGAAGAGAATAGCTAATTCCCGCCAGAAACGTTTTAAAAGTTTTTTTTTCATGTGTCATTCAACTTGGGTACTTCATACTGCCAAGTCATAAAATCGTTGCGTTGCATGACAACTATTTTATCTGGTTTTATAAAAATAACGATAGAAAACACGGAAGTGAAATATAAATTAAAGCAAATAAATTAAAATAACGACTTTAATCTGCGACTTTTTATTGTGCGTGGAAGTTGGGCCTGATTATCTTAATCTTAGAAAAAAATACTCTATGCACTAGACGACTAGAGCATAAAAAGCGACTTTATGTCGTCTACGCACAACATAAAGACGAACTTTAAGAGCATGAGAAGTGAAAACCATATTTTCTCACACGTGTTCACGGCTCAATTAAAAAAAACGGACTTCAGAGAGGTACCTAGCTTATTACCTGGACATTCATCGTAAAAAAATTAAAAACTGTACCACGAGCGGAGCACGGGACACAATTATAATTAACATAATCCTCAAAGCCTAAAAAATGAAAAAGGTGACGAGCACGTTTTCTGTCACGTTAGCCAAAGTTAATATAAAACGTGCCGTAAGCCGCACTTAGTAACGAATTACCTACTCGTAGGTTGGTACAGTCAACAGCATGTCCATGTCATCATCAAAATATTTTATTTGACATAAACCTTCATGGGCACTTATGAAACGCCAGAAGCGTCGTTTCCTATGGAGCCGGCAAGAAACTCCACGGTTACTCGTTTCAAAATAATTGGCTTTTACAATGTTTTCAAATAACAATGTTTACAGGTATGGGGGCACTGTGTAGGTTTGAGTACGAACCTTTTGAAATTGTTTGTCGTAGCAGTAAGGGCGGATTTCAGGCTGATTTTACTGCTCGGACTACGGTCAGCCCTGATATCTGTCGAAGGTAACAAACAACAACTACGGTACAGCCCTGATGAATCGCTATGCGTGTACGGCTACGTCGCGCTGACGAGGACCGTTGGTCGGGCGTATTACCTACGTCGGTCGACTGACGTGCTATGTCGGTATATGCTGGCATTTAGTTCGATACTGACCAAGCGACCGACCGTACGCGCGTACGCACTATCTCTTGTGAGTACTAAGTTTGCCGTGAGCTAAGCACTAAAATGCTCGGACACGACCGATAATCAGCGCGTAGGTACCGTACTGTCGACCACTAAATCCACAGATATAGATACATCTAGATAACGCAAGAGCAACTATTTCGCGTGCCAAAAATCGCACCAGCGTACGTTCGAAAATCGTAAGCCGCCACTTTCGCGCTCAGTCCTGTGTACTGCTGGCTGGGTGAGCGTGAGCGAGAGCGCGAGTTTGTGACGTCATAGTAGGTAGTCAAAAAGTGGCACGCTTAGTTTTCATACAGTTCGTGATACTTGCCTTATCTAGGTCTATCTATATCTGTGACTAAATCCCTTACGTGCTGACTATACAGTCACCGATGATACTACATACGTAGTATCGGTTTTTTGGTCCATTAATTAACGTTTGATGGACTGAACACTGTGTTGAATAACAATTTCATAGATTGGAAGTATGCGGTCGTAATGCGAATGCACAGAGTAGGTAATGAAAGGAGAGCTATAGGCCTAATTGAGGTTGGTGCAGCGACGACTTGTGCACAGAAACCTTGAACAAAAGAACAATAAATGTCAATAAATAATTTGCCTTTTTAAATATGGAAAGAAGTTAGCCAAATTAATACTAAAGGGAGTACAAGCGCGGATGCTAATTGGCAGTCGATCACAGTAGGTACTCAATACTCAATATATTTATTGCTTCCACATGTGAACTTAGGTGGTAGGTTTTACAGAATAAAAAAAAAAAGCAAGCAAAAGTAGGAGAGAGAAAGAGGGATTTTATTCGACTACTTAGTTGTTGTAATAAACTAGCAGAAGAGCGACCTGGGGGTCTACTCCCTAAGAAAGAAAGAAAGAAAAAGTATTTATTCACAAAAAGTACAAAATCGTATCCCACTCCGTATCACATCCCAGACATATGATTAGTTCGGGGCCCGAACTAAGAATGAACGACAACACGATTTGACAGATTTTTTTTAAATACAGTTGGAAAAACTTTTCATTATTGCATGGCACGTAGTCCGTATCCACGAATCCCATATGCTTTTCATAGAAAAACTTGTTCAAAATGGCGCGTAAAAATCACTCTGTTAACGAATGCTGGTGAATAAATCAACAGCCTTTATAAAAGCAAAAATCAACGCAAAACATAAATTGCCTCGGCGAACATTTTATTTGGTGTACCAGGGTAGCATGAAAACCCTGCCAGTGCTTTTCTATTCAGAGGTACACGTACTCGTATATAATCTAGCAAGCTAGCTAGTATATAATATAGATAGCTAGCTAGCTTCTGCTCGCGCCTTCGTCTGCTTGGACTTCAGAATTGGGTCCAGAGACAAATGAAAAATGTGTTTGGAGTAAAAAAATAACAGGATAAATATTTCACCCGTAGGTAATATGGTAAAATCGCAAAGCACAACTCAGCCTATCATAGTTCACTGCTGGACATAGGCCTCTCCCAGGCTGCGCCACAACACCCTGTCCTCCGCCTTCCGCATCCAGTCTGTCCCAGCCATCTTCTTTAGATCGTCGGTCCATCTCGATCGGTTCCACAATACGCTTGCAGATACACGGTCTCCACTCCAGGACTCGTCTGCTCCACCGGCCATCGGTCCTTTGACAAATATGGCCAGCCCACTGCAACTTCAGAGTAAAGTATATATAGTTTTTTTTTTAAGTTGATAACAGTCGTTAAAACCTGTAATTTACCTAAATAAAAGTATCCTATATGTTAATCCAGGTTATAAACTATCTGTGTGCCAAATTCCATCCAAATCCGTTCGGCCGTTTTTGCGTTACAAACATACAAAGTTTCACTTTTATTATATTAGTTGTATAATTCCGCTATTCATGCAAGCCTGTTAGCAACGCCGTCATATTTTCCACAGTGCGTATTAAAATCTCACACATTGCTCGCAGAACAGATGGCCGATGGGGCCGAAAGGTTCTGGAGTGGCGACCGCGTACCGGAAGGCGTAGCGTTGGAAGGCCTCCCACAAGGTGGACCGACGACCTTGTGAAGGCCGCAGGAACTCGTTGGGTGCGAGAAGCACAAAACCGGTCGAAGTGGAGGTGCTTGGGGGAGGCCTATGTCCAGCAGTGGACGTCTTTCGGCTGAAATGATGATGTATTAAAATCGATTGGCTTGCTCCACCATTGAGCGAAGTAAACAAATAAACAACCTTTTATGTTAGGAGAGTGCTACATAACAGCTATTCATTTTATGTGCACCATTAACACGCATTTTGTAGGTTTATAGCATATAACAGAACAGCTAGGTTAAATCCATCACACTATCACATGACAATAAAACAATAATAATAATTGATATTTAACATGATTTAAGAACTGTTTGCTTTCTATTAATTAAATCAAATTTCATTCGGAAACATCCATCGGTTTCTTAATAAACTTCAACTATATCCGACGACCCTGGTTACTTATCTCCTTTGGTGACCGTACATAAATTGTTACATAAATAAATACTTATTATTACTCTATTGTATCCTACATGTAATTATGTTGTATCTTACATAATAGCCTGGCTCAAGAGTTTATGGTACTTACATGCGAAAGTGGCGAGACAGTAATCCAGGCTCTCATCTTGGGTCTCGTACCCACCCCAAACCTTACCATCGGACGGTTTCGGAGTCACGTCCCGACTTACGGAACATTTAATGATCGGTATATAAGTACTTCGAGGTTCCGAAACAAAATAAAAGTACGCAAAGTATTTTGTTACGAGGGTCATCAATTTTATGTACCCTTAAAAAATTGGCAAAAAACTTGGGACTAATTAAGGAAAACACATTTTCCTTTTTTTGGTTAATAAATTAGGATGTTCTAACAAAAGGTACTGCCTTGTACATACTCATTTAAGTGATATAACCTTCCTCTTTTTCATCTTAAAAAATTCAGTCTTGTAGGTGCAGAGCCTTCCAGCTCTCTCTTTTAGATATTTTAATTCATTGCATTTTCGGCTTTATCTGGATGATAGAGCACTGTAGACGAATCAAGCCTCATTTTCCTGCACAGTCTAAAAAGACTACAAACCCCCAAAAACTGAAACTCCAGTACAACAGTATCAACTAACCACAGCTAACATACGAGTAAGTTGAGAGGGATCATTAGTTTCAGGTAATATGAACCCTCCTTACACAGAGCCCTGTGATTTACGTACAAATTAAAGTAGAAAATATGTAAATCCGGAGGGGTGAGCTTGTTGACCGTGGCCTACATCCGGCGCACATTTGGCTGACCGACTGGGGTCATTCGTTTAAAGGCTCGTTTACACGGGGACAGTTTCCGGGGACGTAATTTTCTAGTTACATACCTACTAAGTATGGAACCCTCGGGCCTCGGTGCGAGAGTCCGACTTGCACTTGACCGGTTTTTGTTTGCAACACGCAACACCCGCGTTGTGAAACGTCTCGAATATCAACATTTATAGCGTTCAACTGACAATTTTGACATTCGAGGCGTTTAGCTTAACTAACCTAACTAACTGTCAAACGAAGTTTTGGCTCTATATCAGAAGCCTAACTAACCTAACTGTCAAACGAAGTTTTGGCTCAATATCAGAAGCCTAAGTAACCTAACTGTCAAACGAAGTTTTGGCTCAATATCAGAAGCCTAAGTAACCTAACTGTCAAACGAAGTTTTGGCTCAATATCAGAAGCCTAAGTAACCTAACTGTCAAACGAAGTTTTGGCTCAATATCAGAAGCCTAAGTAACGTAACTAAGCCTAACTAAGTGCCAAACGAAGTTTTGGCTCTATATCAGAAGCCTAACTAACTGTCAAACGAAGTTTTGGCTCAATATCAGAAGCCTAAGTAACTGTCAAACAAAGTTTTGGCTCTATATCAGAAGCCTAACTAACCTAACTGTCAAACGAAGTTTTGGCTCAATATCAGAAGCCTAAGTAACCTAACTGTCAAACGAAGTTTTGGCTCAATATCAGAAGCCTAAGTAACCTAACTAAGCCCTAACTAAGTGCCAAACGAAGTTTTGGCTCGATATCAGAAGCCTAACTAAAATAACTGTCAAACCAAGTTTTGGCTCAATATCAGAAGCCTAAGTAACCTAACTAAGCCTAACTAAGTGCCAAACGAAGTTTTGGCTCGATATCAGAAGCCTAACTAACCTAACCAAGCCTACCTAAGTGTCAAACGAAGTTTTGGCCCAATAACAGCAGGGCATCAACCAGCTACCGCTTCTTACGAAAGTAAGATCTTTTTAGAAGCTGTGTTGGGATAAGTACTACAAGGACAGGAGAAGAAGAAATGCTACGAGGATATTTTGGCGCCTGAATGACACACACCAACCCTCTCTATTGACAAAACAAGATGGCGACGTTAGTTCCGATTTCGGCCACGTGCCAGAATAAAGGTACGAGTTCGTAGCCGACCGCAGACAGCAGCAGCAGACGACGTGACGTTGCGACATGTCGTAGCGACACGATGTCGCTGCAGTCATGATTTCGAACCCAACTGCTCCAGGGTCGGTGGCACTACTGACCTGCAGTCGGGCGACACGACGTCTGCGGTCGTGTGACGTGTAGTGGGGCAACTTGTCGCTTGCTGCGAAAGGTATTCCATTGAAATACATACAAACCAGTAGTGTCGTAGCGACACGTCGTCAGCTGCTGCTGTCTGTGGTCGGCTAGGAACTCGTACCTTAACGTTATAGCGTTGTAGTTACCATGAATTTGCCTATGGAAGGTATTGTTTCCACGACTTAATTTTATTGTCTCCCTTCTATAATCTCCTATTCGAAGCGAAAAACTCTCAACGTGTAAATGACCTATTATTCACGCCTCTTCATTTTCATTAAGGCCTGATGCCCGGCAAAACCTCACGAGGGCATCCGGTTATCCGCAGGCATTTTTACTCGTAAATGTGGACTTTTTAACGTTGGAATTAAAGATCTGAGTGGAATAACAATTCAATTATTTTGATATGAATTAGTCATTCCCCTTTTTATTTGGTCGGTTTTGTTAAAAGGATTGTTAATTGTTTTCGTTTTATTTTGTGGAGGTTATAAGCTGCCAGAAAAAATAAGGTTATTAGTCAGCTAATCGGATTGTCGGATGCTAGATAGTACGGATCAATGACCAGCTGCTTCGCTTACATTTTTTTAAATTTTGGAACACTATCAGCCTTCACTAAGATATACCACTGTAGGTACCTACCTACCTCCTTATGCCAGCGACTTCGTCCGCGAGAAATTTCTTGTTTTAACATTCAATATTATATCTCATGATAAACGGCAATAGAGAATAGAGTACCTATGTATATACTTCATGAAAAATACTTGTTCTACGTTTATTAAATACTGTCCGTGCTTCAGAATATTAAAGTTTCAAAATAGCTTCCCTCATTAGTGAAAGAATTTTGGGAATCGGATCAGTAGTTCCGAAGATTACCCGCTCCATACAAACTCATGTTACCTCTTTAAAATATTATCTATATAATAGTATAGATTACAGAGTACCTATGTACATACTTCATGAAAAATACTTGTTCTACGTTTATACTGTCCGTGCTTCAGAATATTAAAGTTTCAAAATATCTTCCCCGAATATTTTGTAGGTGAAAAATATTTTAATAGAAAGGCTGCATCAGAAAATAACAGAAAACTAAGCGGTTTACTCCGGCACACCGATAATTCCTACCTTTCGAAATATTTTGATTGATGGCGACGTCCTATATTATTTTTTACCTGCTTTAATACGTACCGGTATACGAAATGCAGAATTATTAAAAATATATGTGAAGTATCCATTGAAAAAGCTCTTCATGTCCTGAAATTTCGAAGTTCGTCGTTGTATTTATGTACATATTTTAATATTCTGTGTTATTATATTCTATCTGTGTTATTGTGTTGTTATTATGTTAATGCCTTTAGTTTTATTATGTTAATGCCTATAGTAGTATTTAAGAGTATGTGTCTTGGGTTTAATAATTGCCTGAAATAAATGATAATTAATTTAATTTATTGAATATAAAATATGTGTAGATCGTTACTCAGATTTTCAGCAATGGTAGCTGTTGAATATAAGTGTTGTAGTATTTATCCATACTGAATGCTGAGAATATTGTCAAAACTGCATCTTGCGAATCTATTCTTCTCTAAAAATCACTTTGAGATCTCGAAGGAAGTTTAGAGGTCGTAGGAAAGTCGCCGAGGTGTGAATCTACAAAAATTTAAGCACTTTATATTATACAGGGTGAAATTAAATTCACGGGCATGCTTTTAAGAGGTCATTGTACTCATCATTATGAATAACTTTTACTGTGGGACTAAACTAAAAATCGCGAAAAAAAAATCAGCTGTTCCTTGCATTTATGTTCACATAACTCGTCAAAATGTAGGGAAGAGCTGATTTTTTTTCGCGATTTCAGGTTTGGTCCCATAGTAAAAGTTGTTCATAATGATGAGTACAATGACCCCTTAAAAGGATGCCCATGAATTCAATTCCACCCTGTAGACATATAAACCATTTATTCAGTGCGCACAAAAGACAGAGCACAACACACAAAAGCACGATTAAATGATAATAAATTACATGAATATATAAGAAACACGTGCCAACATAAAAAATACTTAAAGAAATTAAGTGACACTATAACATAGATTTAACATAAATTAAAAATAAATACAAGTGAATTTGCTTTTGAATCGTGTACGGTCAATAAAGGAGGCTAGTCCCCAGCCAGAAGCCTACCCAGGTCCTGCAGTAAGACTAGCAGGACCTGGGTTGTTCCTTTCCAATGTGCTATTTTGTCAGTAGCTACATAATTTCACTTCATCTATCGACCCATCCAAGCTTAAAAGTAATAAATACAAATGACGATCACAAATTCTCCAACCACGTGTTAAGGTCTATAACCCTCGTTTTTTGTGTCCATACAGGAGATTTCGTATCCCAAAATGGCGTCGAAATCCGCCATTAACGTCCCATTGAACACTTACACCGAACGAACATTCAACAAATCTGTCTTTAGCACCATTTCGACTTAAGTACACACATTCGAAGACACGGCACCTATTGCAATAATTTCGTCCGAAATCCGGTTATTCGGGCAACTTACGACCGTACGCTTCGTAAATGTAAGTAAATCCCAATTAATAGCAATAATAATGAAGGTATATTGCCTTCAGAATTATGCGTTTTGCATAATAATAGCGTTTCCAGCTGTAATTTTGATTAGTTTGATTATTATTCTGTATAGTTTGTAGGGTTTCAGGAGTCGGTTCTGTAAGTGGTTGCACAGTGGTCAAATATGAGTAATGCTGTGTGGTTAAAATTAGATAAACATGAGATTCTGATGATTTTGGCGTTTCCTATCTGACTACTCTGAGATGAAAGGCCGAAACAAACTCGGAGGTCACAGTCTCTTTTAAAGTCTAATTATATCCAGATTATGTCATACTCTTGGTATCTAGTACGCCCTAAAATCTATAAAAGTGAAATATTTTGTACCTGCTTTTACATTGTTTTATTAGGTCCTTACATATGAAATTGGCGTTTTGTATGGAAGGAACAAAAAGTCGAATATTTTTTAATATAATATATTTAATTAATCAAAGTATGAACCATTGTTTTCAATGCACTTTTGCCATCTTATAGGTAGTTCATTGATCCCTTTACTAAAAAAACCAGTCGGACGGGAATCAATAAAATCTTTGAAGGCGATTTGGACTGCCCCATCGGAGTTGAATTTTTTCCCTTGCAAAAAGTTATCCAAATTGCGAAAAAAATGGTAATCTGTTGGAGCAAGGTCCGGGGAGTACGGAGGATGTCTAAGACATTCCAATTCAAGCTCTTCTAATTTGGTAGCCGTCTGTTGCGCAGTGTGTGGTCTGGCGTTGTCGTGAAGCAGCAGTGGCGTGGAGCGATTGACCAGCCTTGGTTGTTTAGCCGCTAGCTTTTCCATCACATCGAAGCCTGCAGCTAACTCGGACGTGGTTTGCGATGGGTCCGCTTCCACAATAGCCTTCAATTCTCCATTATCAACTTGGGTCTCAGGCCGTCCACGGGGCTTGTTCTGCAGGTCGAAATTTCCAGAACGAAAACGTTGGAACCAAAAACGAACTGTGTTTTCTTTTGCAACATGACCGCCATACACATCATTCACCCTTCGAGTCGTTTCCGCAGCACTAGTGCCACGGCGGAACTCGTACTCGTAAATAATGCGATATTTTAAATTTTTCATTTTGTAAAATGAGTGACGCAAACAGAAAAAACAGAAGAAAAAAAACAAATGAATGACGGTCATCGAAGCACAAATACATGAGTAAATAGCTGTACAAATTTGAATTTGGAATTCCTTACCAAAGAGGAGAAATTCGTGATTAAAGTGGCCAGTACGAAAAACGCCAATTTCATATGTAAGGACCTAATAATTTAGTCCTCGAGTCGCCACTTACAACCTTAACGAAAATAAAAGGAACAACTATGTTCTCTAGAAACTGAACCTAATGTGTTAAGCAGTACTAAATAAAATCATGGAACTCCTAACGAGTTTTTTAAACAAGACTCCAGACACTAATGAATCTAATCAGAGGCCCATAAAACTTTTATTTAGTGGACTTTAGTATATTTTAGTACAGCCACTAAAGCCTTAATGAGCTGTGAGCGAGTAATGACTACTAATGACCACTACCACTGATATATAGCTCATTTGCTACGATAATTGTGAATAGGGCGGCGTCCAGCATAAAAAACAACCAACACCGACTTCCAAAATTACACAAACATACATATATACACATACGGGTCGAATACAGAACCTCCTTTTTTGAAGTCGGTTAAAAATCATCATAATTTCAGTCAAAAGATGTGTACATATTTCTAGCCCATAGGCTAGAAGAGTTAGCTCACCGTCCGATCAGGACCAGGCCCGTACCAGACGGCGCGTACGTGTTCCACGCGCGCCTCAAAGAGATGTCAGCATAAAGGAAGGGGCCTGTCGGGGCCGAAGCCTGCCGGGGGTGCGGGATTGTCCGAAAGGGTTACCGCTACCCCGGAACATAAAGGGCTAAGGAAGGAACACGGATGGGTTTTAGTCAGTAAGAGTCTGACAATCATGACGCGTCATTTGATGATTTCCCATCCATAAAAAAAAGGCGTCCAGTGAGTGACGATCTTTGCCCATCTATCCGGATGCATTCGTGAGACGTGTCTATATTATTATAATTATCATAATATCTGCATTAATATCCCTTGTAAGCCAACGTTTGAGGTATTATAATTCCCATTCGTGGTGTATTGGCATGAATAGATTTGATCCTCGCTTTCATTTGATCCAAAAGCTTTGGGTATATTGCTTTGTGAATTGGGACAATAGGCGAGCCGTGCCAAAGGAATTTTGACGTTCAATACGGTGTTATATCAATGCACAATATAGTGAATATGTGAGGCCTTTTATATACAAATCGATGTATATCATAGGCTCACTTTTTAGGTCAAAAGGCACAATCATATTATTAGTGAAGTGTTTTTTTATCCACCTAAAGATTTATTATTATTATCCAAAAAATATGGAACCAAGTCATGTAAAATATTTTTTTTTTGTGTTTGTACTCACTCTTTAAACTTTCCAAATCAATAGACACAAGACGTACGGGGTTTTTTTACCCGACTGCGGCGAAGCCCAATAGGAGGGTTATGTGTTTGTTTACAGGGTGAAGTCTTTTTTCATCTTCTATTATTTGCGGACCGTTATTTTGTGAGTGATGAACTGGAGATGCTTCTTCTTCTTCTTTTCGGGTCGGCGGTACGTTTATTTACCTAATTTATATTGTTTGTACCCAGTAGACCAGTACTTGGCCACGTTAATGATGATGGTATTCGAGTATTCTATTTACTACAAATTACAGTATTAACAACATTCCCAAGCAAGATCAAAACCCAACCAACGCCACAACCAAATGCCAATGCCAAAACCAACCAACCAACCAGTGCTATCAAAACGGTGAAGGAAAATATCGTGAAGAATCCAGCATGTCCTAGAACAAAAAAAAATATAATTCGAAGGCATGTGACATCTACCAATCCGCACTGGCCCGCGTGGTGGATTCACACAGAGAGGAGGCCTGTGTCCCAGCAGTGGGAATATTATAAGCTGATGATGCTTATGCCAAGCAAGATTAAGATTAGGTACCTAAGTGAACAGAAAACTCCAATAAAAACACTCAAGAATTCAACTTGGGATGCCAGAAGCTATGTTTAGGACGATTAGATTAATGAAGGAATAATAATCTGACTACAGGGATTAGTTAAGTTTGTGGAAACTTGCAGTTTACCGCCGAGTTATAGTTGTAAAGTGGATTACAGCGCGGCGTAGATACTTAGTACCTACTAAATATTAAGAAGAATAATAGTATGAAGGTTTTAGCTGTTAACACCGTGTGCTGCATGCGTGCAGCTGGTAATCCCATCGGCAAAAATGACTAACTTTCATCGCCTATTTATTAACCCTTTAGAGGATGATTTTTCAAAAAATCCTTCCTTAGTGCTCACTTTCGGTACCTACTTATTTGGTGTGCAAAATTGAGTTATTCCGTTCCCCAAAAAATCAACCCTAAGGTGAATACGCGGAACCGCATCTCCGAGAATCCACCCTAGACCTAGTTAGATAAACGGAATTTATAGGTTTAGGGTGGATTCTAGGACGCGTTTCCGCGTGCATATGCGGAAACGCGAAAAAGGAAAAGCGCGGAAAGGTGGATACCTTACAGTGTATTTTTTGGGGTGGATAAACGAATTAACCGGCATTTCATGCTTCTAGACTCAGCTGTTTAGGCTGTCTTTCAGTAAATTTATGTCTTTTGAATACAGAGTTACCTACATACTATTATTGGATGTGGGTGGCGCAGGACCGGTCGTCGTTGCGACGATGCTTGGCGTATGTCCAGCAATTTACACGTCTATAATTTATTCTGTCCTGTAGGTAGTAGGTAGATGATTAATCTTATTGACATAGATATAGGTACCCATAGATCATCCAGAAATTATCATTATCATTTGCATTTACGCCATTCTTTCCTGTTTAGTACCAATCTTAGGCTCAGGTCTTTCCGAAAATCTGTCGTTGGATCATCTTTTCATCGGTTTGTTCATTTTTCCTTGATCTCTCTTTCGTTTAGATCTTAGATCTACTTTTTTGATCTAGTTTTTATGAAGTTTTACTACCGACGAATTTTTATATGGCTTATTTTTTTAGGGTCCCGTACGTCAAAAGGAAAAGCGGAACCCTTATAAGATCACTTCGTTGTCCGTCTGTCAAGACCCTTTTTCTCAGGAACGTGCGGAGTTATCAAGTTGAAATGAATATCAAATACTCAGGGCTGCAAGCCCTTGAAGCAGTGAAAAATCAAATTTCTAAGTCATCGCAATCAAAAGATACGGGCGTTTATTTATTTGTTTATTTCCATTGGAAGACTTACAGCTAAACAAAACAGAATAAGAAATTGATTTATGTTCCGTTTATGCCGCATATTTTGACACTCGCAAGGGAATCGAAACCTATAGGGTACTTCCCCTTGACCTAGAATCATGTAGAAAAAAAAGAAATAAGGAGAAAAAAAGGGGATGAAGGAGTGTCATGTAGCACATAGTAGTTACATACCTAGTGTACGGAACCCTCGGCGCGCGAGTCCGACTCGCACTTGACCGGTTTTTTTTTACGAATTTCTTACCAACTTATTTGAAAGGCTAGATAATTATTTACACATTATATTCATCTCTATAGACTTATAGCCCACAAAGAACTAACTCTGATTGGCAAAGCACCTACATAAACCCTGTACTCAACTGTACGGATCATGGATAAAAGTTTCGGGTTCGTTTCCCGACTACCTGAATCACCGAGCCAGCGCTTTATTCCGAAGGATTTAGTTCAGGGGAGCTGTTTTAGTTTTAAACTCTTGTAAACCCTTTCCATTGGAGTAGGAAATATTGTGGGATTTCCAGAGATTCATGATAACGTGACGAGCCTCAGCTGGTATTAGTAAATAATATGAACATATTATATGATGATGATGATGATGAACATATTCTGTTTCTTTTCAAAGGGTAGGTATTTAAATTATACCACTGGATACATCATCTGCCTAGCCTTTTCCCAACTATGTATGTTGGGGTCTGTCTGATGCTGAGTACCAGTATTTTACATGGAGCTACTGCCTATCTGACCTCCACAACCCAGTTACTGGGTAATATGAAACCCCTTGGTAAGACTGGTTGTCAGATTTTCGGGCTTCTGACGACCCGTAACGACTGTCAAAGATCCACAAATGACAGTCGGGACCAACGGCTTAACGTGCTTTCCGAGGCACGGAGGGGTCTTGGTATGTAAAGATGGTCACCCATCCACGGACCAATAGCGGCAAGCGTAGCTTAACCTGATCGATTGACCCGTGCGGCTGTTATTACATAGCCACAAGCCCCTGGATAACAGAAACATGAAATAAAGATAATTCTAAGTGCCAAAGTAAGTAAGTAAGTTGGTAAGTGTAAGTGTGTGAAGAGTGTCAACAGCTGCCGTCAACGCGTGTCGGCGGCTGCCGTCGACACAGTCATGTCGACGGTTGCAGTTGTGTCTGTTGTCGTAGACGAGTGTCGCTCGTAAGCCAGTGCGCAAACCAGAGTCAAAACCGTTTTGTCTAGTGTAAACACTAGACAAAACGGTTTTGACTCTGGTCGACAAAAATCTACTGAAAAACTTATTTTTAAATAAGTTTTTCAGTAGATTTTTGTCGACTTTGATTCCATGACACTATTTTGTTGCGACTGCCCTATCTTTGTTATTATTGAGCAACCATCTTTGTTCTTGGCGAAGCTTTAGAAAATAAATGTTTTCTTTGTAAAGTAGATTTCGAAAATAATCCCCTTAGGCGGTGGATAAACAATACGCGGAAACTAGTTAAACAAAACAATTCGCTCTAAATATTTACCCCGTTACTAATAAACGTATTATATCAGATGAATAGTTACACACCGATTTCTCTCTTTCAGTCGTGAGTAATTTGACTTTCGAAAGAAAAAGACAAAGCGTTGTGTAACTACAGGGTGAAATTGAAAACATGCGACAAATCGGAATGGGAGATTGTACCCATCATTATGAACAACTTTTACTATGGGACCAAACCTAAAATCGCGAAAAAAAAAATCAGCTGTTCCCTACATTTTGACAAGTTATGCGAACATGAATGTAGGGAACAGCCATAGATATAAGAAAGAAGTAGATATGTTAATTTCTATGGGAACAGCTGATTTTTTTTCGCGATTTCGGGTTTGGTCCCATAGTAAAAGTTGTTAGTAATGAGTACAATCTCCCATTTCGATTTGTTGCATGTTTCCAATTTCAACCTGTAGACATATACCTATGTATAGCCAAGGTATATATACCTATAGGCCAGTGGCCTAAGGCCTCTCATTAAAGTCTGGCCCGAGTCCAAGCCAGGACAATGGAGGACGCATTTAACTTGATAAATAATTAGCCTTGTTTGTTTGCGGGCAATTATTCTAACTAGCTCTGTATGTGTACGCTGGTATTTAGTTGTGAATGTGTGTTATTGGCTTGTAATTTATTTTGGTATGAAAGGAATGTGTTCTCTAATTTCTATATACCTATCGCTCATTTGGGGAAATATCGACGTAACTTTACTTAACATTTTTTTACGTCTTCGTTTCTCCTAACGTGAATACGCTTTCTAAATGCTTTGTCATATTTAACTCATTTTTGGGAAAAATACATTTACGTCGATGTTTCTCCAAATGAGCGATATGTGTTTTGTTTTGCTAAGCACTAGTTGTTGTCTGCGTCCCTTGCATTCAAATTTTAATACACCGAGTGATCCACTCTGAAGTGTATGTACTTGCTCGTTGTCGTGATTTCTGACAGCTACGAAGTTGTTTTAAATGTATAGTGAGTTAGTTTTAGGAATACTAAACGAAACGGCGAATAGTAAAAAGATATCCTTATTTATTGCACGTTCTGCCTGCGGTTAAAACGGTAAACGTCCAACAATGGATTATAAAAAAATATTGTGCTAAAACTTAATTATGCTAAGTAAACTTTAAAATAATATACCTACAGTCGAGATCAAAAAACTTAAATTTTACAAAAAGCATTTTCGCCAACGTAAGGATAGTAATAGGCCACACCAACGGGAAACGCCGATAATTATCGCGATGACGGGCGTTAATCGTAGGTGCAGCCACAACTTATCGCGATAATTATCGGCGTTTCCCGTTGTATGTATAGATATAGATGTATTGATGTACCTACTTAAGAGACTAAGGCACACTAAGAAAACTATTCTATAGCAAAAGTGCGCAATGCTGCACACCCCCACCCTATTTCAAGTTAAACAAATATCAACTTTATTTCAATGACAATTATTTTATTTCAGAGTGACTAGCACTATTGAAAAAGTTATAAAAAAGTTTGAAGTTGTAGCGTAAACTGAACTTTGTTGTGTAGGAATTATAGTTATTTTTCCATTAATTCGGACCTTTTTGTTTACATTTTTGGCCAAATAAATTTCATCTCTATTTAAACCTCCAACCCCTATTTCATACTCTGCGTCAACTGTATAACAATAGGATTATAAATCAGTTGCCTGCACGCCAGCATAGCATGTTATATGATATTGATAATAAGTAAACACACGCCATACGGGCGAGAGGAGAGATGTATGGTGCTGGGTGGCTACACTTTTGGTGAAATTTACAGGAGATTACGAGACTATAAAGAAAGAGATACTTAAAGAAAAATAAGTTGGTTGGTGGTTGGGTTGGTTGTTGAATGGTTGGTTGGTTAGTTGTTGGTTGGTAGGTTGATTGGTTAGGTTGGAAAAGAGAAAATTAGTTTCGGCTGGATATGGAAGATTGGGGGAGAAAGAAATGTAGGATAGGCTTGGGAGATTTTTTGGGAGGTTAGATAAACAGATAACTTTACGACAGCAATCAAATTCATGCCATCCAACAATATGTGATGTAAGCGACGCAACTGCAACTGCTGTAGGAACTTCAGATAAAGACTTTTTTACAAAACTTTTTTCTTTTTTTTTAACCGGTCAAGCGGCGCGGTTTGTCGATCGGGGATGAAACAATAGAAAATCAATTGTGTCTCACATGGTATAAGTATATAATTGTACCATGGTGTCTCATTAGAGGAGCTTGACAGATTAAATACTTTTTTTTTTGGCCATCATAATGACACTTTTGTTTTAGTGGTGTGCTGTCATCGTCGTTAAAAAAGCTATTATATTTTTTTTGCTATTTCGTAATTAAAGTTATTTTTATTAATCTTCCTCATACAATAGTCACTTTTCTTTTCACTTCGAACCTAAGACCATTACACTCCACCCACCCCAGGGTGGTGGACATTCATAAGGATTTCCACACGATAAAAAAAAAGTAGAAGTAATCCTTATTAGGTACATACTTTTGTTTACTTACTATAATCTGGAACTCGTATTCTACTCACTTCGTACTCGATTCGAGATAGCAGACCACGTGAAAAACAGCCGGTAGGTATCTATTTGTTTCTTTTTAATGCCGTGTGTAAAACAGAATGATTCCTTAAATATCAACGAAAAGTGATACACTGTTGCCAAGCAAAAGAAAATCAGAGAACTCCATAGATTAATGTAAAAAAAAAATACACATAAACCCAATTATGTAACTTCTGTAAAAGATCAAGTTTAGGTTTCAATCCGCCACATTTTTCCAGAGAAACATAAGATCGGCTAAGTAAACGTAAAATACACCGGTATTTTTAAATTTAGGGGCTAAATAGCTTGTAATACCTTAGGGCTAGGTATTAGGACAAACCTAATTACCGTTCTTCGGTTGGCCAAATCTCTTTGCTCATTTTATCCTTACAGTATTTGCTTTTATTTTCAACGAAAAGGTTCATTAAATTAGATTAAAGTAACTAAGTAAGCTTTTCTTTTCTAGACTTGTGATGTTTTAGGTTTAAATTTTAATATTTATTTAAGTACTTTGAAGATAATGAAATTTCGTTTGACACGAGTACAGGCCTGAAACAGTTATCTGAAGGCCATGAAAATAATTAAACATTGTGTTTAATAATTCAACAATGTTTCTTCTTTGCCAATCTGAAGGTCTAGACAAAGTGAAATTCTAAATTATTCCCGTTCGTCCCATTCATAGAAAATAAAAAAACAGCTATGGTCCCACTGATATTGTCAGTGGGACGAACGGGAATAAATTTAATATTATTGATTAAATTCCCGATCGTCCCACCAGTGGGACGACGGCCAGTGGGACGAACGGGAATACAGGGCAAATATGACAAAAAAAAATACAGTTCTGACTTTGCTATGATTTCATTATCGGTAATGGGTCGACCCACCGGGACCACGGGTAACGAGTGGAAAGTCTATCAGCTATAACGATGATGCAAAATAAAAAATGTACCAAATGCTAATAACAATGTTGTTGAGAGTCGTTGTAACCTCACTACATGGCCACCCCAATGCAGCAATGCCCTGAGTGGTGTGTTTCCGGAGATTACGCCGCGTTTGATGTACCGCCTATTATCAGATCATGAACTTAGCCACAAGATCCTGAACTGCCGCCGTAAGCGCTTAATTACAGCTAGGAAACGCTTTCACACCTATGTGCCTAATTACTTTCTTAGATATGAATGGAGGTTTGTTTTAATTAAGGTGTTAGGATATGTTTCTGTGTGCTACATTTTTCTGTTTGAGTTTTGATATGTTTGAGGCTTAAAACATCCGGACGTCAACAACGTGGTTAAAATATTATACTAGCTGTGCTCAGTGGTTTCACCAGGATCTCGTAGGAATATCGGGATAAAAAGTATTCTATGTGTTAATCCTGGTTATAAACTGCCTGTGTGCCAAATTTAACTTTAATCCGTCCAGTAGTTTTTGCGTGAAAGAGTAACAAACATCCATCCATCCATGCTCTCAAACTTTCGCGTTTATAGTTAACTACCTGCACGGGATCGACACTTACGCGGTTTCACCCGCGTAAGTGTCGATCCCGTGGGAATATCGGGATAAAAAGTATCCTATGTCCTTTCCCGGGACTCAAACTATCTCTATACCAAATTTCATCAAAATTGGTCCAGCTGTTTGAGCGTGAAGAAGTAACAAACATATAAACACACACACTCACAAACTTTCGCCTGTATAATATTAGTGTGATAGTGTGATTAGTGTGATGTGATATACTGCTAATGCAGGATAGGAAGTAGAATGATCTGATATTTTTGATTTATGTATGATGACGAAAGTGAAAAGACGAAGAGGTACCATTAATTGAGTTGCTTTTTCTAGCAACATACAAGACTTATTTTTATAAAAATTACGGGCACCTGATCGCACATGGTATTGCTTTGCCAAAGATGAGTCTACAGATTTTCCCATGAAATATTTCGTAATTTGATTCCACTGAATCATAGGCACAACATGGTTTTATTATCTTAATCCTACTTAATATACTTAATATAATATATATATAACGGAGAAGGCATATGTGTCTCGTTATTATCAGCCATATTTCAACTACTGTGGGCGAACTATGGGTATGTGTTGGGTATTGCGCAATGGAAAAACGGTTTGCAGTTCAAATCAGATTATAATTTCACGAACAATTTAATCACACTAGCAAATCACGCACTATAGGTACACGATACAATACAACCAGATACGGAACGCGGGACAGTTTCTAAGCGCATGTTGTTCGTTCGATGTCCAATGTCCAAGAGAGACGCTCCACCGCGCTGCACGCACTCTTGTACTCCCCACGAACTCAGGCTAGACTCTGTCAAGCGCCGCCAGATGGCGCTGGCGTTCCGAATAGTCAAACGATTGACTCCGTGGAAGCGTTGTCGTCACAGCGCTTTCGCCTCGTTGTCAAGTCAGCTCCCGTACTATTGACGTCACCGACACGGCCATCCTGCTTGCACACGTCCTCGTGTGTAAATCTGTAAACAAACGTATCCGCAAAGTATCACATAGCTCGGTCACTCCTGACCTTCATGGTTTCTCACGAAACCCCACACAACACACACAACTTAATCTCTGCTCTGTTTCATCAACAAGACTATTACTCGACTTTCCTCAAATTCGTCAGTAATACTCTGATCCCTTGGCCTGTGCCATAGCATGTGCCTTAGCCACATAAGCGTACTTGATTCTACCAGAGCCATGTAATCAAACTTTAATCAATCATAGCAAAAAAACATCAACCAGAGCCATGTAAACAAACTTCGATTATCTAATCAAAGCTAAAATCATCAACCAGAGCCATGTACCATCGTTATCCACATTAACAATGAACTTTTTCAACTAATAGCCTTAGACACCTGGGAACCCACACACGAGTAAGCCACTCTAACGCCACGGCTCTCTTAGCCGACCAGCAATCGCATTGCTATCACACATCCATCGCATGGATCCGTGTGCATCACCCCTGTGACTACACACTACGGTCTCTCCAGACCCCGACCTCTCCCAGAGACAAACGCCCATCGCGCACCCACGGACTACTTGAGTTTCCTCAAGAGACACCGATTTCTAACGGGCTACGACTACGTATTGACTACTGGTTCAGTCGCACATAATACGGCCGATAGAGAACCCCTACTCGCGTGGTTACCACTACTTAGGCTTACTCATCGCCACTGTGATCACCATCTACTTCGACTGGTACATAACCTACTGGCATCATTCTTAACTTATCGTGAGCGTATTTAAAAAAAATGCATTGTAACTAGATTGGGCTATACCTAACATTGTAACCATTTTTGCTATTATTTACCAGGAAAGCACTCAGTACCAGAGTCAAAACAAAATGAAAACGTCTCACCAGATTCGGTAGACAACAGATCTGCAACTGGTCAAATAGCACAGACATCATCCACTTGCTGCCACCGCTTCCCTGGCAGAAGTCGCAAAACTCCCTGCTCGAACAGCACCGTCCTTGATCAGCGACTCCTCGTACAGGAGATCCAAAGAGTGCAGCGCCGTCCGACACTGCCATCTTGCTTGCAGACGTTCTTGTGTGTTAACCTGTAACCGAAAAAATCAACAGCAGTGCCTGTTCCACTCGGCCAGTTCTGACCACATTGTTATACTAAGCTAAGCCTTGGTAATCGGGTCAGGAACTGTATCAACTTACGAATAGATCACATACTATCATAAGATTACTTTGCAAGTAAATGTCGGGTCGGGTAGAAATGTAATAAAATCTCAAGTTATTGCTCGCTAATCGTTACACTTCATAAGAATTATTCTGTGCTGAATACACGTGTTTGACCAATACTAGTCAACACAACAACGTTATTAACACGTTTGCCACTTAACCTCTCCTTTACTAACAAGCATTCAGCACCAGAATCGTAAACAAAACAATACAGCTCACCTGTATTTTCTAACGTGTCTGGGGGTAGTTGTACGACGCAAACATCAACTCGCCGTTGCTGCTTGCAGCAGTTGAAGCACGTGCGCCACCATACGCTTGCACTGCTTGGCTGCCACTGCTCGTGCACCGGGCCGCGATATGTCTTGGTTTCCCACTTGCAGCAGACGAAGGGCTGCGCTGACGGCTGCGCTGCTTGGCTCGATTCAGTCACTCCACGTCACTGGTAGCTCCACGCCACGTCCTTGGTATGCTATTTACGATGGCCACGTTGATGCTGCTCCTTTGTCCACCTTGCAGTGAATTTTCAGCAAAACACAAATCGGCTGTCGTGCTGTGTGCTGTTACATTTGCACAGGCGTCCCACCGCGTGCTCTAATTACGGGAACGGGATACGACGAACTCGAACGCCGGTTAAGGACCCGCTTGTTTTTTTTTCAAACATGACGGTAGGTGATACACGCGCGTCACGTATTCTGCCTATGCCCAAAACAACATGCACTACGATCGCGCATCCGTATCTGGTTTATCTGGGTTCAACTCGAATAGATCCACACGATTATTTAATAAGCGTTCGCAAGTTTACACTTTGTTTTTCAAATGTCAACGCGCGGTTACTTTCACTTTAAGCGTTCTGATTTTGCGCATAAACCAACATTTATCCCACGCCTGATAACGGAGAAGGCATGTGTGTCTCGTTATTATCAGCCATATTTCAACTACTGTGGGCGAACTATGGGTATGTGTTGGGTATTGCGCAATGGAAAAACGGTTTGCAGTTCAAATCAGATTATAATTTCACGAACAATTTAATCACACTAGCAAATCACGCACTATAGGTACACGATACAATACAACCAGATACGGAACGCGGGACAGTTTCTAAGCGCATGTTGTTCGTTCGATGTCCAATGTCCAAGAGAGACGCTCCACCGCGCTGCACGCACTCTTGTACTCCCCACGAACTCAGGCTAGACTCTGTCAAGCGCCGCCAGATGGCGCTGGCGTTCCGAATAGTCAAACGATTGACTCCGTGGAAGCGTTGTCGTCACAGCGCTTTCGCCTCGTTGTCAAGTCAGCTCCCGTACTATTGACGTCACCGACATATATATTAAACGATGAAAGTTTGTGAGGATGTGTGTTACTCTTTCAGGCAAAAACTACTGAACGGATTTTGATGGAACTTTGCAGTAATATAACTTATACGGCAGAATAACATATAGAATACTTTTCATCCCGATATTCCCATAGGATCGACACTTATCTCTTCAAATGCTAAAATGTGGATCCACGCGAGACACAATGGCTTTTTAAATGTGTCTGTAATTACGGCATTCAACCGGTCAAGCGGATAAAACCGCGGGGCGCTGCTAGTATTTCATATATTTGCATTAAAAAAAATGACGATCCACTTATAGTCCTCCCAAGATACATAAGAACAGATGTTAATAAAATCTCTTTTAACATTTGCTCACCGCATGGCCACCCTACTCTAAGAAGATCGGACACATGCCCTGAGTGGTGTGTTTCCGGAGATTACGCCGCGTTTGATGTACCGCCTATTATCAGATCATGAACACTTAGCCACAAGATCCTGAACTGCCGCCGTAAGCACTTAATTGCAGCTTGAAAACGCTTTCACACCTAAGTATCTAATTATTTTACAAGACAATGAAATGGAGGTTTGTTTTAATTTTATCAAAATTGGTCCAGCCGTTTGTGCGTGAAGAAGTAACAAACATACAATCACACTCACAAACTTTCGCCTTTATAATATTAGTGTTATGTGTGTGCAACAGGATCATCCCCTTATTATTTAACTCTTATCACCATAATTTCCAACCGCAAAATCCACGACTGGATCCAGGCACAAATCTGTCAGAACTCAAAGATTGAACATCCAAAGTCGTGCGAAATTCCAAATGCACATCGCTGAAAGGGGTCGTCACACACATTGTCATTTGGACAACGGTAACGCACCTAACTCACATACATATGCAGTCGAATTAATTTTCTTTACTGCAATGCGGCCAGCAGAGGTGCGTCATAAGTCCAAATTGAACGCAATTTACTACTGCGGATGTCCTTCTCTCATATCAATAGGCAGAGCCGAATAGGCCGAAATTCGGATAGGAACATAATTCCGTCACCGGCTTGTTATACAGGCGCATAGCAACGCAACAATTAGTGGCTACGCCGGCTATTTTGCCCACTGTGCGATATTGCTAATAATGGAATGGCATTCGTATTGTTAAGCGCACTGTGCTGCTTGTATGTGCACTGTGGGGCTTCTATGCACACTTTAAGAGCGGGTTAATGTTAGCATTCGTATGGCGCTTGGCTGTTACGATGCGGTTAGGTGAATTGTTTTTTGATTGCTTGGATTTCACTGAGAGTGTACGAGCGTTAAGTTGAGTGCATTAGCTGTGACCGGGAATTTAAAACTAAATTCAGTCAAACGAGGGCCGTTATCAAAATCGATAAGGAGGAATTTATATGAGGGATTAAATGTTGGTAGGTAACTATGTGGAATCACATGACGATAATTATGTATGTCCTGGGTTGTACCTACAAAAATATCTAGGTACTTGCTGAAAATTTCATGGACTGGCTTGGAAAAAGAAAAGATTTAAAAAACAATGGAACTTGTCTACTTGAAACGTACTTCATTTCGTGGGATCTCAGTTGGATACAACCTGTGGATACGACAAAAATAATTGTAAAAACTTTGTGTCATCGACGCTTGGCTGATCACAAAATGCCTTTTTTTTTGGGTAGGAAATTATCAAATAACTTCTTCCGCTCTGGGCGGAGCGGAAGAGCGTGCGACTTTTACTGACTAAAACTCACCCGTGTTCCTTCAGTCGCCTGTGCCAGGGGCCACGGTATCTCTTTCGAACAGCCCGCGATCCTGCCAGGATCACAAATCGCCTCGCGCTGCGATCCTTACCTTAACTCCTTTTGTGCTATTATTAATCGCATATTCTCAGTAAAGCACGCTGCGCACGATTGCTACAAGCGTTTATTAAAAAAAACACGACCACACAAATAGAGGACGAAGACAGCCTTGCCAGAAATAAATATTTGCCATCAGACAATTTTGCGAACCGAAATGTTTGTCGACAAAAATAAACACGAAAAAGTCTATTTCTTTCCTAAAAAGGGTTGAAAGTAAACTTACGGACTTTGTGTGTAGTATTTATCTGCCTATGGCGAGGGGGATCGGCAGAGAGATGGAGGGTAAGTAAGTACCTTGTCGTAGATTTCCGATGTCAAAAGAATATTCATTTTGGCAAAAAGTTGTTTGAATGGTATCCGAGTTTAAAAAAATTCAAATATTGAATTCATTTACTTTCTTTTAAACCTTTCTTCCATTGGGTATTTAGCTCTATTTTTGGTTCAAGTCACGTAAGAGATGCCATACAGCTATTATTCTATATATAAATATAGATTTAAATTAATTATATGCAATCTCGTTCATATTTCCTGGAAAAACAAGGAATACCTATACGCAATTTATGTATTCCTTCATTCTCTAGAAAGTATTGAATTCTAGGAATTCTGTGATATGGAAGCGAGGATGTTTCTAAGCAATTTTCCTGGTAGATATTTATTATAATTTTCAATTGAATCCACATTTACATGTTGCAAAAGAGATGATTTGGTGTCATATTATTATATCTTCCTACGCTTATGGTAAATATTATTGGAGTCAAAATTCTGAGGTACAGGTTCTTATAAAAGCTGTTTGCGGAAATTTTCTGTTTCTATATCAAAAATATTGACCATATTGCAAGATAATATATTTTTCGGAGTATCCTTATACTTATGTAGTATAAAACAAAGTCGCCGAAATGTCTGTAAGTACGCGCATAACTTCCGAATGACTGCATCGAATTGGATAATTCTTTTTTTGTTGTGTTCGGCATTGCCAGGACAAGGTTTGTATGAAAATTTCGGAAATACGAAAAAAAATTGCCATGCCGCCGCTAGTTTAAAATAAAATAAAACTGGTCACGATCCCTCGCTTTAAACAAAATACACTTTTGTGCGTGCAAAACAGACAAGCGTACCTAATAAATTAAAATTAATTAAGCTGCGCGTGGGGTAGTACATCACGCTTTTTTCGCCGAAGGAGTTGCTGTAAAGTAGGTCCTCTAACACGGCACTATGCTGAGTGGAATGTTGTTAATTAATAAGTTGTTGTATCTCAAATAAACACTTTCATTAATTATCATTTATTTATCATAGAGCAAATACGTGACATAGAAATTTAAGAATAGAGAGGGAGACAGAGAGAGCTAAGAGCGAGTGAGTGTCATACGGATGCATTCCGGACCTCACACTCTCCCGCACTTATTTTTAAATAACTAAAAATATCTACAGACTCTGAGCAAGTTAAAATTTGGTTAACATGACGTTTCCAACTTGTACCTTCTACATCAATTATACAGGGTGAATTTTTCAAGTGGGCGTGGATGGCCAAATCCGAAACTATGAGGACTAGCGAAAAGTACTCAAAGGAGTCGCGGGCTCGATTTTGATGAAAACTAAAACTGCATCATTGGATTTTTGAAAAATCAATATTTCTAGCCAGGAATCGAACCTGTTGATTTTGAAAAAACCCGACTGCGGTAAAAAACATAAGTTAAAAAAAACTGAAAAGCTAAAAACAAGCCCATTTTAAATTAAATAAAAGTTGGAAGCAGGCGGGACCCATTTGGGTTTTGAAATATAAAAATGGTATGGGTCCCGCCTGCTTCCAACTTTTATTTAATTTAAAATGGGCTTGTTTTTAGCTTTTCAGTTTTTTTTAACTTATGTTTTTTACCGCAGTCGGGTTTTTTGATTTTTTAAATTTAATTTTTTTATTTTATTCTTTTTAGTTATGAGTTGTAAATCCCACTTAAGTGTGATAGTTTTCCTTTAAACTTCGTAATATATAGGTACTACTGCCGTAACATTTAAATTTCTAACTACAACCGTTTAGTTGGTAGAGGAGGGGACGGGTAAGTAATATATGATATGATTACAAAACCTCTAATATTTACAAGATATAACAACTGAACCTATAATTTTATTTGATACTAGCTTCTGCCCGCGACTTCGTTCGCGTGAAATTTCTTATTCCCTCGACCCATCTCGTCGTATTGCATCACTTGCCCGCGTCTCCTGCTCTATCACTTCGTTTCCCCATAGCGCTTTTGCTCGGCTCCTAAGGGCCATAGTGTGACGTTAAATAGCCTATAGCCTTCCTCAAGAATTGAGCTATCAAATGCAAGAAGAATTTTTCAAATCCGACTAGTAGTTCCAGAAATTAACCCCTACATACAAACTTACAAACAAATTTTACCTCTTTATAATATTAGTATAGATAATGATCAGTTAATATAATAAACGATTGATATAATTTTAATGTAACTAATTTCTATAAGAATAACAGACAATTAATATAAAATCATTTGATATACCACTCAATAGACATAAAACCTATTTAGTCTAATATGATAAAAACTTTTTTTTTCATCCTATGTCATCCTATGTCGACGGAGCCCCGCTTCGCGGGGCCCCTATTTCTGTGTAAAGGGTTTAAAGTAACCTAACCAAACCGAACCTCGGGGTGCCCTTCGCTCACCCTTGCATCCTATGTCGACGGAGCCCCGCTTCGCGGGGCCTCTATTTTTGTGTAAAGGGTTTAAAGTAACCTAACCAAACCGAACCTCGGGGTGCCCTTCGCCCGCTCTTGCATCCTTCGTCGTCTATTGCGTTCGTTGAGTTCGGGTGCGGTAACGGAAATAATTCGGAAGCCACGAAGCCACGAAGGCTTTCTAACCTAAGCTGTCCGAGTCGGATCGCTCTGAATCGGGGTGTTAACCATAATGACGGTATCAATATATATTTTAAACGTGATGATTTTCGATTAAATAAACGTTATATCCAATAACATTATATGAAGTAAGTTTTAGAGTAGGTATATAAATGTTATATGTAATGAAATTATATCAACAGTTGGTTTGGTATATCTCACGTTTATTATATCTTGTGAACGTTATTGAAATGAAAATATACCAAATAACTCTATACCTACGATATGAGACGCGCCCGGGGGGGACACTTGATTCTAACGAAAATTGGTACTTTAGAGCTTGATAAGTCACGAACAGTTTACTTAATCAAAAAACGGTCTTTCCAAACCACTAATATTTTTGAAAGACCTATTCAACGATACCCCACTTGACATAGTTTGTTGACTTTCATTTTTTTAATTTTCACAATATGGCGTCCAGTAGTCGCCATATTGAATTTTCATTAACGTCATGTCTTTAGTGACACTCGCCGGACTAAAAGGAATCGATTGACGTGTGAATCATAAAAATCGGCCCAGGCGTTTGGTCTGTATAGTGCTTCAAAGGAACATACAAACATACATACATACATACATACATACATAGGCTGATAAACACATTACCACTCCTTTGCGTCGCGCAGTCGGGTAAAAAACACACACACTGTATTATTACACCATTTTCGATAGTGTCGCTAATAAGAATCGTTTTCTGGGAAGTAATAACATACGGCAAACTAAAGGAAAGAGCTAATTTTAACAAAATACTTTTTTTTTCTTATGTTACCTACCTCATCAAGTCATCATCATCTGCCCAGCCTTTTCCCAACTATGTTGGGGTCGGCTTCCATTCTAACCGGATGCAGCTGAATACCTCGGCATGTAAAGATGGTCACCCATCCACAGACCAACCGCGGCAAGCGTAGCTTAACCTGATGGATTGACCTGTGCGGCTGTTATTATTTAGCCGGGCCCGGGTTATGTTTCCTACCTACTAAATCTTAACTGATTAATCGTTCAAAATGATGATCATTGTTTTCGATACATAGCCGGATTCGACGTCTCAAGGATTGTACTGCATTCAGCATTACAATATTATTGATTCCATTAGAATATTTTCCAAAGATCGTAATAGAAATTTGAATTTAGAACCTAATGTTGTGAAGGTGACTGCGCTGCGGGTGTGTTAGTAAAAATATTGAGCATCATTTCGAACAAGGTACGTAATGTATGTATGAATACTCTAAAAAAGAAGCAGTTTATTAACATTCAACATTTTCCCTAAGTCTGCCGTATGTCATTACTTCCCAGAATTTGATCCTTATTAGGGACACTATCGAATTGTGTAATAATACAGTATGTGTTTTTTTTTTCAAAATCAACAGGTTCGATTCCTGGCTAGAAATATTGATTTTTCAGAAATCCAATGATGCAGTTTTAGTTTTCATCAAAATCGAGCCCGCGACTCCTTTCAGTACTTTTTGCTATTCCTCATAGTTTAGAATTTGGCCATCCACGCCCACTTCACCCTGTATAAGTAACGCCTGGTATAGACTCTTCTCTAATTATTCCTCAAACCCATGCTTTTTTTGCCTTTTTTTTATGGATGGGAAATCATCAAATGACCCCTCCCGCTCTGCGTGGAGCGGAAGGGAGTGTCAGACTCTTGCTGACCCATCCGTGTTTCTTCCTTAGCCCTTTATGTTCCGGGGTAGCGGTAACCCTTTTGGACAATCCCGCAGCACCATTAACCCCTCGGCTGCTATTTGAGATTGACTTTTATTGCTATTGTCTCAGTCACTCACGACGTGCCGCTGCCGACTATTTATATTCTGTGCTCGTGATTATAGATCTGTCTAGATTTTAGGGCTTCGTACCCAAGGGGTGCCAACAGGACCCTATTTCTAAGGGCTCTATCTCACTAGGACACCAGTGGCGGCGCAACCATGGTCGCACTGCCAAAAAATGTATGGTTGGTTGCGCAACCGATGATCGCCTGGTGAGATACCCACAATGAAGCTGTGTATATTTTGCTGGCAGTGCGACTATTTTTGAGCCATCATGGTGCCCTAGTGAGATATAAGCCTAAGGCTCCCACCGTCCATATGTTTGTCATAGGGCTGTATCTATTGGCCGTAATAGGTAGACACCTAAAATTTACACTTGAATAAAAATTAAGTTAAAAATTAAAGGGGGCCATACAAGAAACGTCTTTTAAAATAAATATGTAGCTACATATTGTACCGTGATACGTAACCTTTCAGTTTGCTGGTTCCGCTGGTTGGCTGGTTTTTTTTTTCTATATTATTCGAGTTAACTTATGTTTTTTTAAGAGCAGTGGTGGTCCAGTGGTAACGGCCACGACTTACGTGTTGAAGGTCGTGGGTTCTTTACTTTGTGTAAATTATTTCATTACCTCTGCTCTCAAAACGGTGAAGGAAAATATCGTGAGGAAATCGGCATGTCCTAGAACTAAAAATTGGAAGGCATGTGACATCCGCTAACCCGCACTGGGCCCGCGTGGTGGATTATGGCCCACTCCCTCTTACGGAGAGGAGGTCTGTGTCGCAGCAGTCGAAACATTATAGGCTGATTGTGTAACTTATCTTTTTGTTTGCGTCTCTGTGACAAATTAACTTTCTTTCATTCTTTAGGCGTATCTATAGTAGACCGTCATTTTGCTCCTTATGTTTATTTGTCATGAAATAAAGTACTTAATTATGGAAAAGGCAAAACATTGCCAATGCAGGTCACACTACATTCTATGGTAAGCTGTCGCATCCCCTGCGTTCTGAATCGACTGAAGCAAAGGAGCCATTACCGTTAATGCAGTTTGAATAGCGCCAACACCATTAGTGTCCGTGCCATGTGCCTTTATGGTGAGCTTCTATGTGAAGCTATGGTTTTAGCCTTTAAAGGGAAAGCGCCAGAGTAGATTAGGGTAGGTATTGATTGATATTTCATGGAATAGTCCTTCAATAGGGTTATATAAACTTAGAGGTTTTAATGATTATAATTCGGTAAATACACATATCAAAAAAGTCTAAGCAACACGCATCATTTACAGAAACGGCATGTTTTATTAATCGATACTTTATTTTTGAAGTGAAAACTTCTTTAGCGGCGTTGCACACTTTTTGTAATGGGTTAAAAATGTTAAACTCGCGTCAGGACATCGCGTCAGGACATCGCGTCAGGACACGTGACCGTCAGGGGAGATTCCCCCCCCCCCTCTCTTTCTACGGCGGCGCCAACCGAAGTAAACCAATTAACCGGATAGGATGGATGGATGGATGGATGGATGTGACGTGACGCGACGTGACGTGACGTGACGTGACGTGAATTAATAATTGATTTATTTCAACGTTTTCACTTCTGCCGGCACTCCAGGAGTGCAACCCGTCTTTTTTTTTCTTAGATTGATAGACAATCTTTTTGTTCTCGAAAACATATACTGGCTGATTTTGAAAATAGAAACTATTCGATTGTGTTTTGTTTTCATTAAAATAAAAGAAAATATTTTTTTCCTGATTTTATGTGTTTTCGTTGCTTGATTTTGGTATAAATTATCTCACTTTTATCATTTTGATATATGTATACAGTTTTTGAAAAAAATTAGTGGCCAGTCATTTTTTATGTCATGGAGCGACGTCATTTGACTGCTGATGAAATGCAGAGAGCTGTAGAAATTCTACAAGCGGGAAGAAATCAGTCCCAGTTATCCTGGCATTTCGGCGTCAATAGGAGCGTGATTAGTCGTCTTTGGCAGCGTTGCGTTAATACAGGGGATAATAAAATGATTAAACGAAACAATATCAACTCAGCATTTACTAGAGCTAGACCGAGACACATCATCAATGCATTTATTTGTTTAATCACAATGACATTTTGGCTGTAAGGCATAATGTTCTTTTTTATTTTATTGTTTTCTTGATTTTGTTAGATTTAATGTTTTTTTTTATTGATTATATTTCCTGTGCGTGTCCCAAATAAAATATATTTCTTTCTTTCTTTCGTTAAGATAGATCTGTAGATATACAGTAGCTTTTCATATCGAGTGAAGCCCTTTTTTTCTAAATCCCCTTTTTTTAGCCCTTTGCTATTTTATTTATTAATCGTTGTTTTATTGCGCTATCACAAAGTAGGACCAAGTCCATTGTAGAACCATAGAACACTTAAATTATTGTAATGGAGATCCCGATATGAATCCCCTTCATTTCTCGTAAGTGTCCGCCCAGAAGTAATTGAGGAAAATGCGTCAGATAAAGTGGATGAAATAAACAACTTAGTGGCGTTTCACACGGTCCGAGTACCCGGGTAGTTGGTGCCGGGTACCCGGACCGGTGGCATAGTGTATGGGTATTGGAGTAAATAGTCCCGTTGGAAGCAGATAGTGAGGAAAGTCTCTAAAGTTCATATCGTAAAAGCGAGTTTATCGTTGGAATTGGCAGAGAAATCAAATCCACTAACTAGCCTGAAAGCAACTTTGGAAAAGTTCTGTCAACATAATATTTTCATACATTTATCTCAGAAAGAAAGTTGTGTCTTTATTTATTCCTCAGAAAGTTTACACTCTAATATCTACATAAGTAAATAAACACATTATCACTCTTTTGCGTCGCGCAGTCGGTAAAATAAGGTACAATTTCCTAGAGCTTACAGTTGCCATTGACAAACTTCCACAAATCAAAAACTATGTAACAAAATTTTTTTTTATTTATTTAATCATTTCATACGCTTTAGAGAGCAGTGGTGGCCCAGTGGTGATAGCTGTGACTAACGAGTTGTAGGTCGTAGGTTCGAACCCAAACAGGCGCTTTACTTTGTGTGAATAATTTCATCACCACTGCTCTCAAAATGGTGAAGGAAAACATCGTGAGGAAACCGGCATGTTCTTGAACCATGATTTCGAAGACAAATGACATCTACCAACGCGCATTAGGCCCGCGTTGTAGATGACTGCCCATTCCCTCTCACAAAGAGGAGGCCTGTGCCCCAGCAGTGGGAGCATTATTGGCTGATTGTTATACGCTTTAGTAGCGCTCATAGTGACTTAGAGTGCTTAAGCACTTAAATTGAAGCGTCCTCAAATAAGATAGAATAGGCAGTAAGATAGAAAAGTAAGGTAAAGAAAGAAAGAAGAAAGAAAATACGTTTATTTGCGGTGAAAATGACGCAAAAAAGAACATAAACACTAATAATAAAATAAAAAGGTAGGGGGAAACATGCGTCAACTCACATCCACGCAAAACTGCTATCGCTCAGCATTATGCTGCTGTTGGTACTTTCTTAAGAGGCAATGCGGGTGGTCGTTTCTCCATAGATACACTCTCGCCTGTTTTTCTTTCTGGTTAATAACCATAAAGCAATTATTTTTTACAGAATAATAAATATAAACTACTTGTATGTCCCAATATTTTCCTTTTTGATGATGCATTATTTTTATACGCACTGGAACCCTTAAAAAAATGCCGATTTCAACCGCTGTCAACAGAGACCTAGTGCACAAATTTGAAAAGCAAAACATTGATATATATGTTACACAATGAAGCAAAACATGGGGACATAGTATATATCCTTGTTATCCAGTTTATGAAATATCTTTTAAATTGGTCCAATACTGGAGGAAGAAATAGGCGAGAGCCAAACCTCGAATTACGACTTTTTACTTAGGCTTTTTCAAAAGTCTCTCCGACCGCATTTCCTCTTAAGACCCAACATTTATAAAACGGACTAATTACAAACCAAACTACCTAATAACTGAACTTCTAAAATTACTAACTCAGCTCAGCTGAGAAGCCCAGTTATTAACAATATAATAATATCGTCGGTGGCAGCGGTGTGACGTCAGTTCCGACGCGGTGGTGACGCTATTTCCGGGTGTCAAGTCCCGCCATCAACGTTTCCGCCGGCAGGCCGCGCCTGAGTGAACAAACATTGGTTTTTATTTAGATACCTCTCGTATACAGGCCGGATTGACTTTGGAAACGATTCGGTTGGTAGATTTTTTCTATTAAAAAAAAATCAAGGTTTGTGGGATTCGATTTTGCAGATTGTAGCAGCTGCTGCTATTTACACTTGCCTGCTGAAGTGCTGAGTATATGCTGCTCGGTCGGTCACATTGTCAGCGAATCAAAATAGCAGAAGTCATTACTCACAATATACAGGGTGTTACGGCAAGGGTATATCAATACAAACGGGTTGAAGAGTGTATCTGGTCTAGAATCTCTGTACAACAAAAGCATTAACTTTGAAAATGCTTAATATTTTTTTATTTCGCACATCAGGGCGCTGCACTGGCGCGTGGCGGCGTGATGGCGTCTACTAGGCGCACAGACACACTACAGATACTGGATAATGACCCTCGTAGTGCGGTGACACGTTTGTTATGGTTTCAATTTAATAAACTAACGAAATAAAAAAAATATTAAGCATTTTCAAAGTTACTGCTTTTGAGCTGAAACTTTGTACAGAGATTCTAGACCTGCCCCCTTATTCACAAACACTCGATATGCTTCCGTATCGTATCGAACATTAATCATTGTTATCGTAGGAGTCTTCTGAACGCTGTTCACAAGTCCAAAACCCTAAAATTTTGTCAGTTTAAATCAAATAGACGCCTGCTATTCTTCCAACAGCTATTTTCTGTTGAGGGGAAGTCAAATCAGGTTATCGAAATGTCAGGTTTTCGATACGATAGCCTGTCGTATGGTTGTGAATCAGGACTCAGATACACTCTTCAACCCGTTTGTATTGATATACCCTTTCCGTAACACTCTGTACAGGATCTTACCATTTAATTTTATTAAAAAGTGCAATAATGGAGGCTGTAGTAACATGTTGTCCTCTTCCTGGAAAGTAATAAAACATAAATTATTCACTAGTTTTCAAAACAAATAATATAGTAAAACTAACGACTTAATAGAGTACAAAATGTTTCATTTGGGATTTGTTTAAAATCCCAAATGAAACCTGTGGGCCTAGCATGAACCCGCGGATTACCAAAAGGTAACGTAAATTCGAAAGTTTTAAACAATATGTGTACTTGTTTCACACAGTTTGTAGACTTCATTCATATGCTTGCCGTATAAACCAAAATGCTGTAGGATTGTTGTACATACTTTCGACTCAAAAATCGTGCGAATTTATTTGGTTTTTATTTTGTGCGTTCGTGGTCTGTAGTGAGGACCGAACGTGAAACGCATTAATTTGTTTTTTGGAGGCCCCAAAAAACAAACGAATGTGTTTCACGTTTGGTTCCGCCATATAAAACGAGCCATATTTACAATCAATCCAATCGTTTTTATCCATCAGCCAACATTGTGGTCCCTCATCGATATTTGCATTGACTCGAGAACAATTTGCTTCGTCTTATTGCGTCTGAGTTCATAAGATCGAATGTGATACGCTTGCCTCGTACGGAGTTTATTAAAATGTGTCACGCGGAAGGGTACAGGCCAGAAGGAACTTGTTAAATTGGAGAGGAAAAGGAAATGGGATACGAGTATCAATTGCCTTTAATAATGTTATTACTAATCTATGTTGGTGAGTTTTATCGGGTTTTTCCATTGGAAATTTCTTAGTAGCAGCCCGGAGCTTCAAACGTGGCGGTGCGATCATCGGCTACAAATTGTTAACGAGGGTGGGCGCTGAAACCTATAATTATAGCTTGGGTATTAGCTACAACTCTAACATACAACTTTACTTACCTTGGGCCTATTTTTATTGTAAACCATATGTTTTTACTTCAAGAAGAAGAAGAGAAGCATGAAAAAGGAGAGAAGTATGGAAGAAAAAGACATGTTGCGCCGACCCCAAATAAATTGGGATGAATCATGATGTTTTTACTTCAAGGTACAAATAAAATATTTTATTTTATTTTATACCCCCGTGCCTCGGAAGCACGTTAGGCCGTTGGTCCTGCGCCTGATCTCTCTCCGGTCGTGTCGGATTGCCGTCCCATCGAACAATGATAGTGACAGAAGAGAGAGTGGACCTGTGTCTGCGCACTATAATATCTCCCGCGCCGAAGGCTAGTCTCCGCTGAGGTTGGTCGCCATGGCCGAAATTTGATGTAGAGGACTTTAGTAATCTATGATAATAATTATTAGCAACATTGATATTTTAATCTGTAACGTGTCATGACTTCCAAATATTATTAAGATTTATAGTGATTTTAAATATTTAAAATAAAGTTATACTGATATTATGAATTAAAATTAAATTATTAATATTTAAAATATAATTAGTATGTGATCATCAAAACTAGCCTATAATGTCCCCACTGCTGGGACGTAGGCCTCTTTCTGTGAGAGGAAGTGGGCCATAATTTTTGGTTCTAGGACATGCCGATGTTTTCCTTCACCGTTTTGAGAGCAGTGGTGATGAAATAATTTACACAAAGTAAAGTGCCTGCTTGGGTTCGAACCCACGATCTAGGTAGGTACAACTCGTTACTCGCGGGCCAGCACTGCTCGCCCCACACAGAGTTTTTCTTCTATTTTCTAGGAATAGCAAGAAAATTCAAAAAGAACTTTATCTACCTACACATAAAAGGAATATTTATGTGCTTACAATTTTTCAGTGTTCCAAAAAAGTTTCACAACTAGAAATACAAGTAATTGGAAGGACTAGACGATTGATGAAAACGTTTTCGTCCCCTAAAATATCTTTTTACACAACCCTTCTATCATTCAAATCTTGTAACCTTTCGACATTGCCTACATGTTTCGCGTGACAAAATGTTGGCCGTATTCGACTTTCAACGTGACAGCGCGACGTGCCGGTTGCGTGACGGGGGCGGGACGTTGTTTGTCATAACCTCCCGTGACGAATAACAATTCAAACATGTACGTGCTCAATGTCTGTTACGATTGTTTTCAAGATACCTACTTGATTTTTTCTCCTGATTTGGGAGGATATGGCCTATAATTTGCAACAATGGGCTATGTAATTTACGTTTTACTAGCAGCGCCCCGCGGTTTCACCCGCATAAGTTTCGATCCCGTGGGAATATCGGTATAAAATCCATCCTATGTCCTTTCCCGGGACTCAAACAAACAGACTCACTTTCACATTTATAATATTAGTATGATTTGAAAAACATTGATTTCAATTAAACCATTTACAGGCACTTTTGAATTGTCAAGAAGTCAGTCAGAAAATATGAAGCTAGTTGCCCATTCCAAAGCGTAGGTACCTATGGAGAAGAACGGGCAAGAAACTATATGGACACTCTTTTAAATTATATTTTTACAAAAATATTAGTTATATCATTAATGTTGAATTTATAATTATATGTGAGAACGATGTAAAAATAAAAAGACGTACACGTTAAAAGCGTCCAGAGTACAGCAAATGAAACAAAACTACAATCCAAAAATAAAATAATTATAAATGAGCCGAGGCAGCTAAGTGATGACCAGCCCCAACTGACGGCGCCCGTTCACGAACATGACGCATAGATCAGCACCATTCAGCTTAACCATTTTGAAGGGAGCTAAATGATCCAACACACACGCCACCGTCAGCGAGACATTCTAGCGTGATATTAAATAGCCTATAGGCTTTCTCGAGAATTAGGCTATCAAATGCATAAAGATTGTTTCAAATCCGAACGGTAGTTCCAGACATTATCGCGTTCAAATAAACAAACAAAAAAATCCAACACTTCAGCTTTATTATTAGTACAGATTCGTACTGAAAATTATCCCGAACCTCGTCTTTTCATTCACCCTACGTAAACGTAATTTAAAACAGTGCAAACAAGCTCAAATTGTCACAGCACTCAGAAACACAGATAAGAAAGCCAAACGTATAAAACACATTCATTCCAAATCTTACGGAATTTTCTTTACTTTGCATGTGTCATATTTTGTGAACGTGCGAAGTGTGTTTGCATACAGTTTAACTTGACGTACCCTGATTGTACGTTTGGATTTCTTTTCTTTCTTATATTTTATTTTCTTCTTATACTTTTTGACAGTTGTCGTGTTCGAATGTTTGTAAATCTTGTGATAAATGCATATTTTTGTAAGGATTGAATGTTAAAGGAATTGAAAATCGGGTAAAATTATTTTGCTATATCAATAAAACAACGTACTTATTTAGTTATGAAAAAATATGTTTTATTGAATATTATTTGTAGTTGGGAACTGGTTGTTATGGAACGAAATTCCGATTTTAAGTTTTTTGTTTTTTTGTGGAATAAATATGAAATAATAGGGGCTGCTGAATTCATTGAAACTTTTTTTGTAAAGTACACTTCATCTACCTCTAAAACTGTATCCATTCATAAAAAAATATGCATTTAAATTACGAAAACCCTATCAAAATCGGAAAAAGAACTGACTTTTTGAGAAAATCGTGGACATGCATACATACCTACGAGTCGAATACAAAACCTCCTTTTTTAAGTCGGTTAAAAATAATTTATTTTTTTATTTCGGACCATATTTTTCAGAAATCATATTTTTGAAGATTCATCATAAAAGTTATAATATTGTAACAATGTACCTACCTATTATCATAACAAAATTCAAACTCACATTGTTACATGCTTTTATCACGTCAAGCCGGGAGTGGCTACAGTGGGACAGCCATTACTTTCAGTTTGTAGCACAGACGACACACTCCATACACTTCATACAGGCACAATATGTCGCAGACACGTCTCGGAGATGTGATCTATCGCCCCCGAGACACCACGCCCTGGTTTGGTATGACGACCTAATCAAATTATATAAAATGCATGTTGATTTTAACTTGAGTGAGAATTGTACAGGCTGTGTTTGAATTCATTAGCACTCACTTTTGGGTTAAAGTAAGGATTCAGTGGTGATTCACAAACCCAAATACGCTTTGCCCGACCCGCAGGGTAATTGCGTAACACACTACCAGTAGTAATGGGTTTCATTTTGACAGTTTAACAACATTCATTGCGTTATTTACGTTGTTGAGCAGACTAATTTTTGGAACATACGAAGCAATGGTTAGCAATATCCTTCAAAATGATTCAGATTGAGATTGATAGTGTGTTATGCAATTTTTTCTGTCTGTCTGATGACAGATATACTCTGTCTGTTTGTTCCAGCTGATCTCCGAAACGGCTGGACCGACCTTTACTGGCAGATAGCTGATGTTTGGAGTAGGTAACTTAGATTAGATACTTTTATTTTATAAAAATAATTAGAGTTCCGTGAAAAAAAAATAAAACCCATGAAACCCAATTTTCTTTCCGACAAGCAAGCGAACGAAATCGCGGGCACAGCTAGTAATTAATATGTACCTATATTTGAGAGATTTAATTCACAATATTGTTCTCCCTACAAATTACAACTAAGTACAAAAAATTGTTCCAAGGCATCAAATTGTATCTCTATAGACTTTCCTAATTGATTTACCAGTTCTGTGGCCTGTGACCTTCGATGTGGCGGCCATTAATTTGCCACATGAAGCTTTTAGTATTACTGGCGCATTTAGTTTTGATACCGTTTGGAACCGCGCCAAGCCGAGGAGGAAAATGAGCGTAAAGACAGATAGAGCCCGTGACTTATGGAGTTTCGCTTGAAATGGTTCGACCACGTTGCTTTAAAACCTACCGAGTACTTTGTATCCTTGGGTTTTATATGAGCACTTGGTTGGTTAAAAATGCCAATGAGTTTATTAAGAAAGGAGTAAATGTTTTGAGTCCATAGAAAGTTAAAAATATGAAATGAAGTTTGTCGCTTAGAGAGTTGCTTTAAGACTCACTGAGTACTTTGTATCCTTTGGTTTTATATGTGCACTTGGTTGGTTAAAAAAGTCCAATAGTTTAGTTGGGAAAGGAGAAAATATGTAAGGTAAAGGAGCATGTCAATAATATCAACATGGACAGGAAGATAGAGATCGATCTAATGCTTTGCTAAGGACAACACTATGTCCAAAGTTCGAAATTCAACCTACATGGCAGATGTGAGTGAAAACGCAGGGAAGAGGCGGTCTAGAACGACATATAGGAACCTTATTGGTGATTCAATGATCTTCAAAAAGGTCAGGTGCGTAGTACTCGCTCGGCGTGCGTGTATAACCAGATGTACAGACGCCAGAGCATCGGGCTACTACAATCTGTCAAACTTCTTTAATAGATTTTCAACTTTATCGCTAGACCATAAGGTTCAAGGTTGATTGGGAAAATTTGATAGTTTCGGGTAGCTTGATGTGCTGGCGTCAGTACAAACGTAAATGAAGCAAAAGGAGTATGTAAGGATCGTAGCAGGAGGTGTTCTATAGTGTATATTTACCCCCTTGGGAAAAAGGGGTAAGATTATGTACCTACTTATGTATAAAAAAATATCTCCAGTCAACGGAAAGTACAAAATATGAAAGTAGTTTGTCGGAATTTGTGTTTTTCTGCTCAATTTACAAAATATTTTATAAAATTCGTTGGAGTAAGGCACTGTGACAGGTTTAAATAAAAGAAATAATCTCCCTGTTCTCAACTTAAAGAAAAATTTAGCGGAAGGAAATACTTTTTCGCTTTGCGTTAAAACAAAAAAACACGCAAAAGGACACGCCTCTCCAAAAGAAAAAATACTCATTTTATTTTAAATATTTGCGACGTCACATTATTGTCAACTGCCAGTTGCATTTTTGCTAATGATGTTAATTCAGCACGCTTCATGCTTGTCTACAAAGCTCAGAAATAATTCAGATATACTTAATTCCTTTACAAAAAATATAGTCTGTAGAACATTTAAAAAACAAGAACAAAAAAGTTTCTGTAAGCAGAATCGTTTATTTTGTAACGAAATAACACAAACCCCTAAAACGATTAACCAAGATAATCTTAAATAATAAGAATAGCTTTACATTCATGAATTCCGGGACTGTTTTCAGGGCCTTGGCACACCTCCGCTGCGAAAATAATGTTGAGAAACCGCGCAACGAATTTCGATAAGAAACATTACTACATTATGTCGCGATTCGTGTAGCGCCACATCATATTGTAGCATTCGGAGCAAAATGTCATCGCTTTCGACTGACAGCTTAGATTAGTTTTTCCGTAAAATCAATATCCATTTTACAAAAAAAAAATAAGGTTTACTTTATAAACTTGTCGACTGCCACAGATACTTACGTGCGAAACAAACGCAGTACCGCAACAAAATTGCGGGCTGAGCGCGAAGGTGTAACTGGCCTCCGTGCAAATCGGCGATATCACGCGAGAAAGACAGAATCATGATCAAATCTATGCCTTCACTGAAAAAAATGCACTCCAATCAAGTGACTTTTTAGCTTGATGTTACTTAGTCAATCTAAACAAAATCTTGATTGCGGCAACTACTTTTTTTTTTTCAGTGTAGGCAGTTTCGCTTGTCGTAGGTACAACGAACAAGTCATGGCGGAACTACTGCGGCTTCCCTGCTATGGTTTCGCAGCGAAGATGTAATACCCGCCTTAAATTTCCTGAGCGGAATAACATGCGCAAAGAGCTTTGAAGTTTGCAAAAAAAGTATTTTCCTACACAGCTGAGTTAAAGAATGTTAATAAATATTTCCCAGAGTATTTGTGTTACCAGTCGACAAAAGAGATAATACAGCGTTACGGAATATTAAAAAGCAATTTTATTATTTTTTGCTAGTTTAAAATGAGAGTTTACAAAGACTTCATTTTGTAAATTACTTTATAAAGTGAAAAATAGAACTGACTGGTTCATACAATTACGGAATTGCTTTTTATGCTGTATCAGCTTGAAAATAGTTGTGATGAAGTAGGTATTTTAAAATAAGGGTTGTAAAAAGGTTTAATAAATAAGGTTGTGTTTTACAATTATTGCAAACTAAAAAAATACAAACATCCGAATTGAGAACCTCCTCCTTTTTAGAAGTCGGTTAAAATCATGCAGTTTCTAAAGAAACATCTGACTACGTGGACTAACAATAAGTTTATAGTATTTTTTTATTATCTGCAATGGCTAGAATAAAGAAAACTCTCCTTTGCGTCGCGCAGTCGGGTAAAAGAAACAGGATAATCTTCAAACGTTCGTTCGTTCGTGTTATTCTATTCTATTCTTGCTTACATCTGACTTTTGTAACTGTACCTACTGTCAGTTATCAGGGCTAAATATCTGCAGACACAGAAACGAATGCGATAGTTGTTTCAAGAGAATAACTGTTTATTCTTGTAACAAGCGACGCACCCCTTCTTCGCACGGTTTTACGACTTGATAAAGCATCGAGATTTATTTATTATATATGTACGTTTTAAATGTAGTTATAATTTATACTCATACCCCCTACTAATAAACGCATTATATCAGATGAATAGTTACGCACCGATTGCTCTCTTTCAGTCGTCAGTAATTTGACTTTCGAAAGAAGAAGACAAAGCGTTGTGTAACTATACCGACGCTATACAACGTTTATTAGTAAGGGTGTGAATATTAGTTTTATTAAGTGAATTGTTTAAGATTTTTTTTGTCTCGTTTGCTCTTTCACATGCTGTCTACATCTCTCTATTTATTGTCCTATCACAGGTATGCTGGAAGAGATTTCTTATGAAATAAGCATCACCTTTGTACCTATTTTTCTGTTCTGTTTTTTCTTGTCTGTTTATATGTGTGTACATAAATGGTAAAATAAATAAGCTTTTCGGAATATTTTTTCTAGATCATCATGAAAGCCGCATTCAAGTTGGTTGCATATTTTATAAGAACGACTTGGTCACACAGATAGTAACTAAAATCGACTTTAATTTATAACATTCTCTCAAAACAGTGAAGCAAAACATCGTGAGGAAACAGGCATGTCCTAGAACCAAAGATTTGAATACATGTGACATCTACCAACCCGCACTGGGCCCGCGTGGCAGATTACGGCCCACTCCCTTTCAAAAAGATGAGGCCTGTGTCCCAGCAGTGGGAACATTATAGGCTGATTATTTATGATTATGATTCCAAAACACAAGTAGCGGATATTGGAGAAAAAACAGCCAGGCTGAAGTGGGTTTGGGCCGGACAAGTCTCACGAATGCACCCGGAGAGATGGGCAAAGATCGTCACTCACTGGACGCCTGAGGCAGGACATCGCCGTCGAGGTAGACCAAGGCGAAGGTGGTGTGACGATCTAATATCTTTCGCAGGGCCAACATGACCAGAGATCGCACAAGACAGGGAGGTTTGGAAGAAAAAAGGGGAGGCCTTTGCCAAAAAGTGAGACAAAAAACAGGCTAAAAAAATATGATACATTTACAGGCAATGGTCATGGTAATCAACTTTTACTAATCCTTCCGTCTTATAATACTGCACGTGGTCAGGAGTCACCATTTTGTACAAAATCACACAAACAACAAAAATACCGTTGCGACTACAAACATTGTCAACAACAAACCAACTCAATTAAAAACGACAAGGTAAATTTGTCTCCACAACCGAAGGCATGCAGTTCCTGCCGTTTCAATTTCCTACAAGCTGATAGCAATCAAGCGAGTCTTGAATCGATGGCGGTAGGTACACTGGGTACATTGCTCGGCATCTCGCATTCCCTCACGCGGCGAACGTCTTCATCTTGGACGTTATTGGAAAATTCCACACAAAATTATTATACGCCGATGTACAGACAAACTAGAAGATTGGTATACAGGCAGCTCACTTGCAACTGCTAACAACTACGACTATAAAGTTCAAAATCATTTTAGTTTCGGAAGTCGGCAATTTGGCAATAAAATTAACAAAACCAAAGCCAACGACTTCCGAAACGGAAATTATTTTTCACTTTTTAACTTCGCGTTTTGTTGAAGTCGGTTGTTATTTTTTTAACAATGTTTTAAGTGTGATGAATACTATGAATAGGCAAGTCTTTTACACTTTTACATCACCCATTACAGTGTGTCTTAAGCTAAAACAAAACAACGAGCTGAAAGTCAAAAAATTTAGTCAAAGTATAGCAAAATCTTTGTTCGACTGTACATCTCCAATACATTCGATTGTTGGGACATACGAGAATCTTCACAGATTCTAGGCTAAGTTTGTGGCTGCCAGGGTCGCGGGTTGTTCGAAAGAGATACCGTGGCCCCTGGCACAGGCAACTGCAGGAACACGGGTGGGTTTTAGTCAGTAAAAGTCTGACGACACGCCCTCTCGCTCCTCCCAGAGCGGGAGAAGTTATTTGATAATTTTCCACACAAAAAAAAAAGTTTGGGGCTGCCACTTTGTCCAATTTTATTGTTCCAATTTGTCTAATTTGACAATCATATTATATTTGGTATAGTCGAGGAATTTCTTATTTACCTTTATCATAATATCTGTCACAGTAATGTCTGATCTTTATTTTGTATCAATTCTGTTACAAAAGAGAGATCAATGTTACACCTACATATTTAGCATGCTTTTCTTTTAAGTTGAAGAGACAACATTTTAGCAACGATCTCGGTCCCAAATTATGAATTATCTTGTCTGGTAACTGTCATTTTCAAGGCGGCTTGTTAAGTGATAAAAATAATTACTAAGCAAATTGACTATTAATTTAAATACTCTCCGTATATTCAACTGACAACTATCGTTCTTTGACAATCTATACTAATACTAGCAGCGCCCCGCGGTTTCACCCGCATAAGTTTCGATCCCGTGGGAATATCGGTATAAAACTATCCTATATCCTTTCCTGGGACTCAAACTATCTCTATACCAAATTTCATCTAAATCGGTTTAGCGGTTTAAGCGTGAAGAGGTATCAGACAGACAGACACACTTTCTCATTCGAATATTAGTATCTATATACATATAATAAAATCGTAGGAAAGTCAAAACTGTACATTGAATATTTTTTTAAAAGAATACTTGGGGCGTGATCTACAATCGATACCGAAGCCAAAAATATAGTTTTTAGAATTTTTGTCTGTTTGTCTGTTTTTCTGTTTGTCTGTTTGTTTGTTTGTCTGTATGTATGTCCGGGATAAACTCCAAAACTACTGCATGGATTTACTTCAAATTTTGCATGAGTATTACTAAGAGGTCCTGTCAACATATAGGCTACATATTATCACGCTATCACCTACGGGGGAGGAGCTGTGAATCTTTATTTTTCTTACGCATTCTGTGACAGCGTGTAATCTAACGACGCATATTTAAATGTTGTTTTTCAGTAAGCCATGCTATTATCTAGCTTTACACTATGAAAACTACGCCATTTAAGTAATTTGGGCCGAGAAACATAGTTTAATGAATGTTAGTAGTATAAAGAAAATTTTGAAGCAGCGCCCGCCATCTATGAGATTTCATTAAAATCAAATCAAGTTACATGTTGACACTTTTTGGAAATTAATTTAAATTTGATCATGTTGGCGAGGTTAGTAGTTAGTTATTCTTAAAATTCATAGATGGCAATGTTCATTTTCTTCATAAAAGTTGTATCGTATAGTTCGTTTTGATAAATTCGAGTTCCAACAAAACCCTCAAAATCTTGAGCAGAGTTGAGGAAGACAATTAAAAAAAAACGCGGTGTTAAGTATTACAAAAAAGTTATGTTCCTACTGGAGACGAAGTCGAAGTAACTGATGAACGCGTGCTGAACACCTGTCTCAGTTCACTTCAAGATGTGGTCATTTCTATCGGCGGCAATCCACTGATCGAATATGGGTTACCAGCTCCCCAATCATCACCGCATCAAGATCGTGGAAATCGGGAGTATAACGCTGAGACAAATTACGATCCGGGCGAAATGACCACCATACGAAATGACCATGTCGCTTTGTTCTCTTCAGTGTAAAAACAAATTTATGACACCGTCCTTGAAAGCGTTGGGCATAACCAGGGTAAAAAGTTTTTTTTGGATGCTCCTGGTGGAACAGGAAAAACATTTGTTACCACTGACATACTTGCAGAGGTCAGGAGGCGAGGCATTGCTATTGCTGTAGCGTCGTCGGGAATCGCTGCCACACTGCTTCCGGGTGGCAAGACAGCACATGCCATGTTTAAAATTCCCATCGATTTAGAGAGCGCCGAAACGCCTGTTTGTGGTGTGTCACGTAACAGCGATAAGGGACACGTGCTCAAGGATTGCTTTCTGATCGTATGGGATGAGTGTACGATGGCCAATAGGAAGGCAGTTGAGGCCGTGGACAGAACCCTGCAGAACATCCGCAGGAACGAACATTTGATGGGTGGTGTCACAGTTCTGTTCAGTGGCGATTTCCGGCAAACGCTTCCCGTGGTGACACGGGGATCGAGGGCTGACGAGGTGAATGCTTTGTTGTGGTCACGAGTTCGTACGCCGCGCTTGACCATTAATATGAGAGCTCGGGTCGGCGGCAATGCACGTGCTCAAGAATTCTCCGATGTCCTTCTAAGTCTTGGCGAAGGCACTCTACCAAAAGAGGTGGTGCTTCCAGACTCTCTCGGTAGAGTGGTATCCAGCTTAGAAGAACTCATTCGCTGTGTGTACGGGGACATTAGTCGTATACCGCGCCAGCAGAATTCTTGGGTCTGCGAGCGGGCCATTTTGACGCCCAAAAATAATCAGGCTGCAGCAAGTAACGAATGCATTCTCTTGGAAATTGAGGGGAATGAAGTGGTCTACACCTCGATAAACACTGTTGTCGAGCAAGATGACGCCACACATTATCCCGTGGAATTTCTGAACTCCCTGTCAGCAAGTGGACTTCCAGCGTATACCATCAAGCTAAAGGTCAGTGTCCCGATTATGCTTCTTCGGAACCTATCTCCTCTGAAGTTGTGTAACGGGACCCGCCTTGAAGTCATCTCGCTCCACAGACACCATTAAGGCGAAAACTCTTACGGGTTGTGGCGTCGGCGAGGCAGTATTTATACCACGCATTCCCCTCATACCTCATAACTTCCCGTTCCAGTTCAAGCGCGTACAGTTCCCCGTGAGTGTTTGCTTCGCGATAACCATCAATAAGTCGCAGGGGCAGACACTGAGGGCAGCGGGTGTCGACCTGAGGACGAGTTGCTTCTCACACGGGCAACTGTACGTCGCTTGCTCCCGCGTCACCAGTCCTGACTCTCTTTACATTTTGGCACCTGGCAGCCTAACTACCAACGTAGTTTATAGGGAAGTGTTGTAAGGTATGATACCTTTGTACGTATTTTTACTCTTTTGTGTACTGGAATGTATTCCTGAATTATTTTCTCTATTTCCTTCAGTCACATCTTATGACTGAACTCGGCAGGATTCCCATATAACTCTCTTCACTTGCTTCGCTTGCAAAAAAAAACTTATATTTTAATGCTATTTTAAAAGTTGTTTACTTATAATGCTATAGCGACACTAACCTTAGGTATTTTTGGTACTGTCTTCACGCAGACGACGTCGCGGGCAGCAGCTAGTGGATTATAAAGAGGTAAAATTTGTTTGTTTGTATGTAGGGGATAATCTTTGGAACTTCCAGTCGGAAATGAAAAATTATTGTTGCATTTGATAGCCCAATTCCTGAAGAAGGCTATCGGTAATTTAACATCACGCTACTAACCTTAGGAGCCGAGCAAAAAGAAAAAAAGTCAGAAAGAACGCTAAGCGAAAACGAAGCAATAACGCAGGCGGGCGATGCGATGCGACGGGGTGAGTCGGGGGAACAAGAAATTTTACGCGGACGAAGTCACGGGCAGAAGCTTGTGTTGTATAATTTTATGAAAGATCAATAACTAAAAAATATAAATTAATTACTAAGCAAATTGACACCAACATCAATTTGTTTAGCAAGTAGTTTCCTTGACTTGCACAAACAATTTTTAGCTACACAATACCAATTTACGCACAGACCAACACGCATTGGGCGAGTTCTTATATCGAAATAGAGGTACGAGTATCAATAGAAACGGTATTTCTTTAAGCGTGAAAAGATTTATGGGACAGAATACGTATTAATTTACGAGTAAAGGGATCGGGGTTAGAAAATGTCGAGTAATGAAATAAAGTATTCTTGAGCCTAAAGGAATTTGAAGAATAATGTGCGGCTTTTCGTTTCTTTTTGTACTTATTTTTTTATATCTGAGAGTGAGAAAGAGAATATTCTTATTTATTAAATGTAATTTTAAGGTGCTTTACTGTAAGATGTCCTTCAAAATTTGAACATTTTCAAACCATTTGCTTTGCCTTTTTAGGGTTCCGTAGCCAAATGGCTAAAAACGGAACCCTTATGGATTCGTCATGTCTGTCTGTCTGTCTGTCTGTCTGTCTGTCTGTCTGTCCGTCCGTCCGTATGTCACAGCCACTTTTTTCCGAAACTATAAGAACTATACTGTTGAAACTTGGTAAGTAGATGTATTCTGTGAACCGCAGTAAGATTTTCACACGAAAATAGAAAAAAAACAATAAATTTTGGGGTTCCCCATACTTACAACTGAAACTCCAAAAATTTTTGTTCATCAAATCTGTACGTGTGGGGTATCTATGGATAGGTCTTCAAAAATGATATTGAGGTTTCTAATATCATTTTTTTCTGAACTGAATAGTTTGCGCGAGAGACACTTCCAAAGTGGTAAAATGTGTGTCCCCCCCCCTCTAACTTCTAAAATAAGAGAATGATAAAATTAAAAAAATATATATAATGTACATTACCATGTAAACTTCCACCGAAAATTGGTTTGAACGAGATCTAGTAAGTAGTTTTTTTTTAATACGTCATAAATCGAAAACCGCAATTTACCTTTCACAAAGTTACAATGAACTACAAGAACTTTTATATTATGTTACTTGCTGCTACGGAACCCTTCATGGGCGAGTCCGACTCGCACTTGGCCGGTTTTTTTCTGTTTTTATTTTGATTGAAATATAACTTTTTTCTTTTGAAAAATGGATAGACACACACATACAAATATGGTTCCTAAATATAATTGACGAAATGAGGGTGTACTGTAAGGTACAGACGCCAGCACAAAAAGCTACCCGAAACTGTAAAATTTTCCCAATCAACTTTGAACCTTATACTTTGGCGATAAAGTTGAAAATCTATTTAAAAAAATTGACAGATTGTAGTAGCTTGATGCGCTGGTGTCTGTACACTATAATCATTTGCAATAGATATTGGTACACTGTTGGTCTTAAAATTAGTAATTAAATTTAATATCATATCATAGCAGTGGCGAAGGTACCATACAACTCGATTCCCACCGGCTTCCCTTCGAAAATTCACAACATAACCACACTATAGTCAATTCATAATTGAATTTTTTTTTGGCATTTTTTTTGCTCTGGCTTACCTTTGTCATAAATTCACCCTTCGCCACTGATACATAGTCCACGTAGGAGATGGCAGGACGAGTTAGATAGATTCCGTCAAAACTAGAAGAAGGACGCGCGGGCTCGCGAAAGATGGAGAGGGTAGCGGAGCGAGGCCTTTGCCCAGGAGTGGGACAGTGTAGGCTAGTAAAAAAATAAAACATAGGTCAGACCTTTGACATGCAAAATATTACATTATATTTAGTGCTAGAGAATAATAGAGTCCAATAGCATGCTTTAACCAGTTGAATGCCGTTATTACAGACACAATTAAAAAGCCATTGTGTCTCGCGTGGATCCACGTTTAAGCATACGAAGGGTTAAATCCTAGTTTCTCCGCGTTTCAGTTTATCTGTACCTCTACCTAACACTGGGAATTACAAGCGTATGTGTGTTATTTTAACAATGGGATTCCAGCTTTATAAAGTTGCCAAATATAAAAAATATTATTCGTATCGAGAGTGCGTGGCACAATGTCACACTTTTCATATATCTTATCGCTTTGTCATTTATAGGACTGACATAAAAACGATACGAGATTTTATTGCATTACCATATTAATACAACCCATATGTTTTTCGTAGAGAGTAACCTTTTTCATAGCATTTCGAGTAAAAAGTATGTATTTCGTAGTTAGAAAACTTTTTAATCCAAATACACAAGCAAATAAATATTAATGTTAATATTTATTAAAATGTATGTGTACTGTAATTAAAATAATAGTAAATAATAATTGAATTTAATTATTATTTCAATTACTATAATTAAAATGTTTTAAGATTGTTGATTGTTGGTTGTTGTTGATGTGTTTGATTGTTTTGTGTTTTTGGGAAGCACAGAACTGGTCATAGTAGAGGTGCTTGGGGGACGCCTATGTCCGGCAGTGGACATCTTTCGGCTGAAATGATGATGATGATGATTTTGTTAATCATTGTCTATTAAATTACGTGAACGACTTTTTAACCTTATAGAATTATGGTCTAATTATTATTAGATTCGCCTGTGACTGACTAAACACTTAACAATACACTAACTCCTCGTAGATAAATATTTATTCCTGAATTTTAGAAATTCCACAGCTGTACATTTGTATGTTTTAAGTAATAAATACTTAATACCCCTTCACCCCACAAATTAGAATGCAACAATTCTCATTAGAATCGGAAACAGATAATAATAACATGATAATTATTTACTCATAATAAATCTATAATGTTCCCACTGCTGGGACACAGGCCTCCTCTTTTCGAGAGGGACTGGGCTGTAATATACCACGCGGGCCCAGTGCGGGTTAGTAGATATCACATGTCTTCGAATTTTTGGATCGATGTTTTCCCATGATGTTTTGCTTCACTGTTTTGGGAGAATGTTATAAATTAAAGTCGCTTTTCGTTATTATCTGTGTGACCATGTTGTTCTTATAAAATATGCAACAAACTATAATGCGGCTTTCACGATGATTTATTTAGAAAAAATCTTCCAAAAAGGTTTCCTAACTATGTTTTCCTTCACACAAAGTAAAACGCCTCGACCCTCGCCGCCTCGTGGGTTCGAACCCACGACCTGCATTTCGGAAGTCGGAGCCGTTACGACTGGACCACCACTGCTCCTACGATAACTAGTAGCGATAAATAAAAAAATAACAAACAAAATTAAAAACCATTTCTAGTTAAAACATAAAGTGGAATAATTACGCAAAACCTCACTGTTATAATGTTGAAAATTATAATGAAGAGTCATTAGAGTTTCAAATATCACAGTGTCGGTACTTGTAGTACCATTATGAATGGTAAATACTTGAAATACCTGAAACATTGTTACCTCTGGTTTCCTACGTAGCGTCCAAACTCGTAATTAAAAAGCTCTAGGGCTTTTATGTCAAAATTTTAAATGGCAGGTCGAGACGTGGCAATTATACTAATTGGCTGCGTATACAAAAAAGTTAGCGAAATTTCTGTACATGGTACAGTTTTTTACCGTGATGATTATTTACTATGTCGTGTTTTTATAAATCCCTCTCTTATTTACTTAACGCGGTATAATGTTTTGGTTAAACCCACACTGATAAAAATAAGCAGTAAATAAAAATAAAAAAAAACATTGATCTGAACTGCTTTAAACAGTTCCATATGTGCCTAATATTCAAAACAGTATTTTTTACTGATCTGAAAACAGTTAAAGCTTGAGGCAAAACGTTACCGTCATGACAGTAAACTTTAACGTTTTAAGTAGCTAAAAGGTCACAAAATATAACTGTTTTATTCATTTGGTGATATCGTTCAAACCATTGAAATTTAGTCACACTACTGTAATGGTGGTTTTCTTTTTTTTTTTTGCTGTTTTTTTTTTTTTTCAATTAATGGTATGTTCAATCATTAACCTTTTAACCGCTTACGTCGGATCAATCCAACAAATATTTTCGTGTCCATTCCGCCAGAGTCGTATATATACGACAAAATAACACAGCTATTATTACATCATCACAGCTCGTTTCATCGGTATATATTTTTCGTTTTTTTTTTTTTTTGTCGGGCGCTGGGGGCACGACAACTGATATAAAGTCGGCGGTAAAAAGGTTAAAAGAACTGTTTTACAAACATTTCTTTTTTACTGTATAGTCAGTAAGTCTTAATGAAATCGCTTTAATGTGGTGCAGTGTGAAATTACTTTTTTCAGTGCATGATATATCGACAACGAAATAATTGTATTATTTAAAGTGTTATTAGGTTTTTACTTCAGGAATTTTCCAGTACAAGGCCGCTGGATTCATACCCAGTTGATGGCAATAGGCTGGCCCCTTATTACATGGGACTCAAAGATAACTGGCGTAAATGTGGGTGTATCATAGGTACACCTCTGCTGGACCCTGGGGATAACAAGCGTGATGTTATGTTATTTTATGTTTAAATATTCACAAAACTATGTCATTAAATTTCTTGATGTGCAGTTCTTTTAATTAAAATATTCATAACATTAAATTTCTTAATGCGCAGTTTTTTTGCACACACTCTCTATTTATTTACACGAGGTTATGAACCAAAATTCACTTACAACATAATTGACTTTTTTATGATTTTAGTACCTACTTACATTATAACATATATTTTTACACTCTCCTGGTGACTTCAACGCAAAATAACTATAAAGTAAACTACACAAACACTTTTAGCGTTCAGTTTTTTATACGTCATAACTTGGTATCGCACTCTAGATAGAATTTACGATGTTTGTACTTTAGGCGGGCTCCATACATACATATGGGTTCCCTAGATTTGGGCTGATTCGGCCATACAATTGTAATGCAATTAGGTTTGCTACTGACTATGTTTGCGGAATTGTCCACTCACTGATCCGTCTGTACATGGTGCGTACGTGCTCGCATTTGCACGTATCAAGTGGCACTGACGACTGACACAGACGTAACATATTATAAAGACTTGTTTACCTTCTTTTTTTTTTTTTTGGATTGGAAATCATCAAATGACCCCTCCCGCTCTGGGTGGAGCGGAAGGGAGTGTCAGACTCTTACTGACTAAAACCCATCCGTGTTCCTTCCTTAGCCCTTTGTGTTCCGGGGTAGCGGTACCCCTTTCGGACAATCCCGCTGACCCGGCAGGCTTCGGCCCTGGCAGGCCTCTTCCTTTATGCTGACATCTCTTTGATGCGCGCGTGGAACACATACGCGCCGTCCGGCACGGGCCTGGTCCTGATCGGACGGTGAGCTAAAGACTTGTTTCGCTGAAGGGTTACATTGGGCAGAGATGCACCTATACTTAGCACATCTCCTTTGTTTTGTATTAATTCTCTTCCTCTCAGTACATGGAGCTTTTATGTGTTGTAGTACGTAAGTGCAATTAATTATTGTAATTTTAAGGGTGTGATCCTGGAGATCTGTCATACAGGTCCCGAACCCAGTACAAACTCCAGCTCTCACAAAGGATAAACTGAAAAATGTAACTTGATGCTATGAATCACAATAATTGTACCTTTTTGAGAGAAATAAATTACTATTATAATTGTGGAGGTCAAATAGGCAGTCGCGGCATGTAAAATACTGGTATTCAGCTGCATCCAGTTAGACTGGAAGCCGATCCTAACTTTGTTGGGAAAAGGCTAGGGTATAGATATATAGTGTACTTACAGTGTATGAAATCGAAATATAATAATGCTTAACGGTACCTATCACAAAGTAGTGGTGCTATTTTTTGTCAAGCAATATTTCATAGCTCTTCTGCTAGGTGTTGTGCAATTTTGAATTAAAAAAAATAGTAATATTAAGCGTTAAATTAACGGATCGTGTTCGAAACACAATACTGCGCTCCAAAACAACGATAGTTGACGTGGCTCAAAAGGCTGCTCAACTTAAATGGGACTGGGCAGGACATGTCTGCCGCATGCCGGAAAAACTGTGGGCCCAAATAGCGCAGAATTGGTGCCCTGAGACAGTGAGGCGGGGTCGCGGCAGACCACGTAGGAGATGGCGGGACGAGCTGGATAGGTTCCGTCAAAACTGGAGGGAGGACGCGCGGGCTCGCAAAAAATGGAAGGAGTGGAGGGAGGCTTTTGCCCAGAAGAGGGACAGCGCAGGCTAATTAAAAAAATATATATTTTCATTTTTTTTAGATTATTATTTCAAAATATACAGAAGAGGCTAAGCGACTAACTCTGACCTCCGAGGAATGTCCCCGATCTAAGACATTATGATGATATTTAATATGGAGCAACTCAATTAAACTGTATTTTTATTATTATTCCCTCTACTTTGATACACAAAGAAAACACGTGTAACTGAAAATATGTATCGTAGGAAAAGTTAGGGCCACTAAAATTCGACTTGAAATTCATTTTCATTTTAGTAACTATAAAACCTTGATCAGGGTTTTATACGAGCCGGCTCGGGATTCGTAGCTATGTGCTACGCGCTACGTACGTTGTAGTCAGCTTGCTACGGCGTAGCGGCCGTAGACTGGCGTAGCTGCCAGACTTTGTAGCACAAAATTTATTTCTGAGCCCGTTTTAATAACAGTTTGTTTTACTATGAGATAACGTGGAATATTGTAGGGAATTTAACAGGTTTCTATCACGTAGTTTAGCTGAAAATGCTTGAAGAAGTGCATTAAAAGCTATTCAAATTAATTTTGACCTCTCGACGTTGTAAAGGTCTTAATTATTTTTTAATTATTAACGTATCTGTTTCACTCTTTGTAAAATTTCTACACTTATCTGTAATTTTTATGTTGTATATGATCTAAAAACAATCTTTCTATCTGTAAAATAAAAAAAATATATTATTGTGTGAGGACGCTTGAATACCTATTTGTAACTCTTGGCAAATATTATAGACGATTTTTGGCCTTGATTTTCGATTGATAACATTAGATTGTTTTCGATTTTGATTTTCTCATTAATGTAGCTTAAATCATAATAAAAATTGTTTTATAAATTATGATTTTATATTTGTAAGTAGGTTTGCACAAACACTTTTACAAATAATATTTTTATTAAATTATATGAGGTCGGCGTTTTCTATCTGATTACTTTGAGAAGAAAGGCCGAAACAAACTCAGAGGTCACAGACTCTTTTAAAGTCCACACATAATCTCGGTCAGGTTATACGAAGACCATGTAGATCGATCTCTGAGATGGTCTTTTGAGGAAAGAACCACACAGATTGAGAGGACCAGTCCAGTCAGTGCACGCATTTGTCAGAAATCGTGCAGCTCAACTCAAAACTTAAGGCTTTAATAGCTAACATTGCGTAGCTAAAACAAAAAACCAAGGCTTGTTTTCTTATTAGTTATAAATAAAATAATGTCATGACTTCTCCGTGGCTCGGAAAGCACGCTAAGCCGTTGGTCCTGGCTGTCATTCGTAGATCTTTGACAATCGTTACGAGTAGTCAGAAGCCCAAAAGTCTGACAACCAATCTTACCAAGGGGTATCATGTTACCTAAAAACTGGGTTGTAGTAGGAGTCGGATACGCAGGCGTTCCATGTAAAATACTGGTAATCAGCTGCATCCAGTCAGACTGGAAGCCGACCTCAATATAGTTCGGAAAAGGCTAGGCGGATTGCTTTTTTTTTTAAATTAAATAAAGTCCACATAACAGTTTCCCTAGAAAGAAAAAGAATTACAAAGTAGATAGCAAACTGACAAACCAATTCCAAGATGGCGTTTACACCACTTTAGGTTATTTTCATTTTCCAACATAACCACGGCCTTTTGGAAGGACACTTTTATATTCTACATTTTAAGCTCTATTTTTTAATTAAAAAAATAATTTCCTCTCCTCGTAATGAAAAGAAAACTGTGTTTGATATTTCGTGACAGTTTTGGAAGTAAATGGGTCGTTGGGGGACCGTGAATGCGCTGTCAATTTAGCTATAGGCAAATTGAATTAAAAATTACTGCTAATTTATTTGTTAGGGCTGATTTTAGAATCGACCGATAATTTTTGTTCGCGGAATAAATATGACGTCTGACAGCTGTTTTTGTATGGAAGAACTGTCAAAAATTCAAAATTATTCTTCCGATAAAGTTATCTAGCGTTGGAAAAATCAGCCCTTAGTCTGTTTAAGGTCTGGATAGGATCTCAACTAGTTTTTACAAAAAAAAAAAAAAATATATGTATAGGTGTTACATGTTTATAATCAACTAGCTGAGCCCCGCGGTTTCACCCGCATAAGTTTCGATCCCGAGGGAATATCGGGATAAAATAGTTTTTATCCCGATAGTTCCTATGTCCTTTCCTGGGACTCAAACTATCTCTATACCAAACTTCATCTAAATCGGTTCAGTGGTTTAGGCGTGAAAAGATAACAGACAGACAGACAGAGTGACTTTCGAATTTATAATATTAATATGGATAATATGGATGGATGGATATATGGATATGGATATTATGGGTGGATATGGATATTATGGATTTACAAAATAGCTTGATTATACTCGTAAATAGCATATTATCACTCCTGTAATTCACGACACGAAAGTTATGCTACTATTTTTGTAACAGATCAACCCAAAAGCTTTCCCAACCCGGGGATTAAACCCGTACCCTTGCGCAGTAGTCCGCGTTACCAACTGATCAACAAAGCAGAATAAAAAAAAACCTTGTTACGGTCACCCGGAGTATTTCCATTGAACACAGAAAAGGGACATAATAAAATTTTTTTTTTTTTTTTAAATTTACATACAAACAAAGAAAACCCTTTCAGTAGCCACACAGGCTGATGTTGCAAACGTATTTTATATTTATGTTTCCCGGCTGGCTAGCCATGGGTTTCCCGACCGTAAATGCTTATTTTTACAGAAACACAAAAAACAACGGGAAAGCCTTTAGAAACTTAATGAAAATCTGGTAATATGAAAAGTTACGACTCAGTGGGTCCCGCTTAATGGGAAATGACATCGCGGCAGGCCCAGACGGAGATGACGGGATGAGATGGACTCTTTTAATAAAGATGGTTGTCCTTGGCAGCTCTCGGCAGAGAGAGGTGGAAAGAGTGTAGGGAGGCCTTTGGCTAGCAGTGGAACTTTAATGGCTAATAAAAAACCGTAAAGTAAAAAAAAGGTAAAACAATCTCTGGTACAGTCAACAGCAAAAGTAGATGATGAAAATCAGAAATTCAATACTAATGAACGGAGTTCGCGTCAAAACTGGCAACTGTACTAGTAGTAAATGTTTGGTATAATTTACAATCACATACTTTTGAATCACTTCGACGCCACACAGTTCTGACGCGAACTCCGTTCATTAGTATTGAATTTCTGATTTTCATCATCTACTTTTGCTGTTGACTGTACAACAGGTTTTTTGAAAAGAAAACTTCTTTAGGCGCGTCGGGCGTGTTGATGGAAAAAAACCATTGAATTCACGCCACTGTAACCGTAACCGATACCGCTTCGGATGAGTTCGGCTGTCCTCGGGATGTAAGTACTCAGTTTTAATGTATATCCGATATGTCAGTGAGTGATGGCAAAGTATTCTGTTTGTGTTTTGTTTTCACTTCTGTCGGCACTCCCGGAGTGCCACTGTTTTTTTTTCAGTAAATCTGAAAATCATATACAAATACTTGGAACGTAGGTATGTACCTACATACGTTTACTATCATCAAAACTTTACAGCTTTTGCACTTAAACTAGAGCTAAAACTTAGCGCTCTGCTAAAAACTTGAAGCGACGATTAGCAGCACACTTTATTGTTTTACACTATTTGCGCTGTAGCATGGTGCGGGTGACAGTTTCAGTAACATTTCGTTTCACTCTTGAAAGTTGCCGCGATTTACAATTTATGACTTAGTATTTCAGTTGTACCACATTCGTAATATATTAAATAATTAATAACTGTAGTAAATTAAATTAAACCCAACCAGAATGTTCTAATCAAGAAATAAAATCAAATTGAATGAAAAATTAAGCAAAGTGTTATGCGTATAACGTAACGCCATAGACGTATTTAGTGATGGGATGTACTGCTACGATGGATAGTCGATATTTTTTATAATAAAAAACGTATATTGTGCGTAGGTCAATTTTTATTTTTAAAAGGTCTAATTATACAACAGAACATTTATAGGGTAAGGTTGCTTAAAAGGTTGCTAAAAAAAAATACATGTTATTCGTCTAAACTCATATCAGAGTCAGGAACATCTGAATTGTCACTCAATTCATCATCTGAATCTGTGACGGATATTATTAACGATGACTCAATTATGTTGTCAATATGTATGTCACGATCCCAATCAGACATAATGTCCCTTTTTGTTTTATTCACGACCTTCGACCAGTCTTCAGGTTGAACATTGTTGATGGCCTCTTGTGTTAACGCCTTGCATAATATGCATGCACACACATGCAAACGGCGTATGAAGATGCGTGGATCATTCCAGAAGTCTGCGCGAACGAGGCGCGCACATGACATGCGCGCCCTCTTTAGTTTTTCTTTCTTACCATATTTTGACAAGAAGAATGTCACATTATTATTTTATCGCTTTATTCTTGTACGTTTAATTAATTTCATTATATTCTTTTATTGGGAAAACACAGTCATTATTATTTATTTCCATCCATCGCCCAACGAACACCATTGCCCTAACATTGGTCCTTCGAGCCGGATAAACAAATTAAAAATTAAGAAGAACAATGGAAGCGTTACGTTGAAAATTATACGGATGAAGAATTATTGAAGATTAGGAAGACCACCCTACATCCAGCACCTTAAGGCCTGAGGGAGTATTGGAGTAGCGTTACCGTGAGTCTGTTCCAATTAATTAGTGAGACGACAACGTGTTCCCCATAATTAGTATTATTATTGATTATTTCTCATAAAAAATCTTAAATTACCTATTATTAAACCTTACAATAATTACTTTACCTAAAACATGGATTTTAAAACCCTCGTCAAAAAACGAGGAAGTTTAAAAAGTAGACTGACAATATTTAAAAAATATATAGAAGGGATAGAGAAGTCTCAAGACATAACCAAGGCTCAGACGAAGGAGCTGTCATTTCGGTTAGCCAAATTGGAAGATTTGGATACAGAATTTAGTGTCATACAAAATGAGATAGACATCATTTGTGAATTTCCAGAAGAGCAATATACGGAGCGTGAAGAGTTCGAGTCTTCTTTCTACAGCCTAGTCGCGCGCGCTCGAGAGGTATTGGCGCAGCATGACATACCAGCCGCAATGGCTGCAGGCTCCGGCTCTTATTCGGACGCAGGTTCAAGTACTGCGATTAAAGGTGGGCCAAAATTAAAGTTACCAACGATACATTTGCCTACCTTTTCGGGTCAACATCAGGGCTGGCTCGAATTCCGAGACACTTTCGCATCATTGATACACTGTAACCAATCTATTCCCAAAATTAGTAAATTTCACTATCTGCGAGCAGCGTTAGAAGACAGCGCAGCCGTAATTGTTCAGTCGCTAGATTTCACTGCCCAGAATTACGACGTGGCGTGGGATCTGCTTTGCGATCGTTATGACAATCAAAGACTTCTCGTCAATAATCATTTACAATCCATTTTCAACATTGAACCATTATCGAAAGAGTCAGCTACATTGTTAAGAAACATCATTGACACGATCAACAAAAACCTTCGAGCTTTGAAAAATCTTAATTTACATACAGAACATTGGGACATAATTATCATTTACATTGTTTCTCATAAATTAGATCCAATAACTAACCGTGAATGGGAAGTTCATCGTTGTAACATCGGCAAGGAGTTGCCTACGCTGGAGAATTTTAAGGAGTTTCTAAAGAATCGTGCTGATCTATTAGAAACCTTAGACGGTCAAAACGAAGATTCCCTTCAAGTAAAGCGTAGACATGGTGATAACCGTCATAAATCTTTGATAGTAAACTCTCATTCACCATCGTCTAATCGATTTTCTTATGTTTGCCCATTATGTAAGAATAATCATGCAATTTATCGCTGTCACAAATTTAAATCATTTCCAATAGAAACCAGAATTCAAAAGGCAAAGGCTTTAAAATTATGTCAGAATTGCTTGCGCCAAAGTCATGACTCAGATGCATGCAGATTCGAAGCTTGCCGCTTCTGCAAAAAGCCGCTTAATAGCTTGTTGCATAATTGCAGACGTGAGATAGCTGCACCTGACACGTCAGTAGCTGATAACGCTATGGCTCTTTGTACAGCTTCACCGACGTCGCTGTCACCATCTGAGCAACCAAATTCTGAAAACATCAATGATAATAAAGTTGCTTTGTCAGCAATTCACAAAGGTTGTGTGTTATTGTCAACAACGCTACTCCAAGTTGAAGATTGCAACGGAGAAAAACATACTATACGTGCATTGTTAGACAACGGCAGCACTTCTAGTTTCATAACCGAAAGCTTGTGTAAAATCTTAAATCTGCCAATTACTTCAGCCTCTTCCCTTGTTGAAGGGTTGAATCACCAAACATCAAGAATCTCCAAACGATGTGATGTGATCATATCATCTCTTGTAGAGTCATACTCTGAAAATGTTCCTTGCTTCATTGTCCCTAACATTACTCAACCATTACCTACTTCAAAATTAGATCCCACATTATTTAACGTTCCACAAAATGTAAAATTAGCAGATCCAACATTCTCTACGCCTTCCAAAGTAGATATGTTACTTGGAGCTGAGATTTTCTGGAAGGTTCTTTACTCGAACATCATTACGTTAGGCAAAAACAAACCCACTTTAAGCAAAACCAAATTTGGATGGCTGATTTCGGGTTTAGTGCAACTGCAAAGTAAAACAAATACAGTCCATTGTAACTACATTAACACATCATACGATACTCAACTTCAAAATCAATTAACAACATTTTTTGAATTAGAATCTGTTTCTACTCGTACACAAATTTCAAAAGAAGAACAAGAATGTGAACAAAGTTTTATCAGAAATACACAACGCGAGTCAGATGGACGTTTTTTAGTTACCATTCCTCTGAAAGACACACCTGATAAATTAGGAAATTCTTACGAGCAAGCCTTGTCAAGATTCTTGTCTCTAGAGCGGAGATTTAATAAGGATCCAGTATTTAAGAAGCATTACTGTGATTTTATAAAGGAATACATTAACCTAGGTCACATGACAGAAAATAACAATCCTGTCGAAGATAAATATTCTTACATACTACCTCATCACGGTGTTCTTCGTGAAACAAGCCTGTCCACAAAGTTGCGAGTTGTGTTCGATGCATCCGCGGTGACTACTTCCGGGCTGTCATTCAATAACCTTCAGATGGTTGGTCCAACCATACAGGATGATCTTATAAGCATCTTGATTAGAATGCGTCAGCATAAATTCGTCGCAACCGCAGACGTTGAGAAAATGTATCGCATGATTAATGTTAACATAGAGCAGCGACAATTGCAACAAATCCTATGGCGTTTTGAACCTCATGAAAGACTCAAACAATATAAATTGAACACTGTTACATACGGCACTGCGTCCGCTCCTTACCTCGCAATTAGGTGCTTAAAACAGTTAGGAATAGAATGTCCAGATAAATCTGTTTCTGAAGTGATTCAGCATGATTTCTATGTTGATGATTTAATTACCGGAGGGTCAACTAAATCTGAACTTGTTGAAATATGCAAAGGTGTGAAAAAACAGTTAGAACAAGGTAAATTTAATTTGCGAAAATGGTATTGTAATCATCCTGAAATTATTGATACATTTATTGACGAAAATAGCAGTGATGGTTTGCTTAATCTTAGTGCTAATGAATACGCAAAGACTTTAGGTTTGCTTTGGAATTGTAGAGAAGACAAGTTGCTATTTTCAGTAAATATTGAAGAAAACAGTCATGTTTCCAAACGTACAATATTATCCATTATGTCACAAATATTTGACCCATTGGGTCTAATTAATCCATGCATATTAACTGCCAAACTTATATTACAGAAGTTATGGTGTACTAAGATATCATGGGATGAAACTGTCCCACGTGATATTCAGATTTCCTGGCAGAAATTTGTTAACTCATTATTATACATAAATAAAATTAGAATCAATAGATGCATAATTAGTTATTTTTCAAATATAGAGCTTCATGCATTCAGTGATGCATCAACACAAGCATATTCAGCATGTGTTTATATTAGATCAGCATCTGTCAATAATGATGTTTCAGTTAATTTAGTCACGGCAAAGAGTCGTGTGGCTCCCATAAAACCTATGACAGTGCCGCGCTTAGAACTCTGCGGCGCTCTACTTGCTGCTAGACTGACTCAAAAGGTAATTTCTGCACTTAGACTACACATAAGTAGTGTTGCATACTGGTGTGATTCGACAATTGTCTTAGGTTGGATAAAATCTGAGAAAAGTCACCTACTGAAACCTTTTGTTTTCAACAGGATACAAGAAATTCTTGACCTATCGCAGCCTTCAATGTGGCGTTACATACCTACAAGTTTAAACCCAGCTGATATCGGGTCACGGGGTGCAAATGCTGAGCAATTAGAAAGTTGTAGTTTGTGGTGGTCAGGGCCAGAATTTCTTATTCGTAATCAATTAGAGTGGCCAGTCCAACCCATACATACAAATGTGACAGATTTGCCAGAACTAAAAATGCAATGTAATGTATCAACAGAACATACTCATGATACTTATTGTTCAGATGTGATAAAACGTTTTTCTAGTTTTAGTAAAGTGCAACGTGTTATTGCTTATGTTCAGCGTTTTATATACAATTGTTTACATTTAAATAATAAGCGGACAGGATATTTAAAGATTCACGAACTGAATTCGTCGTTGAATTCTTTATGTAGATTTGCACAGCGAGAAAGTTATTCAACGGAATATAAGTTACTAGAAAAAGGTAAACAGTTACCAATTAAAAATATATTAATTAGTTTAAATCCATTCTTTAATAAAGATGATAACCTATTGCGCGTGGGGGGAAGGTTATTCAACTCCTATTATGATTATGATACAAAACACCCAATACTTCTTCACTCCTCACACCATATCACAAACCTCATATTTACAGAATATCATTTATTGCTAATGCATGCAGGTCCGCAACTGCTTTTAGCTACTTTAAGACATAAATTTTGGGTCATCGGCGGCAGAAACCTTGCACGGAAGGTTGTACATAAATGTGTTAAATGTTGTCGGTATTCTGGTAGAATCAGGCAACCAATCATGGGGAATCTTCCAGAAGAACGCTTACATGCTTATTTTCCATTTTCAAACACCGCTGTAGATTATGCCGGACCAATCATGATATTGAACCGAAAAGGTAGAGGTAGTAGATTAATTAAATCCTACTTATGTATTTTTGTTTGTTTGGCTACAAGAGCAGTACATATAGAACTTGTGTCCGATTTGAGCAGTGAGACCTTCTTAGCTGCTTTAAATCGATTTATATCACGCAGAGGCAAGCCCACCAACATCTTCTCTGATAACGGTAGATGTTTTGTAGGCGCGTGTAATGAATTATCGAAATTCTTGAAAAATAATTCAGAATCACTTGCGGAAAGAGCGTCAGAATTATCTATTAATTTTAAATTTTCTCCAGCGTATAGTCCTCATTTTAACGGTTTAGCAGAGGGCTCCGTAAAATCAGTTAAATTTCATCTTAAAAGAGTTGTTTCATCTGCAAATTTAACTTACGAAGAGATGAATACAGTTCTCGTACAGATTGAGGCCATTTTAAATTCTAGACCTCTTACTCCTATGTCTTCAGATCCCTCTGATCTTACAGCGCTCACGCCGTCTCACTTTTTAATTGGACGGACCGTAGCGTTGCTTCCTTTACCACAGGTTAAGGACGATGCTGCTGTGCATACTCTCTCACGTTATAAGAGAACGCAGCTATTAAAAAACCACTTCTGGAAAAGATTTTATAAAGAATATATTGCAGAGCTGCAAAAACGACAGAAGTGGCGAAAACCTGGAGAACAATTGCAGCTGGGTGAGATGGTGCTGATAAAGGATGACCAGGTCCCTCCCAATCGATGGCTACTCGGGCGCGTGATTAACCTGCAGCCCGGCACTGACGGCGTGTCTCGCGTGGCCGACGTGCTCACCACGTCCGGCACCTTGCGACGAGCTTACAATCGTCTATGTCCACTCCCAGTGAAGGATCAGAGCTGCACTCCTGGGGTGGCAACATGTTAACGCCTTGCATAATATGCATGCACACACATGCAAACGGCGTATGAAGATGCGTGGATCATTCCAGAAGTCTGCGCGAACGAGGCGCGCACATGACATGCGCGCCCTCTTTAGTTTTTCTTTCTTACCATATTTTGACAAGAAGAATGTCACATTATTATTTTATCGCTTTATTCTTGTACGTTTAATTAATTTCATTATATTCTTTTATTGGGAAAACACAGTCATTATTATTTATTTCCATCCATCGCCCAACGAACACCATTGCCCTAACATCTTGTAATAGGGCCAACATCTTATTTGCCGTAAATGGCGGCGAAGTATTATTTCTTGCGGCGTAACCTAAAAATAAACGAACTTATAAAAAAAAGTATTCAAATAATCATCAATCAGCCTAATCTAGTATCTGGTAATGTTTTTAAACTAGGTACATGCTACGATCGGAAAGCTGATTTTTTTATAAAGCTTCAAAATGGGAATTGAAATTAAAAGCATACCTTTTATTTGGGCCCAAATCAGCTCAATAGCGTTATACTGGCAATGGTAGGGTGGTAGTCGAAGGACCTGGTGGCCTTTTTCTTTTGCCATCTCGTCCAGAGCATAGGTAGGAGTTGGTGGCTTATGGCGTCGGACTAAGGCAATAAGCTCCGTCTTTAACATTTTTATATCTGCTGTAACTCCGTTTTCACTCAGCCACTTCACCAACTCGCTTTTGCGGTTGGATTGGTTTGGGGGTTTATTAACTTGCACCGAATGGTAGGGTGCGTTGTCCATTATTATGGTCATAGGCTCTTTTAAATTGTTTAATAGACCTATGAACCAATCTTTAAATTTTTCGTAATTCATCTCCTCATGATACTCCGTAGTTTTTTTTGACTTAAAAGCCAGCAAACAATCAGGGACGAATCCACTTGCTGTACCTGCGTGACAAATAATAAGGCGTTCGCCTTTGCCTTCCGGCACTTTGGTACACGATTGTGCCGTATCGTCGGTCCAACTTTTACCCACTGTGTGGTTGGCGTTTAGCCACGTTTCATCCAAAAAGACAACTTTGCTCCAATCACTTATGTTTTTGGCCTTCCTTAAAAATCTACATCTTGCTAGGGCAATGTCAGTCCTCTCCATAATAATCTTTCTTTTGTTAACTTTTTTGTAAACAAAGCCAATATCTTTTATAACTTGCCGTAGCGAAGTAATACCTCCTTTGAACAAGTCAGCTTCTTTTAATGATTTTAGAAGCTTGAGCAATGTGGGTAGCTCCATTCTTCTATAATAATCATAAATATGATTTTTAATAGCAACCTTAGCAAAATCATCCAAATCTGTGATTGGCTTCACCTTGGTCCGCTTTTTGTTGGGTGTCGATAATTTATTTTCAAACATCCCATCTTGGCCAATTTTCTCACGTGTTATACGCGAAACAGTATTGCGGCCAATATCAAGAGCTTCGGCTACTCGTTCTACAATATGATTCAATGGTAACAACGGTCCATTATTTTGTTGTTCTCTTTCAAAGTAGTCTCGGAGGCGAACAACAAGCTCCCTGGCCTGACTACCCAAAACAGTTTTTTTTGTATGCTTAGGCATGGTAATAACAACAAACTCAACAAACTTATAACAAATAACAATTTAACAAAAATGAAAACAAACAATGAAATCGTAATACGTGTCACATTAAGTCACAATATAACGCGCTTGCACTCGTACTCGCACTCACAGCATCGCACGGGTAAACAACATGGCCGCCGCGCCGATGCACCATAGAGCAAAAATGTTGTCACGAAAAAAAAAACATAAACCCGATTTTGATTATTTTATATTAGGTCCTTACATATGAAATTGGCGTTTTGTATGGAAGGAACAAAAAGTCGAATATTTTTTAATATAATATATTTAATTAATCAAAGTATGAACCATTGTTTTCAATGCACTTTTGCCATCTTATAGGTAGTTCATTGATCCCTTTACTAAAAAAACCAGTCGGACGGGAATCAATAAAATCTTTGAAGGCGATTTGGACTGCCCCATCGGAGTTGAATTTTTTCCCTTGCAAAAAGTTATCCAAATTGCGAAAAAAATGGTAATCTGTTGGAGCAAGGTCCGGGGAGTACGGAGGATGTCTAAGACATTCCAATTCAAGCTCTTCTAATTTGGTAGCCGTCTGTTGCGCAGTGTGTGGTCTGGCGTTGTCGTGAAGCAGCAGTGGCGTGGAGCGATTGACCAGCCTTGGTTGTTTAGCCGCTAGCTTTTCCATCATGGTTTGTAATTGCTGACAATAGACATCAGCTGTAATAGTCTGGCCAGATTTGAGAAAACTGTAATGAACAATACCGGCACTAGTCCACCAAACGCTTACAAGTAACTTTTTTGGGGTTAATTTTCGCTTGGGGCAGGATTTGGCTGGCTGGCCAGGATCCAACCATTGCGCTGAGCGCTTCCGATTATCGTAAAGAATCCATTTTTCATCACAGGTAATGATTCGGTTTAAAATACCTTCATTGTTGTGCCGGTTCAGTAATGTAACGCAGCAGTCGACGCGCGTTTGCCGGTTTGCTTCAGTCAATTCGTGAGGTACCCACCTTTCAAGCTTTTTAATCTTCCCAATTTGCTTCAAGTGAATTAAAACAGTTTTATCACTAACATCGAAGCCTGCAGCTAACTCGGACGTGGTTTGCGATGGGTCCGCTTCCACAATAGCCTTCAATTCTCCATTATCAACTTGGATCTCAGGCCGTCCACGGGGCTGGTTCTGCAGGTCGAAATTTCCAGAACGAAAACGTTGGAACCAAAAACGAACTGTGTTATCTTTTGCAACATGACCGCCATACACATCATTCACCCTTCGAGTCGTTTCCGCAGCACTAGTGCCACGGCGGAACTCGTACTCGTAAATAATGCGATATTTTAAATTTTCCATTTTGTAAAATGAGTGACGCAAACAGAAAAAACAGAAGAAAAAAAACAAATGAATGACGGTCATCGAAGCACAAATACATGAGTAAATAGCTGTACAAATTTGAATTTGGAATTCCTTACCAAAGAGGAGAAATTCGTGATTAAAGTGGCCAGTACGAAAAACGCCAATTTCATATGTAAGGACCTAATATAAGTACAAAGATAATTATGTAGCCATAAAACATTTATATTGACAAGTTTATACACGTAGCACACACGTAGTTACACTGCACAACTGAATAATACACTAATTTTCATAACAATATTAAAGAGAACTAGATTCACGCTGCGAGTATCGTTAGCGATAAAAATGAATTGCATAACCTCACATCCCTAGTCATGTGGTACTGACAAATGTCAACGTCATACGGGCAACTGTCACCCGCACCATGCTACAGCGCAAATAGTGTAGTCATCAACATTTACACTGTTTTACGGCTCATTTTAAATAGGTCGGTTTACTTTTAAACGGAGTGTTAACACTTCTATATTTTATGGGCCATAAAGCGTTACGTTGTTACAAATAGAAGTACCTAAGAGGTAAAGCCGTTATTATGTTATGCTACAAAGAATCTTGAAAGGAAGGAGCTAGACGAAGGTATATCTTCATCTGCCTAGCCTTTTCCCAACTATGTTGGGGTCGGCTTCCAGTCTAACCGAATGCAGCTGAATACCAGTATTTTACATGGAGTGACTGCCTATCTGACCTTTACAACCCAGTTACTGGGTAATAGATACCCCTTGATAAGATTGGTTGTCAGACTTTCGGGCTTCTGTCAAAGATCTACGTATGACAGCCGGGACGAACGGCTTAACATACTTTCCGAGGCACGGCGGGGTCTCGGTATATAAAAATGGTCACCCATCCACCGACCAACCGCACAAGTGTAGCTTAACCTGATCGATCGACTTGTGCGCCTGTTATCATTTAGCCACGGACCTTACTACCGGGATAAAAAAGTATCCTGTGGCTTAACTCAGGCCCACGGTCTACCAGTGTGCCAAACACCGAATTCCTTTCAGCAGTTAACGCTTGAAAAAGTAACTGACAGAATGTCAGACAGAGGTACTTTCACATTTATAATATTAGTATGAATTACAATAGCAAGAACCCGTCGTTATTTTTTTCTTGGCTCCTTTTCAGTGACACAAAATACGGTTACGCTTGTCTGGTTCCACCGTAACTTGTAAGGCTATGCCGTAGTGTAGGCGACAAATGACCAGATGTTTCTTTGCCTATGAAAAGTACAACTGCTGTTTATAAAAACTTTTTTACAACAAAAAAAAAAAACTACCAACTTCTAAAAAAAGACACCGCAAAGTGAAAAATAACTTTAATTTCGGAAGTCGGTGGCAAACACAGATATAGATAGACCTAGATAACGCAAGTGTCACGAACTGTATGAAAACTAAGCGTGCCTCTTTTTGACAACCTACTCTGACGTCACAAGCTCGCGCTCTCGCTCACGCTCACCCAGCCAACAGTAAGCAGGACTGAGCGCGAAAGTGGCGGCTTACGATTTTCGAACGTAAGCTGGTGCGATTTTTGGCACGCGAAGTAGTTGCTCTTGCGTTATCTAGGTGGCAAACTTGTGGTGGCAGACTATGCGAACCAAACGACACCGACTTCCGAAATTAAAGTTAATTTTCGATACACACTAATTACCCACTAATAAGTAATTACTGTGTATCGACAAAACTAAAACACTAGCGGAATGTTGCACACTTGTACTGAAAGCGATGAGGAAGAAGAGTGGGGCGCGTCTTCGTGAAAGAAAATACGTTTATTTGCGGTCAAAATGACGCAAAAAAGAACATAAACACAAAAAAATAATGTAATGAGGTATGGGGAAACATGCGCCACATCCACGCAAAACGGTTATCGCTCAGCATTATGCTGTGGATGGCGCTATCTGTATCAAGATAAAGATAGCAAGAGGTAGCAAGGTACCTGGCGTCAGTGCGACCGGTCCTTATAAGTGTTATAGATCAAAGGTGACTTTATAAAGGCTAATTTTATAAATTAAAATGTAAGACGGTTCATGCTCGTACCTAGTTCCATACTAAAACATAAGTTTAATTACAAAGCAGTGCAAGTCTTAAATAAAGCTCCACAACGTCTACTTTCCAGGGTTTAAAATTTTTTCTCCTCTTAGATTTAAGTAACACGTTTATTTTCGTAGTCAGGAGACCAATTAAGATTCATTTCTGAGAAAAATATGTTAAGTATATTTCTATTTGCATGACTGAGTACATTTTCAAGGAATCTCTCCGTTAATAAACACCAAGAAATCTGTCGAATCATCTTGCGATACAATTATTTACGTCGAAATAGACACCGAGCAAAAAAAAAGCAACGCCATCTTGCTCAAAATATAGCAAAATCATAATAAATCACGTTTCTTTTCGCTGCCTTTCACACAAAGCAAAAAAGTCTTTTATTTTCAAAGTGTACCTTCCAAATTGCATTTGCCGAATGATTGGCGACATTCAGACTTCAGATGTATAAAAAAAGAATGCCAATAGACAGAATCTTCGTTATTCTGACCACGTTTCTAGTATAAAAACGCGTAGCGAATACGTCTGACGTCAGACTGTGGTTGACATTCCGCTGTTCAGAACTTAGAATGCTGCGGTGGGAAGGAATTTTTATTAGAGCAAATATAATATCGTTTGAATGTTTTATTTGCCTGCCGATGATTTTATGTTCTGTTGGGTATAATCGCCGAAGAGATTGGTCGATGGGTTTTTAGTGCTGCTATGATAAGAACGGTATTTAATGAGCTTTATCGTGAAATAAAACCTTATAAACAGGATTTTATCCCATTGTCTCTTGCTAGGTATGTGAATCTTTTGTTGCGAATGCAACTAAATAGACCGATCATTTGAGAGACGCGTCTTATGTCCTGTTTCTGCAGTATTCTTAACCGGGGATATGTGACCAGCGGGGCAATTTATCAATTGGAATCGGTTTCATTTTGACAGTTCAACAACATTCACTGCGTTATTTACGTGTTGAGCAGACAAATTTTTCGAACTTATGAAGCAATGCATTAGCAATTTGCTTCAAAATTATTCAGATTCCAATTGATAGTGTGTTATGCAATTAGGGTGCTGGGTTTAATTATCGAATTGCGATATAATGTACATATTATTATTTTAAAACTGTTAGATTTTTAAATTATGTAAATATTTAAATCTTTAAAAATAAATGATTAATTTGTAACATTATAAAATAAACAAATACAATCGAAGCAATGGATTGCGATATTGACATATTGCCTTTCTCGATACTCAGTTAAAAGAAGAATTTCGTCGTAGTTTTTTGTCGAATCAATAACTTGTAAGAAGGCCTTTTACAGATTGTAACTTTAGGTACTTAGGTAGACTTGCCAAAAAGACATTTTCCAATGTAAACATATTCTAACCCCAACTGATAAATTCCTCTATAACGGTCAAACTCAAAGACTCCAGTTTGCATAACTAAATTCCTTCGGGATATCGCTGAACCGTCTTCGGCTTCATCTCTTGCTGCTCACGTCCCATCCGTGAACTACTTTGACCATTTTTCACCTTTATGCCTTTAGTAATAAGGTTGAACAGTAGACAACCGTCACTTTCCGCGATGATACTCGTATATCCGAGGACTACTAACTTTCAGTGCCGTACTTATCTAATAAAAATGCTATTGTAGCTAAAACCTGGGGAGCCATGTTTTATGTGCTATGTTATACAGGGTGACAATTTATAAGAATAAATAAAATTGAAGTATTAGTTTGAAATCTATACAAATAAATATAATGAAAGTGCTTGTTTGTAAATGTCAAATAACAGCTTTTTACTAAATGCATGTGAAAGTATATACGGTAGTTATGACAAAAAACATTTGTCTATCCATCTGTTTGTTCCGGCTAATCTCTGAAGCGGCTGAACTGATTTTGATGATATTTGATATGGAGATACTTTGGACCTGGGGAAGGACATAGTCTACTTTTTATCGACATATTACGCGAGCAGAAGTTAGTAATAGGTATGAATTGAACGCGGAAGACATGATTCGAACCCATAACGGGTTCGTATCATTTCACGTTAAAAGATAGAACGCAACTTGACTCAAAATTGCACTCCACCTAACTTTTGGTTGACTGGTACTCCTTATTGCACCTAGATTAAAAAAATAAGTTAATTATTTATTAGACGCAGAATAGATACACAAAATATAACCCCCCAACTGGACCTATTTGGTGTATGCCTCATAGCTGCGCTATGCAGGGATAAATTAAATAACTTAGCAAAACTGCGTGAGACGTGACAGGTATCGATGTCTAATTAAAATAAACCAATATAAATATATATTTGATGATATTTTTATTGGGGTCAACGACCGTAGGTAGTGTAATTAAAAAAAATACTTAGGTACTTCTAATACTTATGTGTTTAAAAATCTGTTTTACTTGTGCAAACTTCACAGACGTAATGGTCACTAGCTCCCGACAAACCTGTCGGTTTACTTGGGTGGCTCTGTCACTATACGAACAGTAATCGATCCTACGATTTGTTCGCAATTACTTTGTTACTGTACATAATTATTTTACTGTGTATCTAGTTGTGTCGTGTACCTACAGTGTGTGATTTGCTAGTGTGATTAATTTGTTCGTGATATTATAATTTGATTTGAACTGCAAACGGTTTTTCTATTGCGCAATAACCAACACTACCCACAGTATGCCCACAGTAATTAATCAAATATGCCTGATGATAACTAGATGCCAATAACCTACTCCTGGTGCTCCTGGTGTTTAAACACGATAAAAAAATAACTGATTTCTCAACTCATCCTTCAGTTAACTACGCTAACAGCGGTCGATGACCCCAAAAAAAACATCAATTCATATTTTTTGTCGTTTCATCGTGTTTCAATAACGATACTTATCCCGCATGTCTGCGGAGTTTCAAAGGTCAGCATACTACACATTGCGTTCTTTAGGTATCAACCACGCATATGACGCATACAAAAAATATTTTAGTAAAGAGTAATTGCTCATATACTAAAAATAAATAATAATATAATTTATTTCGCTCTCAAAGTACAACAAAAACTTAATCTATGTACAGATGTATGCAATGTTAGGCGTCTATTACAGACATATTTTTGTTAATGGAACTACAGGACATAAACGCAAAAATCGCAAGCTTTATAATTCCTAAAAGTATATGATCGAGTACATTAAAAAAATCAGAAACATATATGATATTCTTCAGGATTGCTAGTTAGATAGTGTGTTGAAAACATAATACAACTAATTTGATACGATAGAAAAAAATCATGAACATACCTCTAAAAAGTTTCTTTTTATAATAAAAACCATACTAATATACAAACAATCATTCTGATTTATTGTCAGTTTATTCTTTCTACAAGCAAAATACTAAAGCGCTAGAGTTTTAATTTTTTAGTCCAAACAATAGATTTTTTGTAAATAGATAATTGCTATTTTGCAATAAATTACCAGCGTTGTGTCATCGCGCTTCTCTTTCTTTTCTATGCAGTCCGACAGTGACCGCGCTTTCGGCCATGAAGTCCCCTTTAAAAGTAAACGCAATAAAACCATTTCCACATTCTGCAAGCTTCCTTTTCTTCGTAGGTACCTCTAATATCTCTTGAGTGAGAATAAGCCGTTTTCCGCAACTACTCTTGTCCCATGTGGCGAGAAACAGATGAGCAGCGTTTATTTATCTTTAAGCTAGACACAGAAATATTATCTCAGGAATTAATAAAGAATATTTATATGCGAGCAGTGAGACTGTTTTATTAATGAGATTACGGCATTGCAAAACTGAGCAGGGAAGTAACTGGTTATTTTGGGAGGTACAGACGTCAGCACATCAAGCTACCCAAAACTGTCAAATTTTCCCAATCAAACTTGAACCTTATACTGTAGCGATAAAGTTGAAAATCGATTAAAGAAATTTGACAAATTGTAGTAGCTTGATGTGCTGGCGTCTGTACCTCTCTGCCTGTGCTTTCTTAATAAGCTTTTTGACTACAGATTAGGATTCTATAGATCTTTTGATTTTAGCCTTACCTGCGTAGGATCATTAGCCATCTTTTTTAATATACAGGGTGGCATATATCGACGCACAACCTTTTACCGTGGATCAGTATATGATACTGAACCATTTTGACCGCATAGGTATTGCACTTTTCTATGAAACATTTATACAGGTTGAAATTGAAAACATGCGACAAATCGAAATGGGAGATTGTACTCATCATTATGAACAACTTTTACTATGGGACCAAGCCTGAAATCGCGAAAAAAAAAATCAGCTGTTCCCTACATTTTGACGAGTTATGCGAACATAAATGTAGGGAACAGCTGATTTTTTTTTCGCGATTTCAGGTTTGGTCCCATAGTAAAAGTTGTTCATAATGATGAGTACAATCTCCCATTTTGATTTGTCGCATGTTTTCAATTTCACCCTGTATATGGTATTAAATGCGGTAAATATCCTTGAAGCACTCTAGGTAATTTGAAGCAATTACTCAGAGTGCTTCAAGAATATTTTGACGCCTGAATGACTTTGACAGAGAGGCATTGTTGTTAAATATTTATGCAATTGTTTTGTAAAATTGAATAAACAAGATGGTGGCAATAGATTTGCACGACTCATAATGCGAAGCATTAGAGAGTGCTTTAAGATAGATTTTTTTTGCCTCCTTTCTGCTACTGTTTCTATTGTTATACTCCTGCTAGTAAACAGAACCTACTTACTTTATATACCATTTTATAGATAATTTAATGGAGATTAATTCAGTCCAAAAATTGATTTAATGCAGTAGAAAAGATCTACCACTAAAATATATACAGGGTGTCCCTGGAAGTATGGATCAAATTGAATAGGGACGTGGGCAAGGTCATTTCCAAAAGATATAGCAAAAAAAAAAACTAAAAAAAAACTAAAAAAAAAACTAAAAAAAAAATACTAAAAAAAGAGAAGAAAGATCGAATTCGTGAAAACTATCAGGCCTATCAATTTTTTTTTTTTTTTGATAGGCCTGATAGTATTTTTTTATGATTATTTTCTTTGAGCACTAAGCGAAGTGATTGAAAAAAAAATTAAAATCGGTCATAACTTTTGAACCGTAAAAAAATTCACTGACATTCTCAGGGTTAAAAAGTTTGGAAATGACCTTGCCCACGCCCCTTTTCGATTTGATCCATACTCCCAGAGACACCCTGTATATTGTGCAAAATTACATAAAGAAAAAAAAAAGAAAGGGAATAACTCATTCGACATAAAAATAGGTCAGCCCTTTGGTCATATGAAGAGTCGACCAATCGCTTGGCAATGTCCCGAAATACTCGATGAACACACGGATCCGTTAATTGAATACTAATCTAAAACAAATTAAACAAAACTTTCAACACCCCAGAACATTATCGTGTATAATTTTGCAACAAACTTTGTTACTAACAGACTTCAGTAGTATTTAATTAATCTAACAACTAAATAATCGGGAGGGTAGTCATTAAAATATAACAGTGAAAAGGGACTGTAGTAAATTTCCATGCTATTAGAACGCCTACGCTAAAAGATGTTTGTAGAACCACGGTTCCTGAAATTAGTTATACAGTGCTATTTTTTTTGCTAGCTAAGCTCCGCATTCGCGATGGTTATCGTTATCTATGGAGCGAATGCCTATCTGACCCCCAGAACCTAGTTACTGAGAAAAACCAATAATACTTTAATCGATATCTATAGGTACTAATAATAAATCTAGAAGAGTTTCCTTGTTTGTTTGAACGCGCTTCTGGAACTACCAGTCGGATTAGATAAAAACTTTTTACATTTGATAGTGAGATAAAAAGGCTTTAGGCTATTAACATCACGCTAGGACTCTTAGGAACAGAGCAAAAAGAAAAAAAATTAAAAAAAAAAAACGCTAAGCGAAAACAAAGTAATGGCACAGGCAGGTGATGCGAAGCCACGGGGTATGTCAGGGGAACAAAAATATTTACGCGGACGAAGTCCCGGGCAGAACCTATAGAATAGAATAGAGTACTGTTTATTATGTACACCATAATTATAAATTACAGAGATAAATATATAAATTTTACGAAGAGCAAATGGGCGGTCGACGGCGGTGGGTGGCGGTGGGTGATACAATAAAGTAGTAACGAATAGTTTTTGTACGTTTGTCTGTTTGTCTGGATGTGTGTTCCGGATAGGTGCAAAAAACGTCTGACCGACTTGGATGTTTGGCACTCAGATAGTTTATAACCTGGATTAACACATCATAATCAGCTTATAATTTTCCCATTGCTGGAACACAGGCCTCCTCTCGGTGAGAGGGAGTGGGCCGTAATCCTCCACGCGCAGTGACGGATTAACCCTTAATCAAATTAAGCAATTGCCTAGGGCATCACGTCTGGGGGGGCACCAGAAGAAGCACAAAAAAAATCACGTCTCACTCTCACGTCACCAAAAACCACACCAAAAAAAGTTTCTAGGACTAATTTGAAAATTCGCGCGTTTTAAGTTGACAGAGTCCGACCTAGTCATAACCCCGCTCCCGCTTGCCCACTTGCTGCCCGCTAGTGCATTCGGCAATTCGAATGTACCGGAATTGCGATCAGCCAAACACAAACCACCCCTTCCCGCGGGCCCCCCGCCTGGCGATTTATTTTCGTTGGATCCCGCTTTTGAATCCCTGTTTAATATTTTTGGCGTTGGATCCCGCAAAACATTATTATGTATTTCCGTTGGATCCTGAATTTAAAAAATGCAAGATAATTACGTTTTATTGTCGTTGAATCCCGAAAAGTATTTCTGTTGGATCCCGAATGCTTAAAACAATCTGAATGCGGGTACTTTCAACAACAAAATTGTTTATAATAAAATGAGGAGTTCACTAATGTTTCACCAAAACTCCGTTGACAAATTTTTAGTTTACAACCAACGTTTCGTATAGGTACTATTTATTTCACAAACAACTCATTTTCTATATACATAATCTAGTCGTTTCTGGCACTCGCCGGCCGCTGCCGCGGCACCGCTCGCTTCGTTCGCTCGGCTCGTGCGTAGGGGTCACAGTTTTAACCTTACCTAACCTAACATTTTTTTTTAAATTATTAACCTAGTCTAACTAGTTCGGTTCCGGGTAGCCCACTAAAAATAATCTCTTTTTTTCTATTAGCGCACGTCGATGAAAGAATGAGTTTCATTTTTAGGAAATTGCGTAATGATAAGTCAATATGTAAAACGTTTTAATTCCAAACGTTGTTTTATGAGATAAAATGAATAAAAAATGAATTGCTTGTTAAATAACACGTTATTAAACAAAAATTTATCAGTTTAGTTTATAAGTTATATGTCGCTTGCTACCGCGTCACCAATCCTAACTCTCTATATATTTTGGCTGCTGAGACCAAAACTACAAACGTACAAGTGTACAGGGATGTTTTATAAAATGCGGCTGTTACTTTACAATATTGTGGTGTCTTACGACTTCCAAGCGAACGAAGTCGCGGGCAGAAGCTAGTGTTTGATAAAGGTAAATCACTTTTCTTCTGAAATGTACACATGTTGTTATAACATGGGATTCAACGGAAATAGCAAACGGGATCCATTGTTAATACCTAAAAAATGGGATTCAAAAGTGGGATCCAACGAAAATAAACGGTACATCTCATCATCTTATTTTACAAAAAACTAATGTTTTTAGGCGGTAAAGGTTTAAAGACCGATTCTAGTTGACATACGGATAGGGGGCCCACAGGCGTGGATTGCTTAGGGCATCAAGTAGTCTTAATCCGTCACTGTCCACGCGGGCCCAGTGCGGGTTGGCAGATGTCACATGTCTTCGAATTTTTGGTTCTTGGACATGCCGGTTTCCTCACGATGTATTCCTTCAACGTTTTGAGAGCGGTGTTGACGAAATAATTTACACAAAGCAAAGCGCCTGTCTGGGTTCGAACCTACAACCTACAACTCGTAAGTCGCGGCCGTTACGACTTGGCCACCACTGCTCTCATAATTAACACATAGGGTACTTTGATCTCGGTAGTACGTTCCCATGGCATATTTTCCGACATCCTAGCAGGCAAACCCGCGGGCAAAACCAAGTTACCTATAACATTTTTAATTTGGATTTTATAACGCTAATTAGTCTTTTGTTCAGTTCCATGTTTATTGGTTTTTTGTTTACCGGATATTAAATTAAATTTTTCAAAGGAACAATGTTGTTTGAAATATAATAAGAAGTTACAAATAATTTATTTTGCTAGCTTACGAAGATACTTTATGAGGACTAAAAGGATATCATTAAATCTAAATTATGTTGCTGACTCTCTAATTAGGACTTCAAAGATTTTGAAAATAAATAAGATTATTGCCGGAGCTGCCTCATGTCATAGTATCAACCAATCGGTGGCAATGTGATGTGATGATAACTTTATTCCCACAGAACTTTATTTTCTATTATGACATTTTTGGGATGCATGAAGAAGCCTTCTCGTGTAGCGCAGTTTGTTCCGCCAGTTACTCAACTGAACAGAGCGCTCGGCGCATCCTGGACAGTTACACTCAACACCTTATTTGACTGGCCAATTCTTCCCTTGCGGTGGTAGGGCTTACGCCCGCCTGGCTCGCGACCACTCCCACCGGAGTCCGGCGTCAAGCTGTCTGCTGTGTTTCGTCGATGCGTGGGAGTTCCAGTGCCTTAGGCATCTTCTGGGCACGCTCGTAATGACTGCTGATATTTTCGCTGTGAGAATGTATTTTCATACGAATTTGTATGAATAAAAGTTTAAGATTTTATTATATGTTCATCTGAAATCGAAATGGGAGCTCCGTAGCATCACTGGATTTCGTACCGACAGTAACTTAACTTACCTGCCTACTTATTGTTGAAAACGGAGTTTTCAATCGCAACTCTTCTCCCTGAATTTCCTGTGAAAATCATTGTTTCCCATTGAGATTTTGAGTGGCGTCAAATTGCCAATTCGCTCTGTTGAATCTAATTATTTTATCGACATTAAAATTCTGAAATCTATTTCTATTTTATTTGTTGCTAGGTAAGGCTTGAAAAGTTATTTTCTGAGTGCTTGGCCAGACTGGCAGCGCGGGCGCGGGGCGTCGCGGCGTACTCAAACATAAGAACTTCGTTTGAGTGTCCATAGTGGGCACGCGGGCGCGGTGAGCGGCGCGGTGAGCGGCGGACTGCTCGGCGCGGAGAGCATGCGGGTAACTCACGCCTTAGCTCGTTTATACAAGTGGTCGCAGTGAAGGCGCGGGCGGCCCGCGCGGGGTCCGGAGTGTTCAAACTAGTTCGAGCTTTTTTCTAGTAAAAATCTTCTCCACACTCAGAACGAAGCCGCGCTCCACTGCGGACAGGAAGATCGCGCGCGTTCCCGCACCCGCGCTGCCCCCCGCCCACTCTGCCAGTCTGGCCAAGCACAATTAATTTAGTGCTAAATTAAAATAGAATGAAGGAACGCAAGCGCCCTTCTTCTATTGCGTTATTATTATCGCAGCAGTGTGTAACTTCGTGGCCATCCTAATACAACTATAAAACTGTTTTAAAAAAATATCGCAAATAACGCATCCGATATTGTCGGCCAATAATAACGCGCCTGGGGGAGAGAGCTTTTAAATTTATCATTTACACGTATAAAACTATGTCATTCATACTAATATTATAAATTCGAAAGTAACTCTGTCTGTCTGTCTGTATGTTACCTTTTCACGCCTAAACCACTGAACCGATTTAGATGAAATTTGGTATAGAGATAGTTTGAGTCCCGGAAAAGGACATAAAATAGTTTTTATCCCGATATTCCCACGGGATCGAAACTTATGCTGGTGAAACCGCGGGGCGCAGCTAGTAAACTTATAAGTGTGCCTGTGGGTACAGGCACACTTACCTAGGTACTATAGCAACTCTAGATGAGAGCGCCTTTATGTAAATAACCAGCGATACGATTTCACTTGGATATATTATAGAAAGACTTTACATTACCACAGTAAAGCTAGCATTTCCTCTACCAAACAAAAATACCTAATAAACATATTTGACACTTGCTTGAACGTTCGAATGGAACACACCCTCAATTATAACCAGCCTGTACTACTAAAGGTAAGGCTACATACTCGTAGATAGCCTCTACAGTACTAGGTAAATTTCATAAATAAAGTCAAACACTGTTTACCATCGTAATAAAGCCAGATAATTAAGTTAGAAAGTTCAAACTTGTTGATAATGAAGTTGGTCGAGATTTTATCACTAATAACTAAAGGTATGCTCAAGTTTGTTTCCCTCCATTTAGAGTGTTTCATTTATCATAATAAACAGGTATTGTGATACCGACAGGTATTCCAACGTTTCTAAACTAATATTATGAAGCGGCAGATTTTGTTACGAAGTTCTTTAACACGGATTGCGGTAGAAGTAAACTGGTAGAAATCGTCAAGAAGTGAAAACAAAACACAAACAGAATACTTTGCCATCACTCACTGACATATCGGATATACATTAAAACCGAGTACAACCCGAGGACAGCCGAACACATCTGAAGCGGTGTCGATTACGGTAACAGTGGCGCGAGTTCAATAGTTTTTTCCCATCTCAAAAAATGCCCGACGCGCGTAAAGAAGTTTTCACTTCAAAAATGTTATGTCCCCTTCAAGTGAGTTGTCTGTCTTGACTGTTTCATCATCATCATCAGCCTACAGCAGTCTACTGTTGGACATAGGCCTCTCCTGTTGCACGCCATTTAACTTGATTTTCGGCAACTCTCATCCAGCTGCTACCAGCCATCCTGCGAAGATCGTCGGTCCACCTTTCTTTTTTTTTTTTTTCGCTGAGAAATGCATTACGCATTCCCGCTCGTGGGGGACGAGACGGGGTATGTGGGACTCCTGTCGGAATGACACCGACAGTATACCCACTAAAACTCAGCGGTGTTCGGTGCGGTCGGTCCACCTAGCCTGAGGCCGTCCTACCTTACGTTTGCCGGTTCGCGGTCTCCACTCCAGAACACGTCTGGCCCAACCATAGATATATGAAAGAAGATTTATAATATATGAAAGATTACATTTCTATGGGCCCAACGGTAATCGGTATAGATATATGAAATCGGTCTTGATTGTGTGAATTTGGTCAAAAAAAAAAAAATCCAAGATGGCGGTTTACAATTTTTTTTTTTGTCATAGGTGTCGTTTTCTTGGTTTATGAGGGTGCTAAAGCCGATAACAAAGTCAAAATGAAAATCCAATATGTCGACAACTTTATGAGAGCTTCGAAAAACTTATACTGGCTCTGTATACGCGTATTAAATTCACATTTGCTCTTCTCTCTGTCTCAGGCTATTAGGTACGGTATATGTTTACGTCGTGTGGTACGTGTGTGCGTGCGATTTACGCGTACGGAATATCGTTCATGACGAAAAAAAAAAACTGTTATTAAAACATACGCTTTTTTGGTTTACAAATGTTTGCAATAGTTAATCCCTGGAAGCACATACCTACTAAGCCGATTACAAAAAAAAAACATGATAGCCTACGCTATTTCTAAGTGCGATAGGTTAGGTTCTATGTTAAAACACGCGGACGAAGTGGTGAGCAGAAGCGAGTTTCGTATATGAAAATAAATACTACTGTGGTCTACCTGCAAACTAGTCTGAACATACTTTCGTTCCAATTGACTTTAATTTACAAGTATACGATTTTTTTTCAAGAGGCAAGTGTTTTTCACAAAATAGATAATGTCCTTTTGGAGTTGGAGGAACAATTAACAATTAATTAAAAGAAGACATTATTCTAATCGCACGCACCTACATAAATGGTATGAATTTACCGTTTAACTATAAACTCAGATTTTATACCAATCCACAAAGTATTTTTTTTGGGCCAACAGCTTCAGTTTTATTATAATAAACACACTAAATTCTTATCGAAATCATACTATCCAAGTTATCGTCCATTATTGACATACTAGCATCTGCCTGCGACTTTGTCCGCGTGAAATTTCTTGTTTCCTCAACCCGCATCGCGCATCATGTCGCATCGCATCGCCTGCCCCCACTATTACTTAGTTTTCGCTTAGCGTCCTTTCTAATTTTTTTTAATTTTGGTGGGCTCCTAAGGGTCATAGCGTGATGTTCAGTCAAACAAACAAACTCTTCAAGCGTTATTATTACCCCCTTACTAACAAACGTATTATATCAGATGAACAGTTACACACAGATTTCTTTCTTTCAGTCGTCAGTAATTTGACTTTCCAAAGAAGAAGACAAAGCGTTGTGTAACTATACAGACGCTATACAACATTTATTAGTCACGCTATTTATAGAAGATTTACCGGACCCAGCAAACACGTAAATTATGTAAGAATCGAACCCTGACACAAAGGGCAGATGCTTCACCGCTCAACCATTTGGGTCAAGTGTATCTAGGGTTACCATTTACAAATTTGAAAAGTCCTGACAAAAAGTCGGACATTTTAATAAAAGTCCGGACATTTTAGTCACAAAATCCAAACATTTACCCGCTTAGTTAATGGTAAAAAGTGCGCTGAAAAATATAAAAATTAATACCTATACCAGAAACTAGAGTTAGGTAAGTTATATTATTTTACGTAAAACTATTTTTATTTCGAAGAAAATTTTTATGTTTGAACAAGTTGATTGTTTGCGATTTATTTTTGATCTCGTTAAGTTGATTGATGAAGTAGTATAGGTATTTTGTTTTTAGATGAATGAGGAGTTATTAAATACATCAACTATTTTTGTGGTGGGCTTGAATCCAGGTTCGGCTTCCATCCAGATTCACGAAGGACGCGTGTTTGGCGAGTTCCTGGACGATGGAGCCGTCTCCAGAACCCTCAGGAAGTTCACCCATACCAAGGAGGAACAATTATGGTTTGGGCAGGAATTCGTCTTGGAGGACGGACGGATCTCGTTTGGGTGCGGGGCAATATGACGGCAGAACGATACGTCCAACAGGTGCTGGGGCCCGTAATCTTGCCCCACAGAACACAAATGGGGCAAGATTTCCTGCTCATGCACGACAATGCCCGGGCACACACGGCGAGAACGGTAGCAGCTTGGTTACATACACATAATGTTAGGGCCTTAGACTGGCCTGCTCAATCGCCAGATCTAAATCCCATTGAGCATGCGTGGGATATGTTGCAAAGAAGAGCTCTGAAGGAAGTTCCTGAAAATCTGGCTACAGAAGATCAACTTTTTGCGCACCTCAGAAGGACATGGGACAATATTCCGCAGCAAGACATTGACAACCTTGTTCTGAGCATGCCGAATCGTTGCCCATGTGTTATGAACATCATGGGCGCTTTCTCAGACTACTAACTTCAAGTTTATAAACACAAATTAAATGATTTTTCTATTTTTTTCAGTTTTTACTCACAAATTAAAAGTTCATTCATATATGATTTCCGTCTATGCTTCATTTTTTTTCCATAAAATTCTGAAATTTTAATCTAAGTACCTTAACCATTATTAAAAAATGGTAGAATATTAAATAACGTATCTTTTAAATATATACATGTCATATAAATAATTAACACATTGATAGTAATTCGCTTTTTTAAAAATATCCCTAGACCGTGTTGATGTGTGTATTAAAGACTTATTTGGTACGAGTATTAAGTAAGTACTTACAAGTTTTATTACTCCAAAGCCAAAAAATCCGGACAAATTAAAGAGCCGGACAAAGTCCGGACAAAAGTCTAGAAGTCCGGACATGTCCGGACAAATCCGGACGGATGGTAACCCTAAGTGTATCCACCCGGTAACGAATCTAGTCCACTATTTGCATAACGCTGTGTGGTTAATTAACCGTATTGTAGGGATAACAAAACCAGTAGAGTGTACGAAACGTCTTAAATTTCTCTCCATTTCGGGTCTATGTTTTTCCTGTTCTGTAATGAATTAGAGATACTTAATTAAACATGTCTTGTATTTTTTGAAGTGAAAACTACTATAAGCGCGTTGGGCATTTTTTGAAATGGGAAAAAACTATTGAACTCGCGCCACTGTTACCGTAATCGACACCGCTTCGGATGTGTTCCGCTGTCCTTGGGATGTACTCGGTTTTAATGTATGTCCGATATGTCAGTGAGTGATGGCAAAGTATTATGTTTGTGTTTTGTTTTCACTTCTGTCGGCATTCCCGGAGTGCCACTGTTTTTTTTTCTTGTTCTGTAATGAATCAGAGATAATTAAACATGACAGTCTTGTAAGAATATGAAAAGATTTTGTCTCTTATTCTGTATTGCGAATTTACTTGGAAACGAGGAGGAGTTTATGGAAAAATAACTTTAAATCCTACACCATAAAGTTCAGTTTATGCTACAGTTTCAAACATTTTATAACTTTTTCAATAGTACTCTGAAATAAACTAAATTACCATTAAAATAAAGTTGATATTTCTTTAACTTGAAATACCATCAATTTGAAACATAGGTACATTTGAATAGACTATGTACGAGTTGAATATTTAGATAAGGTGAAGTGACATTTTTGTACAAAATCGTTTGTAATCGTATGTTGTATTTAAATTAAACTAGTGTTAGGGAAGTGAAAACACAATTAAATAACAGAATTATTTAATAATCTAATAACTAATCACATGAATTATGAAAAGAGTTATCAACCATAGTAAAATTACAGTCAGAGGAACAAAATCATCACTAAACAAATTAAAGAAATAACAAGATACCAGAAGGCCAATTCTCGTAATTCAAAACGTTCAAAATCTAGTCACACAGCGACAAAAAAATGTCAAGAACTTGTCAATTTGTAGGGAAATTACAGGTATTTTTGACAGCTTTTTTTTTTTTTTTTTTTTGGGTGTGAAATCATCAAATAACTTCTCCCGCTCTGGGCGGAGCGAGAGGGCGTGTCAGACTTTTACTGACTAAAACCCACCCGTGTTCCTTCAGTTGCCTGTGCCAGGGGCCACGGTATCTCTTTCGAACAACCCGCGACCCCGGCAGGCTTCGGTCCTGGTTGACCCCGTCAGTATTTTTGACAGCTTGAGACTGAGATCAGACTGAGAACGTTCTTAAAATTACGAGAATTTCCCCTCTGATTACACCGAACGGCTGACAGATAGTGCTTCTACAAGCAACGCTGTCAAAAAGCATAGACCACCAAACAAGAACCAGAGAGCCTGACTCGCCGCCTGCGGCAGCCTCCTTTCAGTGACCGCGTCCTCCGCGCTCCTGGGCCGGGTAGTAGTATCCAACACTAGTGTGCTGTGTATCGTTCGTATAACAAAAACGGTTCTTATGACTTGACGAAATATCGAGGTTTATTCATAATATGTAAAGTACGTTAAATATTAATGCATTATCATACACATAAAACTTCCGGAATTAATTCTCTAAATGATGTTGAAAACCGGATGAAAACCCGTTACGCAGTTTAGAAAAACAACGCGGTCACACACACAGACAGACACGAAAAGCGACTTTAATTTATAATATGTATAGTTTAAAATGTTTCTAAGTCTTATAAGGCCACAAGTGACCGCTATAGTACGGTGTGGCGTCGGAGTGAGATGCCACAAACTGTGCAGTCAAAATTTATTTATACATTTTCTTTGATGTCGTCGCACACTTGGCACTTGAGTTGTCGCGTCCGAGCCACAAGAGAGCAGCTGTCTAGTGGCTGTGTCTAGCCAATACTTTTTGTAGAGGAAAATGCATAGAAAAGTGACGATAACAAGTTTATATTATCGCGTTCGAGCGACTACCCGCCGCGAAGGGTTAAGGGTGTTAAAACTCCGATAAACGTCGATCAATGTAGGCAATAATATGAACTGATTGGATTGTTTAGTGAGAATAGAAGAGTGATTCCCGTATTTATAAGGACAGTGACATTCTAGTCTCAGTTTTTAGATCTGTCAACATAGCATTATCAGCCTCTAATGTACTGCTGGAACACAGGTCTCCTCTCTATGAGAGGGGGTGGGCCGTAATCCACCACTCGAGCTAATTGCGGGTTGGTAGAATTTTTAGTTCTAGGACATATCGTTTTCCTCACAATGTTTTCCTTTACCGTTTTGAGAGCAGTGCTGATGAAATTATTAATTATACAATATAAGCCATAATTAACAAAAAAAAATTGACATTGATTTTTACTGATATTATTGCAACTAGATAATTGACCTTAAGTTCATTGAATCATTTGCTAATAATTGATACTATCGATCGATCAGTCGGGTTCATTCAGTATTCCTTCATATTTATTAAGAAGAAGTGTGAAACTCTGTGCCAACGTTCCCTCCACTTCTCTCTGTCTGTGTCTTCCCTTCCACTTTTAACCCGTCTGCCTTCAAAGCAAGAGTGAACAGGCATTTTTTGGGCACGCTGGTCCCATCATAGACCTCATCCATCGCTTCTTATCAGGCGTGATCGAGGTCAAGAGCAGGCCATTCAGAAATAAAAAAATGTGATCTAGAATTTGGTCTAATCTGTTTTTTATTTTACTTTGCTCTTGAAACTGTCGCGTATTACAACAAACGCTTCGTGAAATAAAGGAAGAGGGAAGCAATTGTTCAGATTATTTTGACGTGAATACCTCCGAGATTCTATGGGGTGGACTGACGATATGGACAGTTTATTTTCCAGAGTAGTTCTACCGCTATTGTTGAAAACCCTTTGAGGGAGAATTGTGGGTAGAAATAATAGCGGTTGTTGTGATTATTAGAATTTGAGTTATCAGGACAGTTTTACTAATCCGGGTTGGCCTAAATATTTGTGTATGATATTCCAGTTACCTTTTGTTCAATGTGACAAAGATGCACATATTTAAAGTATAGAACTAGAGAGAGAAGAGAGAGAGAAGGAGTATACTGTAATTATTTATTTATTGAAAGTGAAGAAAATGTGTTTTTTTTTTTAATCCGACAAAGATATAAAAGGTTGTGTTTATTGTGTTGCTTATTTGAAAAAAATAAACCACTTTTGGTTGATTTTTCAATCGACAAACAATATTTTTTTTTGGAATAATATTGACGTCTGACAGTTTTTGTATGGAAGAACTGTCAAAAATTCAAAATTCTTCCTCTGATAAAATTATCTGGCGTTGGAAAAATCAGCCCTTAATGATTGTAAATAAGATTCAAAATAGGTATGTAAGTAGGTCGGTAATAAGTAATGTCAGTAATCAAGTTTTATCCTATGCAAATATTAATTTAGAACTTTACTTACCTAGGTATATAATTTTCCCTCGACAAATGTTACTTAGAAACCGCCCAAACTGCCCCAAACTGCGAATAGTTTCAAGAGGTGTCACCTGGAACTACCACTACCTCTCGAGGCAATCTCCATAACGAGTTGGGAAGACATTTCGCTCCAAATTTACTTCCGAGTAATCCTGTAACGGACAGGGCAGACGAAGTGATGACAAAGCGAGATTAACGAGACTCTGACCTTCCTACGGAACACCAGTTATTTCCCTGAAAAACCCAGTTAATTGCTCAAAGATAACGCTATCGAATAAATTAACGTCCGTTTTTAACGTTAAATCCGCCCGAGATTTATTTTGGGTAATTTGCGCTTTTTGCTAACGTCTAAATTAAGTCCGTTCAAAAATAAAAAGTCAGCTTAGTTTGGTTCTTACTAAATAAACGGTCATTATTAAGCTTGTTTATTTTTCTGGGTGAGTCTCGAAACTCTCGAATTGAGAGAGACATTTTTGCATATTAAGGAGGCGTACCGTCTAAGAAACTACCCTTTATTTTTTTAAACAGCGATGTAATAACTTTTTGCCTATCATTTAGTAGCCGCAGAGTCATTAAATAGTAGATAGCAAATAGCGAAGTTTCACTGAAAATTCACGATGAAAAACTTTGGGAAAGAGGTAAACTATTATTAAACAAAACTTATTCCGCAGCCTTAAAGCTTGCTCGATGCTCAAGTTCCAAGTAAATTGGCAAAAGCGTTGCATTTCCAATGGTTTACTTTGTATTACGTACACAGCGAACTTTGGAGACCAAGTGACATAAAATAAACGGCATGTTTAAGTTATTAGGCGAGTAGGAAATGTTGTAATTAGTTCCCTTAGAAATCGTATTTAAGGCAATACGAAAACTGTTGGTCTGTCTATTAGACAAACTATTGCTCTTTGAAATCAAAACATTCTCATAGTCAAAGTTGGTGAAATGTACGGAAAAACCTACAGCCTAATTGCTTAACACATAATTAAATTGCAATATACAGCCTGGTGCACATCAAGCTACCCGAAACTGTAAAATTTTCCCAATCAACCTAGAACCTAATGCTTTAGCGATAAAGTTGAAAATCTATTAAAGAAATTTGACAGATTGTAGTCGCTTGATGTGCTGGCGTCTGTACTTTGCAATTGCACAATTTACAATTCAAAAATATTCATTGCGTTATTTACGTTGTAAGCAGACGATTTTTTCAAGCAAATGAAGCAATGGATTAGGAATTTCTTTGGGAAAATCTGAAATATTGTTATTGAAAGTGTGTTTCGCCAATATTTACAATTATACAATAAAGTAAAAAAAACAAACAAAAAGCTCTAAGATTTGCACATCACTTAGAAGAAACCTTTCAGCCAAATGACGTCTCTGTGGACAACCTACAGTTTGCCAATATTCTGCAAAATCAAAGAGTAAAGCTTGTGTTGTGACCCCAGGACCTGAAAAAATCTCCAGGGTATGACCTTATTACGGTAGAAATCCTAATACATCTCCTGCGTAAAGCCAACGTCAAACTTACCAGACTCATTAATGCTAAGTTCGTGTTAAAGCATGTACAGTCACGTCTAAAAGTATGTATACACTTGGCAATTTTCAATTGCGATTTTTTCGTGAAAAAACGAATGCAACGTTGAAATACGACACATGGGTCCGAAAATACTATTTTCGTAATAACATAAAATTTCATTCAAAAATAAAGGAGAAAATCGCCTTTGAATAAAGCCAAGTGTATACATACTTTTAGACGTGACTGTACCTGAGCCATGAAAAGTTACAAAAGTATAGCTGTATGTACAGCTATAGTTCTTTCAATTATTTTAACTCTGACAGCTGCAGCCCAACAGCAACCTTATTACAACAACAATAATGATCACTGTGATTTTGACAGATTTAACAGTTGCAGCAACCCAACAGCTACCTTATCATCACGATCTTAAAGATCATTACGATAATGACAGTGATGCAAAATTAGAGGTAAAAAATTAGAACTACAGGAAAATAACTATGAATGAACTGTAAATGTATAGCTGTATGCAAATACATCTATACTTTTGTAACTTTCCATCGCTCAGTTACATGCTTTAACACGAATTTAGCATAAAGAGTCTGTAGGTAGGTACCTGGATCTTTTGGAATGAAGTTCTTTATCGCAGCTTGCGGTAGGAGTAAACTGGTAGAAATCGTCAGGAAAAAAAAAGCGTTAAGCTTCCTCAATGCGACTTTCTCTCTCTGTCATATACAAAAGAAAGAAAGAGATATAGGAAAAATATAACAATAATGTATACTCCTGACTCCTAAGTCACAGGTATTCATAGTTTAGGAGTCAGGGTTTCAACTTTTGTGCACCTTAATTATTGTGAACTTTAGCTACATAGATATTAAGCATATTGTAAGGACTTGTATCAGTAAAGTATATATTATTATTATACTAGATGGCGTATTAAATTCACACTTTATCTCTCTCTCACTCTCTCTTTCCATTATATACGAGTGTGTGTGCGTGCGAATATTGCATTTATGGAACTTCATTTCCGACGACTTTTTTTTTACAAGGAGCCCTTTACAAGAAAACTAAAGACTTGTACTATCCCGTCCTACAAACTCAAGGTATGTAACAAAACTCGTACCAGTGATTTACAATTTTAACAAGTTCATAAAGTCGTGATGAAGATTAATACCCAAGTTGAGCGCTACTTATTGGAATTTGAAAGAGGGTAGTCGGACGACGCCGACGACGCGTTCAGTAACAAAGTTTTACTATACATTGATAAATTGCAACCACTCTTGCGGAATACGATGACTGATAGCGCACAGGCTGCTATATGAAATATTATTTAAGCATTTAGTTTTTTTTTACCCGACTACGGCGAAGCAAAAAGGAGGGTTATGATTTTGACCGGTATGCATGTATGTACGAGTATGTATGTTCATCTGTTCTCTCATAACTTAAAAAGTACTTTTAACAATTTGACAATTGAGGTATCGTTAGAAGCGTCTTGACCGTCCGCTGGTTATAGGCTATGTGACCTCACACTAAATTCAATATGGCCCCCTCTAGAGGACATAATGTAATGACTTTAAAAATAAATATTTTGGGATGGTGCCTTGTCGGGTATCAAATGAAAGGGCTTAATTAGCACATTTCAAAAATATAAGTCTTAATGAAATAAGCCCCAAAATAATTAAATAAAAAAAAAGTTTAAAAACGAAAACCCGACTACTGAAAAGGATGAAACAAGAAAGTACCTTCCCGTGGTCGCATGCTACCATAGCTTATTTAGTAAAGCGGCATGCGACCACGGTAAGGTACTTTCTTGTTTCATCCTTTTCAGTAGTCGGGTTTTAGTTTTTTTGTTTTTGAAGTTGAAGGTTGTACAGACACGTCTTTCTTGCCCTGAAAACCTACAGTTTATTCGCCGTGTGTAGGCACGGTCGTCCATGTTTTATGGATCACTATGGAAGCTTGTTGATGGACACGTTTTTTTACTGCGCTGTTTATACGCCGTACCATAAAGAAACCGAGTCGTGAACAAAGGGCCTCAGCCGGCGATTCGTTAATTGGACGAGAGTAATATTGAGAGTGACATTTGAAGGACGCGTAATATTCCGTTACATGACAGAGAATAAAGATATATCTTCCTCTCTATCTCTCACACCAAATCTGATTATTGGAAGGAAGTTCTTTAACAGAGGTTGCGGTAGGTGTAAACTTGGAGAAATCGTCACTTAACGAAAAAGCGATAAGCTCCATGCGACTTTTAATTACATAACTAGCTGCGCCCCGCGGTTTTACCCGCATAAGTCTCGATCCCGTGGGAATATCGGGATAAAAAGTACCCTATGTCCTTTTCCGGGACTCAAGCTATCTCTATACCAAATTTCATCAAAATTGCTCCAGCCGTTTGAGCGTGAAGAAGTAACAAACATATAAACACACACACACACACACACACACACACACACACTCACAAACTTTCGCCTTTATAATAATATATAGTGTGATTAGAAATCACCTACAGAGTAAGTACCTGAGTACACAAACCTAAACGAATACACGCAACATCAAAAACGTTTCAAACAAAAGACTGCGCAACGTAAAGGCAGTAATCCAGCATACAAACGATGCAATAAAACACAGTTTAGCTTGTATATTGCATCCGAAGAACAATCGTTAGTCGCACGTGTGCGCGAACCCCAGTAAAAAGGTCCTTAAGTGTACCACGTACCTAATAATATATTTCATTGAAGTCTGAACTAACATTGTAAGAGAACGTTGTGCTTCCGGACTGGAGTTTTGTTAGTTGAGTTTACAATTTATTTTGCCTGTGATTTTTAATTTTGTTTCAATAAGGGATACCATCTAGCTAGACTATAGATTCTCAACGGGGACAATAAAGCTCTCCCTTGTGGGCGTTTGAGACTTTCAGGGGGCCCAGTAGAAGACCTAGAGAAAATAATATACTTAACATATCTTACGACTACATAATAAATAATAAAAATAATAATCGTGGGAATCATCATCTTCATCAGCCTATAGCAGTCCAGTGCTGGACATAGGCCTCTCCCATTGCACGCCATTTAACTCGATTTTCGGCAACTCTCATCGAGGTGCTACCAGCCATCCTGCAAAGATCGTCGCTCCACCCAGTCTGAGGGCGTCCCACCTTACGCTTACCGATTCGCGGTCTCCACTCAAGGACACATCTACCCCAACGGTCATCGGTTCTACGGCTAATATGGCCGGCCCATTGCCACTTCAGCTTGCTTGTGCAATCCTGGAAATAGCTGTGTCAGATTCGCGACAGAAGGTAGGTAAAAAAAAAAGTAGGCTCTGGAAAAAAATGTATGCTTAAAGTCAACGATGTTACTATACCGAGTGTTTTAGAAATGTGGGGACCGGAGAGAGATCAGGCGCAGTACCAACGGCTTTACCTTTACGTTCTTTCCGAGCCACGGGGGTATCATACTACCAACTTCCAAACTCCGGGTTGCTACTGAGAAATTCCTAATTGAAAACCTAATAATACTTAGTCCGACCTGGGGATCGATCCCAGGACCCCAAGCTCAGCAGTCGCGCTTGCAACCACGAGACCAACGGGGCAGTTAAAAAAATGTAGAGATAGGTTACAAAACCAACATTCGATCATCAAAGACGGCACAAAGTCACACGGTGAAATGTCACTTGATGTGTATCAAAAATTCAAGATGGCGGCGTTATGTTATTATGTTCGTCATGGTCGTCGATTTTGCCCGCCAAAATAAACTTGTAGGGCTATACCTCTTTTTACTTACAATAGGTATTATTGGCCAACAAAATTCTTTTTTGTACGAAAAATAAAGAATAAAATTTTTGTTATAATAAGAAGGATCAAAGATTATCGCTCGGTAATATGAACGAACGTATTTGAAAAGAACACTCATAGTCATCCCGCAGGACCTACCGTGATGTATCGACGCCACAACCAACCTGTAACCGCAGCTCGTAGCTCGCAGCTCTACGCCATTTTATTTTCCTTTGCGGGAATGCAGGCATCTGCATTCTTCGAAATAATCCCGTGGAAAACTTGTATCGGAGTTTTCAACTGATTGGGGACATATTGCGCTTGAATTTGGCTGTTATTTTTTTTTTGTAGGTAAGTAAAAGGTAAAATATGGTAAGTTCACTTCCGTTGATTATTCATTTATATCAATAAGCATAATCAACCTGTAATGTTCCCACTGCAGAGACACAGGCCTCCACTCTTCGAGAGGGAGTGGGCTATAATCTACCACGCGGGCCCAGTGCGGGTTGGTGGATGACACATGTCTTCGAATTTTCGTTCTAGGACATGCCGGTTTCCTCACGATGTTTTCCTTCACCGTTTTGAGAGCAGTATTGATTAAATTATTTACACAAAGTAAAGTGCCTGTCTGGGTTCGAACCCACTACCTACATTTTGTAAACCGGAGCCCGTATTTCAATAGAAATGAATAAATTATTGTTAACAAGTAATTTATTTATTCACCTTTCACCACCACCATTTTAGCGTTAATAACGGTAGGTATATTCGAACTTACAGCCAATTCTGTAACTTTTTCTACAAATCCTTGCCCTTAAATATAAAAGGTGGTCGTTACCATCTAGTTTAGACTACAAAATTCCCTAGGACAACAACAAAAACACTTCAAATGATTACCAAGAAAAACTAATACAAATAAATGCTCAAAAGAAAACTATAGCTCAAGTAGAAATAAACCTTCCACAATAGTTCCCAAGGAATTTACCGCATAGCTTGCCCACAATTTGCTTCATCACTCGGAATAATTGCTACGGACAGGCTTTCAGAATTCATACGAGAACGCTTCGCGTGGAAAGAATGTTGCTCAGTAATTTTTATTATACCCTAATATAGGATATCGTTAATAGTACCGTCTAATAGAATTCTTTCGAAAGGCATTGTTGTCGAAGGGTTGGTGACCTCTTCATCGAACTAACTTGTATAGCCTTGGTCGCTTAGGGCATGACCTAAACTGGTAGATAATAGAACTACTAATCTGATTCGTGATTTATTTGCCAAAAATGTAAACAAATATGAGTTTATGGAAAAATAATTTTAAATCCTATATAATAAAGTTCAGTTTACGCTACAACTTCAAGCATTTTTGTAGCTTTTTCACTCTGAAATGAACTTAATAACCATTATAATAAAGTTGATATTTGTTTAACTTGTAATGATATTAATTTCGAACATACGTTTGAATAGACTTTATATACATACATAAACTGACGGACACGAAAAGTGACTGATTTATAATTTTCTTTAATTAATATAATTATTTTTGTTGACAGAACTGTTCTTGAAAGAACATGCAACGGATTAAGTATTTGTATAAAGGAAGTGTTACAAGTGCTTATAGTGAATAAAACTTGGGAACTTTATTGATTAAAAGTTTAGCAAATAATTAATTTAAGTATTTCGTTTTATTATTATTTACACTAACTGTAGGACACACGATTCTATCCATTTATTGATATGTTTACCTATCATGATTTTAAGTAAGAACTTATAAAGCTTTTTAAATAATAAAGATTCTGTAAAATACGTACCTACCTAGAATGGTGAGCGGCCTTCAATAAAATTCGGTGTTACAAAATTTACGCGAAGCCGACGCTTCAAGCTGATAAATTAAACTTTAAATATTAATAAACCCGCCATTTTGTCAGTTAAGTAATTTCATGAGAATATAATAATTTCGTACATTGACGCAGTATTCCAAGCTGTCTGTCCGATAACTCCATTAAAAAATGTTCGGCAGGAATATGACGATGCACGTGAAGAATTATTTATCGACGAAATGTTTTTTTAATATTGCAATTTTTGCTGCCAGAATTTCCAAACAGGCCTGATACGCTTTTGGTATGGCTTTTGCTTCTTTTTTTTCCAATCAGTCTCAATTTCAGGTCTATTTAAAATAGTATAAAATATATTTTGGCGGAAAAAGCAAAAAGTTTTTATGATTGGATTATTTTATATTTCTCAGCTCATGTTTGAACCTATTATGAATATTTAAAATATTATTTCAATTAAGGCGGTACCCCGACCAAAACCGCGTTTTTCTTCGTTATTCAGAGGCTATTAACTCAATAATTATGAGAAATAAACTACATCTGAAAGCACATTATTAATGTTCGATATGCTATCATCACATTCTACGTTATTATTTGTTTTATATATACATTTAAAATCTCCTTTTAAAAAAGTGACTAAAATTATTGATTGAATTCATTTTTTGCTAAAGTTGACGTTCTATTAATTTGAAGATTTCACCAATGGATAGATAATTTAAAAATCTAAATAATCCATGTTTTAATTTATTTAAAAAGATCGTAATTCTTATTTTAATAAAATAATTCCAAAAATTTTTCGAGTTTTATGATAAGTGGGCGTGCGCAGGGTACGCTGCTCGTACGAGGAAGTCTTGTCACTCTCTGTCTCTGTCGCGAATGCTGAAGGTTATTTGGTCGGGGTACCGCCTTAAGATGTTGCTTGACAATAATCCTGTTAGACTAATTTCTTATTTTTCTTTTTGCTTGAGTTATTATCAAGCCATAAGACGAATGCCCATTAAGTTTGTAGGATTATGTTCTAGACATGACTGTCTGTATTTTATGAAGAATTAAGAACTAACCGTACTTAATATTATGCCTTACATCTTCAATGTACAGCTTTGACTCACTTCTTCCCCACTGCTCAACTCGATTGCTCAACTAGTTGAGCAGTTGAGCTGTAGGACATAGTTTGTATTACCGAACATTTTATGCTCTATAGCTCAACTATTTTTTGCTCAACTTAGTTGATCAGTAGGTCACCCTGTTATAAAATCGAACAATATAACCTACTGCTCAACTGTTTTTGAGGCACTGGCCACTAACGAGCCCTCACGGCGGAGGATGCTGTTGCCCTGGGTGGCGTCGTCTTGGCGGTGTCCTTAGACATCGCCAATGCCTTCAATACCCTGCCCTGGAGTTGCATCAGGGAGGCACTCTGGTATCACCGGATGCCGACCTACCTCTGTCGCGTGGTCGAGGCCTATCTGACGGACAGGGTCGTCATATACCCCGGTCATTAAGGAGAGTGGAACCGGCGAGAGATGTCATGCGGTGTCCCACAGGGATCAGTCCTGGGGCCGCATCTATGGGACATCGGGTACGACTGGGTGCTGCGTGCCGACCTCCCTAGCGGCGTCAGCGTAGTTTGCTACGCTGTCGATACGCTGGTCCTGGCGCAAGGGAGGTCGCACCAGGTGGCGGCTGAATTAGCGACACGCGGGGTTGCGACAGTCGTTGAAAAGATCCGGCAACTGGGACTCGAGGTGGCCCTGCACAAGTCCGAGGCCATGTGTTTTCATGGCCCTCGGAACGCGCCACCGTCGGGTTCCCAAATAACGGTAGGAGGGGTTCATGTCGGCGTCAAGTCGACTATGAAGTATCTAGGACTTGTCCTCGACAGCCGATGGAACTTTGTGGATCATTTCCGTCGTTTGGTTCCCAGACTGGAGCGGACCGGGGCTGCCTTGAAGCGGCTCCTGCCCGATCTAGGGGGTCAAAACGCCTCCTGCCAAAGGCTACGCGGGGGTCGTGCGGTCCATGGTCCTTTACGGAGCACCGGCGTGGTCGCGTTTATTGAGGCATGGCCGTCCGGCTAGTCCGGGGATACCGCACGGTCTCCTGGGAGGCGGTGAGCTTCCTTGCCGGATTGCCGCCATGGGATCTGGAGGCTAAAGTTCTCACCCACATATGGGAGTGGCGAGAGGAGGCAAAACAATCTTTGCGCCCTCGCGCCCCTAGTCGCCGCAGGAGACGCTCTGGGCGTCGGGAATCGATAGCCGTTTCCCGCGGGACAATTGCGTAACACATTATCAATCGAAATCGGTTTCATTTTGACAGTTCAACAACATTCATTGCATTGCATTGCATTTACGTGTTGTGCAGACATATGTTTCGAACTTATGAAGCAATGGATTAGTAATTTGCTTCAAATTGATTCAAATTCCGATTGATAGTGTGTTACGCAATTAGGGTGCCGGCCACCATAGGCGCGGGCTTGCGGACGACGAGCTATGGGCAGCTCGCTGTCCGGTAAGGGCCAGGCCCGGGTCGACGGCGCCTTGTGTTCCACACGCGCCTCAAAGAGATGTCAGCCCTAACTGACGGGGTCCGCTAGGGCCGATGCATGCCGGATTGCCGGGGTCTTGGTGATTTGGATTTTTTATTTTCTAGTCTATAAATATAGTTGTGCAGTTTTAGTTGACCAGCGGGTATTACCCACTGCTCAACTATTCATAGTTGAGCAATTACCAATTGAGCCATTGGTATTACCTACTGCTCAACTTTATGCAGTTGAGCAATCTAGTTGAGCAGTGGGGAAGAAGTGCTTTGACTTCGTTACTATACTAAATATTTAGTAATATTTTTGAAAAAACAACGGGGTGTGGGAATGAGTCTGATGCCGAAAATATACAGGTTGAAATTGAAAACATACGACAAATCGAAATGGGAGATTGTACTCGTCATTATGAACAACTTTTACTATGGGACCAAACCTGAACACGCGAAAAAAAAATCAGCTGTTCCCTGCATTTTGACGAGTTATGCGAACATAAATGTAGGGAACAACTGATTTTTTTTTCGCGATTTGAGGTTTGGTCCCATAGTAAAAGTTGTTCATATTGATGAGTATAATCTCCCATTTCGATTTGTCGCATGTTTTCAATTTCACCCTGTTTTTATAATTTTTGTCCGATTGCCTGTTTGTCTCGGTGCATCTTCCGGATTGGCACAAAGCGGGTGAACGGCACCCCTTTTGCGTAACACACTATCAATCTCAATCTGAATGATTTCGAAGGATATTGCTAATCCATTGCTTCATATGTTCGAAAAATGTGTCTGCTCAACAACGTAAACCAAGCAATGAATGTTTTTGAACTATCAAAATGAAACCCATTGCTACTGATAGTGTGTTGCGCAATTACCTTGCGGATTTGGATACACTCAAACTCAAAGCATTTATTTCAATTAAACCATGTACAGGCACTTTTGAATTGTCAAAATTAAATAGTCGGTCAGTTAGCCAGAAAGTTGAAGCTAGTTGCCCATTCCAAAACGTAGATCTCTATGGAGAAAAACGGGCAAGAAGCTCCATGGACACTCTTTTAAATCAAGGTATTACAAAATCCTGGGTACATTATTCATACATAAAAGGTACACAGATAGTTTATAACCTGGATTAACACATAGGGTACTTTTAATACCGGTGGTACGTTCCCGTGGGATAATTTCCGACATCCACGCGGGCCGATATAAAAGCCTTGGCGAAATGTGGCTATTAGATACATTTCCCAACCAATAAATTAGAAGATTCTTGATACAATCTCCACTTCCTTTATTTATCTGGTTTGTTTGAATATCGAGGCAATATCTGGTACACATTGCGTACATAACAAGACAATTTATTGCCCATAAAACTTTGGCCATATTTCTTTGGTAATTACTGACTAAAGCCATCTTTGTATAGGCCGACGAAAAGCAGTATAAAAATAGCTTGTATCTTAGTAAAGTACTGCATATTGTCAAGGACTTGCAGAACTGTTATGGTGGTTAACGTTTTATTGTAATTGGTCTTCCTGAATTTAAGCAACGATCTCTGTTAGGTATTGTCCACCTAGGACTTGACATCTTCATCTATATCGCCTAAAGACAAAAATGGCGTTACAGTAATGCTGCTTGCCAAAAAAAGTGATACCGAGAGTACCTACCTACTTCTTCAGATGAGTTTCGTTCACAAGGAGCTTTCCTAAATAAAGAAGATCCATACTAAAATACATGCAAGATTGAAAAAATACTGCTCAAGTTACTCAAAAACAGTTGAGAGGTGACGTGGGACCCCGGTTGGAATGAAGTATTTTCGCTTTTGCACACTTGGCGAAGGATAGCCAGATCGAATTTTTTTGTAAAAATATTTAAAAAAAGTTTTTATGTAAGTAGTAAAAGTTAAACACTTTTTTTTGTTTCTTTTTTTTTTTTTAGATATGTATATTGTGACACTTTTTTCAATCTAACTCATTCGCCAAGGGTATAACGCGCGATAGGGAACTTCATTCTAAAAACCTGGAAGACCCAAGATTAGGGCCTAAGTATAGCATACTTTTCTTTATCTCCTTACATAGGTACTTGATAGGAAAACCACAAACCACATTTGTCACTATCACAGACAAAGGTTTCTCAAGTTACTTACAAAACAAAACACAACCAAACCTTACTACCTTACACTATTGTGTAGGCAATATAATAATCCGTTCCTTCCAATACCGACTAACACAAATGAATGTTCGACATCAACCCTATTTACTGAGCAAAAGGGAGGGATCCTAATCCCTCCCACTATATCCTGAAATCAACACCCTCATTGGATTTAATGGAACTACTCGTGAACCGCTTTGTTAAAGAGGTTGTATAAATATAAACGACAACTTTTTTGTCGATTTTTTTTTTTCGAATAGCATTGTGCAGCGAGATCTTTGTCTATGGGTTTGATTATGTTTTTTTTAGTGTGCTATCATTTTAGATTGAACTGCTTGGTACTGCTGCTAATATAAAGGGTCGATTCTCAAATCGAAGAGCTAATGAGGTTTTCTGTTACAGTCCGTTCAGTTATTTTATTTTTTGACAGCAGCAACCTTATCGTAAAGAAAATAAAGATCACAATACTTTTGACAGACTTATCAATGGCAGCAACCCAACAGCAACTTTATTACAATGAGAATAAAGATTACTGTGATTTAGACAGGTATGCAAAGTCAAAGGCAAAATAACTGAACAGACTGTACCTAAAATAAAAGTTATAGCGTTATAAGGTTCTTTTGGCGCTTGCATAAAATCGGAACTAACGCCGCCATCTTGTTTTTTTAATACATTTCAAGTGATATTTTACAAAACAATTGCACAAATGCATGGAATTAGTATCCATCTATACTAATATAGATGTTAGATAATAACAAAGGCAAAGAGTTTTAATGTTAGTTTAAACGCGTTAGTCCATGAAACTACCAGTCGAATTTGCACAATTATTTTTGCATTTCATAGCCCAATCCTTGAGGAAGGTTATAGGCTATTTAAAATCACTCTACGTCCTTTAGGGGCCACGCGAAAACAAAAAATAGTCAGAAAGAACCCTAAGCGAAAATGAAATAGCAGCGCCGTCTGATTTTAAATTAAACGGCGGGCGAAACTGCGGAGCCCAACTAGTGTACAAACGGCGCAAATGCCAGTTAACGTCATTCGAGCACCAAAGATCCTCACAGCAGTTTTGCAGCTGCACAATATAATCTAGGGCATTGTCTGAACACCCAAGGCTGTCAGACCCACTACCAACATCGTAGACTGGTTAATATTTTCACTACGGACTTACGGACATAGTAATATAGTCTTTTGTATAGTAATTTTGTGGAATTTATTTTATAAAGTTGGTGCATGTGGAATACTGCCTGATTACATACATACTGTTTAGTTACTGAAACCTTTGTTACGTGAGACGTAATAAAGTCGTCGAAGTTTTAACACACCCCGGACACTCCATACAACGCTCGCAAAATAATTACCTACTACTACTATATTAAAAAATGACGTTTGTATACGTATGAATGTGTGCGTGAGGTACTTGTGTTTGCGAGCGCTCTTGGACGAATACGCCGAAGTGCGGGGTGAGGTGCGGTAACTGATGTTAGTGCGGGGAAGGGAGTGGCCTTTCTGTACGTAGTGTGGTTTTAATGCAAGGCTACTCTGCAAAAGAATTCTAAGAATGAAATGTTATTTTTGTGCAGTGGAAAAATGTATATATAAATCACAATTGTAATATAAATTGTGACTTGCCATTAGTTTATACTTGTACTAGCGACCTGCCTTGCTTCGCACAGTTTTCATGACTTGACAAAACATCGAGTTTTTTTTTTTAATTATACCTATGTAGATTTAAGGTGAGCAGTGGTAATGGCCCCGACTTACTAGTTGTAGGTCGTGGGTTCGTACCTAGACAAGCGCTTTACTTTGCATAAATAATTTATCACCACTGCTCTCAAAACGGTGAAGGAAAACATCGTGTGAAAAACGCCATGTCTTAGAACCAAAAATTCAAAGACATAATATGACATCTGATCTACCAACTACCAACCCGCATTGGGCCCGCGTGGTAGATTACAGCCCAGTCCCTCTCGAAGAGAAAAGGCCTGTGTCCCAGCAGTGGGAACATTATAGGCTGATTGATTATGATATGTGTATGTAGGTAAGTTTAATATTATTTCGTAGTTTAGAAGAACAGCGGGGTCACACAACAGCCACGAAATTTATACAGGGTGAAATTGAATTCAAGGGCATCCTTTTAAGAGTTCATTGTAATCATCAGTATGAACAAATTTTACTATGGGACCAAACCTGAAATCGCGAAAAAAAAAAATCAGCTCTTCCCTACATTTTGACTAGTTATGTGAACATAAATGCAAGGAACAGCTGATTTTTTTCGCGATTTTAGGTTTAGTCCCATAGTAAAAGTGGTTCATAATGATGAGTACAATGACCCCTTAAAAGGATGCCCATGAATTTAATTTCACCCTGTATAGATAATGACTAATTTATTATATCTGCATTCTAAGCGTCTAAAGACGCAATATCTCACGTAATTTGATCCTCCGCTGCTTAAATCCTTAGGCTTAGGGTAAGTTTATGTTATGAGACAGGATATGATCCAAACAAACAGCTCAGTGTCATGCTAATAATTATTAATATCTAACTTCCTCCTATTAATAATTATAACTATGTAATGACGCTCCCTGTAGGCAGTTGGATCAAGTGATTAATTCAGAAAACGCTACTACTGTATTTAACTACACACGGCGCTTACTGTTTTGAGGTTTCTTTCTCTAAATCACACAGTAAGTTTCCATCATGATAACATTTAAGGTTCATTCGACATACATTATAAACCAGTTTGTAAAATTTGATAATAATAATCTCTAGAACGAATATTGACCGCGACCGCTATTAATCGCAACACATGAGATGCAGGAGATATTATGTGTGCGTGCGACACAGGGGCACTGCCTTTTTGCTGACTCTCATTGTCCGATGGGAGGGCAATGCAACACGACCGGGTGAGGTCAGGCGCAGGTACGACGCGCGACGGCTCATACGCCTGATCTCACGCACATCCCCGGAAAGCATGTACCTAAAGCCGTTGCTTTATGTTCTTTCCGAGGTATTCTACTGAGGATTTTATTGTGCCACTTCTTCTTCCCAGCTAAAGCACTTGGAAGTGGTGAAGGGCGGACGTTTTGGGGGACTGTCTTATGTAATTTTGGCGTTCAAAAAGTGGTAATTCATAGCCTAGTTTGAATAAATTACTTTTGGTTTTGATTTTGACTGAGAGGTCACAAATCCATGAACTGACCTCGGCAAGCGCAGCTTAACCTTGCAGATATACATAGAATAGAATACTCTTTATTATGTACGGTAGGCTGCAAAAGTGCAGGGTAGTACAGAAACAAAATCGTATGAAGCGAAAAATGACGCCATCTAGCGTAAAACCAGTTAACGACTAACAAAATTGAATTATGCTGTTATTAGATGGCGTTGCTTTGCTTTATATGATAAAATATTTTTGCAGTTTCTTTTTGTCTCTTCAAACATTTAAACAATTTATAATTAATAGTTTCTTTTAAAGAAAATTGTTCCTAATTATTAACCTACTATGTTAAAATTGAATATCAATTTATAAGTTTTAGTTTTCAAACTTGAGAGGGTAGGTTGAATATGGATTTATAAATAATTGGTAGGTGGTATGAGTAATACTTAGATCGAAGATTTATGACGCTCAATTGATCGTTCGCTAAGTTCATTTCGATTACCTCGTTCGAGTGCCTTTTGTTCAGTTTTTATTTATGATCAGGCGGATTACTTATTTTACCAAAACGAGCACGAGTTATAATATTGATGTCGTTACAAGAGCTCAAATAATTGCTTTGAATAATCAAGCCAAAAACTTGTCAGAAATAGCCAGAGACCGGTGTAAACGTAAGTAGTTTTATTTTTACACTTTTATATTAAAAACTGCATTATTTTTTTGTTACTATACTACATAATAATCATTATTGGGTATTATATATTTCTGTTTTATTGTTGCAGAGAAAAACAGTTGTTCTTTGAGTACGACGATTTGAAGAGGAGGGTTCTTTGAAACACCATCAAAGAACTGGTAGACCACGACTTATAAAACACATTGCAGCATCAAACCATGATAAGGCAGTATGAAGAAAATGGATTTCTGCCGCCGAACCACTATGCTGGTTTATTTGACACAAGTTTTGACACGGAGCCGCGTCAAAACTTGTGCCGCGGAGGCATGCTGTGAAACCCTTGCTCACGGAAAACCATAAAAGGGCAAGATTACAGTTCGCTTTGGATCACATAAACATCGATTGGAGTAATGTCATCTTTACAGATGAAAAATCTTTTAAGTCCAGTGAACACGGACGCTTGTTTGTGGCGTCGAAATAATACGCGATACACAAGTGGTTACGTAGCTACGAGCTAAATAATTATACTTAGATAATATTATTTATATTGACTGGAGACCTGGTTATGTGTGTATAAACTATAACTTACGTATTTTTAATCATTTAAAAAGTTATGAACACTTTAAGTTTAAACAACATAGTTTTTAGTTTTTTATGTTGCCTACTAACCATTTGATATGTTTTTGTACAATTTTGTAGTTTTTAGCCTACTTATTTAGTATCCATTTAATCCGTTTGACCTTTGTAATAAAAGTTTGTTTTTATTGAGGTTACATAAGCTTCAATCCTCTTTCCGATTTTGGAAACGAATACTTAAGCTATCGCCTCAATAACTTCATAATATTATAATGTTATACCTATAATATTTAATAAACTGACTATTAAATTTGAATAATAAACTGTAAGAAATAAACCTCTATAATTTTTTATAGTGCCTTTTTTTGCGAGCCCACAAGGCGAGCCTGTTTACCTGCAATGAATCTGCTCTTTTTTTCTGTTGCTAAGTAACTACCTACCAATTCGAATATTCAATTAATTATTAAAATACCCACTCGTTAGCTTAATAAATATATTCCTATCGGTTTCTATTATTATTTTTATTATTTAAGCTACGTATGCTGGTAATTGTAATGTAACAATTAGATAAATGTATTAGCCTTGTAATTCCTTCGTTTCTTCCTAACTCCTTACTTACGTTTCGTAAATTAGTCATAGTTGTGAAGAAACCAACGCCATCTAGTTTATTTTCGAAAACTTGAATTCAAACGTTCACGGGAAAATAGACACTAAGGTACCCATGCAATTTTGCTGGCGACTGTACACCATATAAATTACAGACATAAATATAGAAAACTTTACAATGGGTGACACAATGGGCGGTCTTATCGCTAAGAGCGATCTTTTAAAGACAACCTTTGGATGGATACATAGATATTATAGTATAGATTCGCACGGCTGTTTCCTTTCAAAATCCGTAATCATTAGGTAAGTATACCAATCAGTTAACTTGCCAACAAAATGTGACGTAACACTACTGTTATCCAACAATTACCTGTCTCGAAAGCGAATTTACTATAATATCAGAAGGCCAATTCCCGTAATTAAAAACATCTAGTCGCAGTCTCACCTTGACGACAGTGAAATGTTAAAAACTTGTCTAAATAAAAAAATAGAGGTATTTTTGACAGATTGAAAATGGCTGTGAATGTTCTTAAAATTACGAGAATTGCCCCCCTGAAAAAAAAGTTCAAAATCTAGTCGCAATCTTACCTTGGCGTCAATCAAATTTCAAAAACTTGTCAAAAATGTAGGTAAAACTGGAGTATATTTGTCAGATTAGAATGCGAACGTTCTTAAAAATATGAGAATAGCCCCTCTGTTACCATCTTGTTTTCAGCTGGTAGACGGTATAACCAGTATATTCAAGTCTTTCCAAGCTAAATTAACTAAGCAACACATTAGTTCAAAAGTACACAGAGCCAAGCCTATTTCTGCCGCTCGCGCCAGCAAAGCAAAGATCAACAATTAATGAATTGTCAATTACTTAGCTAACTCGATCCATCCTAGGAATTCGACTGCCGAATTCAGATAGAAACTTAGAAGTTAATTACAGCTATCTATTTGATAAAAGGACCTTTGTTCTATGGATCATAGAGGTTATTTTAGGTTACTACAAGGATCAAGATCTTGGAAATAATAAAAAGTTTGCTTATGCCTTCTGGTAAAAGAAAATTTGGTTTAAGTCACCGATATTGGTATTATTGTGTTGATATTAGCTAGGTGAGTGCTTTTTACAAGGATTTCTAAACGAGTTACTACTGATTAAAGTTTCCGATTTTATTAAAATTCAACAACTGTTTTTCAGTAAAATAACTTTATTACACACAAAGTCCTGATATCAGTAGCTAATTTAATTTTACCCTGTAGAATTTAAAAGAAATAAATTCGAATAATCGTCATAGCTGCAAGTATTGCTCGCTTGCGCGCAATATGGCCGCCAACAGATGAAGGGATATTCAGGCCTTCAGGGTTCATTACCCGACTGCGCCAGAAGGAGGGTTATGTTTTTCGAGAGTATGTATGTATAATTGTTTGGCACGCTCTGCGGCCTGAACGGCTCGATGGATTTTAGCTTAAGAGGTGTCGTTAGATTCGTATTTACTGTGAGAGTGACACATGGGTATATCAAAATAAAAAAACCAAAATGGCGGATTTTTGGCACCATCTATGCCTTCACCTGACCCAATTGAGTTTGAAACTTTAATAATGGTATGGGCCCCGCCTGCTTCCAACTTTTATTTAATTTAAAATGGGCTTGTTTTTAGCTTTTCAGTTAGTTTTAGTATAAGGTTGCAGTCGGATTTTTTAATTTTTTTAATTACTTTTTTTGTTTAGAGTGTTGTTTTGATTTAGTTTCTTTTGCAAAAATCTCTAAAAAGTCTTTTGAAGTTTTCTAATGAATATTGTCTCTCCGACCACAAAAACTTTTTTACAAAAAAAAAAAAACAACCGACTTCAAAAAAAACACTACAAAGTGATAAATAACTTTAATTTCGGAAGTCGGTGTCGTTGGTTCCGCATTTTCGTTTTTTGACACCGACTTCCGAAATTAAAGTTATTTATCACTTTGTAGTGTTTTTTTTGAAGTCGGTTGTTTTTTTTTTTGTAAAAAAGTTTTTATTTTTCACTTTTTAGTTGTATCTACCTACCCCACAAAAAAGTAAACAAAAAAATCGTTAATGTGGACAATGCAGATAAATTTTTAGATTTTTGTTGATTTTTCAAAAACCGCTTGTCCGATTTCGATAAAATTTTCATGGGACCATTTGGGAACTATACCCTTTCCAACAAAAATATAATTTTTCAAATCGGTTGGCAAGCGACGGAGTTATGCGCGAACAAACACAAAAAAAAAAAAAAAAAAACATACAAACATTCGAATTGAGAACCTCCTCCTTTTTTAGAAGTCGGTTAAAAAACAATATCGAAATGGTCGAAAAAGTTATCATCTGCCTAAACTATTCCCAACTATTTTGAAGTCGGCTTCCAGTCTAGCTGGATATAGCTTGGATACCAGTATTTTACATGGAGCGACTGCCTATCTGACCTGCACAACCCAATTACTGGGTAATACGATAACCCTTGGTAAGACTTACTGTCAAAACTTAGGGCTTTTGACGACCCGTAACGCCTGTCAAAAATCCACAAAGGACAGCCGGGACCAACGGCTTGACGTGTTTTCCGAGGCACGAAGGGGTCTCGATAACTAAAGATGGTCACCCATCCACGGACCAACCGCGGCAAGCGTAGTTTAACCTGATCGACAGATCCGTGCGGCTGTTATTACTTGGCCACGAGCCCCTCTAACTCGAAATGGTTTTAAAAGTAATATACATAGTTAAAAAAGTATCAAAAAGTCTACAAATATTGGATTTTGTTTTTCTATTGGGTACCTCTCTGAAAATGATCAACTCAAAGCAATTCTGAAACTTCTGCAAGCTAATATAAGTTTGAAATTCATTTTTGCAAGTTTTTATTCTCCACAAACTAGTTATTGCGTTGCCATGGTTATTTCAAACTTGGTAATAATATTATATTTATAAGAGTGTCTCTTTGGTTTGATGGTAGCAAACGAGATTGCTGAGCGTTGCGTCGGGTCCTAGGTTTATTATTGTATACAGAGGAAACTCTAAAGACGTGATAGGTACCTATCTTAACACGATAAAATAAAAATAAAATATTTGATGTTTTTTTTTTGGGGATTTTCGACCGCTGGTATTTTTTTTTTTTTGCTGAATGGGGCCGCTATTGACTTCGATCACGCCTGATGAAAAACGATGGATGAGGTACTATGATGGAACGAGCATGCCCAGAAGATGCCTAAGGCACTGGAACTCCCACGCATCGACGAAACACAGCAGGCTGCTTGACGCCGGACTCCGGTGAGAGGGTGGTCGCAAACCAGGCGAGCGTTAGCCCTACCACCGCAAGGGAAGAATTGGCCAGTCAAATAAGGTGTTGGGTGTGACTGTCCAGGATGCGCCGAGCGCTCTGTTCAGATGAGTAACTGGCGGAACAAACTGCGCTACACGAGGAGGCTTCTTCATGCATCCCACGGTAATGTTGTTAGTTGAAGTATGAGTTGAGTAAATCCATTTTATTTTATTTTGTTTTGATGTCAGTACGCATCACATCTGCAGAGTTATAATTAAATTTGACCCAGTATTTATTATAGCAGATAACAAAGACTCGGTCGGGCAGTGTATTGGGCTTTTCCGCCAAAGGACCGGTTTTCGTTATTGCGCCCCGTAAACTGCTGCGATTGTTTAATGAGTTATCAACAGCCAGTCGCAGAAGTTTACCCGCGCTTGGCAATTTGTCACATTAATTTTGGGATAATTTTCGTTTCAGAAACTGTCTCTTTGTTTAAATTTGTGACCGTTATTGATGGCAACTGGGTCGCTCTCCATTACATGGAACTCATCATCTGCCTAGCCTTTTCCCAACTATTTTGGGGTCGGCTTTCAGTCTAACCAGATGCAGCTGAATACCAGTATTTTACATGGAGCGACTGCCTATCTGACGTCCACAACCCAGTTACTGGGTAATACGATACCGCTTGGTAAGACTGGTTGTCAGACTTTCGGGCTTCTGACTACCCGTAACGACTGTCAAAGATCCACGAATAACAGCCGGGACCAACGGCTTAACGTGCTTTCCGAGGCACGGAGGGGTCTCGATATGTAAAGATGCTCACCCATCCACAGACTAACTGCTTCCAGCGTAGCTTAACCTGATCGATCGACCTGTGCGGCTGTTATTATTTAGCCACGGGCCCCTCTCTTCATTACATGGAACTAAGAACATAAATGCTGAAATGTGGATGTGATGATTTATAAGTTATCAAACAACGTTATGATTTCTCTACGTTTATTCTACATAATTATTATATTGACACTGTTTTCTTCCAAACCAAAAAACCTAATACAAGTATTTAATAGCGCATTCTGAACTCGCTCGACTGTTCGAATGCAACCTGAGTTATTTTATTGCCAGCCTGCAGTACATAAGGTCGACTTTAGCAGACAACCTTTACAGTACGACGCCAATCTGCCTAACATTTTGGTGTTCAGTCGTTACGTTATTGCGGAACATCTATTGCTACCTAGACCCTGTAAAACAAAATAATAAGCCATCAAATATTGCTGACCAATAATGGAAAAGTACTCTGTTCATCTTAACATAAAATAAAAATAATGTATGTTTATTGAAGGTACAGACGCCAGCACATCAAGCTACCCGAAACTCCCAAATTTTCCCAATCAACTTTGAACTTTAAGCTTTAGTGATAAAGTTGAAAATCTATCAAAGAAATTTGACAGATTGTAGTAACTTGATATGCTGGCGTCTGTACTTAGTAGTTTTGTTATCTACTTTGATGGGCTTTGCCTCTTACTTCCAAGAGGGTATTGCAAAAGGTAAAAGCCCAATAGTACTTACCAATATTTTCCAGAAGTTAAAAAAGTCCAAAAGCGAATATGAAAAGCCACAAAAGATAGTTTAACTAAAAGCCGTGCTCTATACAGAGCATAATCAGCTTATAATATTCCTACTGCTGGAACACAAGCCTCCTCTCGGTTACAGGGAGTAGGCTGTAATCTACCACGCGGGCCCAGAGCGGGTTGGTAAATGTCACAGTCTTCAAATCTTTGGTTCTAGGACATGTCGGTTTCCCCACATGTTTTCCTTCACGGTTTTGAGAGTACCTAGTGGACATGCCGGTTTCCTCACGATGATTTCCTTCACCGTTTTGAGAGTAGTGGACATGCCGGTTTCCTTACGATGTTTTCCTTCACCGTTTTGAGAGTAGAGGACATGCCGGTTTCCTCACGATGTTTTCCTTCACCGTTTTGAGAGTAGTGGACATGCCGGTTTCCTCACGATGATTTCCTTCACGGTTTTGAGAGTAGTGGTGATGAAGTAATTTACACAAAGTAAAGTGCCTGTATGGGTTTGTATCATACATTTCCAGTTTTGGCAGACCTCGCATTGTCATTGACAGTCGCGCGCGCGCATCCCTGGGTGACGTGCGTGTTTACGATTGCCGGGCAGTGAGTGTTCTGCAATAATCAAAATGACGGATACATTAAAATGTGTGTCATGTAATATCGTGATTGATGAGTTGTTGGCTTACGTACAAAATAAGCTATCGCTCGTCGATGAGGAGAGTTTAGTTAAAATATGTGTATCGACGTTTGACAGTGAACAAATTAAAAAGTCGAAGTCGTTATTATTTGAATCGATTCCAAGTGATTTTAAACGTAAACCTACACGTAAGGGGCAAGGCAAAGAAGATCGTACTATGTACGATATAATTAGCGTGTTTAAGGTCATGGACAGTGATGTGATGCCGATATTTGTGGCTCGTAATCTAGAGAAACTACCTCCAATAACCTTTGACCATCTGGACGTTTCTGATCTATTGAAAAAGATAGTGATACTTCAAGAGGAGGTAAAGAACTTAAAGAGTACTTGTGTCACAGTAAGTCAATTAGATGACCTTAAAAGTGTATTGCTTGAGTCAAAGTCTCAATCTTCACCCACCCACCATAACGTAAATACAAGAAGAGGTGCATGCACGTTGGATGAAAGTGATTCTAATCAATCTGGAACTCAGTGTTGTGACCGCTTAATAGTCTCGGAATCATCAAATGCGACGTATATGTCAAGCATCAATAAAGTTAACTCCTTGTCAGCTGATATCAACAGTGGCGGCAACATATTGCGCGAAGCGGCAACAGTGAATCATAGCGGTAAACGTAGTCCGCGCTCGGTGTCGACGTCGTCCGTTCCTCACGAGATAACAAACCGGTTTGCCGGTCAGCTGTTAAGTGAGCAGCGTAAAGAAACTGCGGTTGATGTTGGCAAACTGAGTTTCGAAGAAAATAGACTTGATGATGAAGGATGGACGGAAGTTAAAAAGAAAAAACGTTACAATTTGAAAAACCGCCTAACGGGAATGATGGGTGTTGCGAATGATTCTGTAGAAAACTTTCGAGCTGCGGAAAGGAATGTTCCTATATTTATATCGAACGTGCACAAAAGCGCGGCAGAGGCTGATATAGTTAATTATATTATGAGGAAAACGCAAGTATCTGTTAAATTACAGAAAATAAACAGCAAAAGACAGTCTGAACACTATGCCTACAAATTCTTTGTGTCACAATCGCAAGTACAAACATTCCTTGACGATAAGTTGTGGCCTCAGGGCATAATATTTCGGAAATTTGTACACTTTAAACCGAAGTCAGCAGCGCAAGCTAGTTGTACTGGAAACGGCTCAATAAACACGGTATTTAATGGATAGTAAAACATGCAAGTTGGTCACATTTAATTGTAAAAATGTAAAACGTTCGACAGATTACATTAGAGACTTGTGCAGCAGTGCGGACATAATAGCACTTCAAGAAACCTGGTTGCTGACTGAGGAACAGTCATATTTGGACACTATTAGCAGTGACTTTAGTTCGACGGGTACGTCTGGCATGGATTCAGCGTCAAGACTAATACGTGGGAGGCCCTACGGTGGTGTGGCTATTCTATGGCGAAAAGTAATGTTTAGTAACGTGTCAGTTATCGAGTGTCATAATCCACGCGTTTGTGCTGTGAAAATTGCACTAAGTAATAAATCTATACTAGTGGTGAGTGTGTACATGCCGACTGATGACGTTTTTAACCTGGCGGAGTTCACGGACTGTCTTGGCTCGGTGAGTGCAATTATTGACAGTTGTAACTTAGAATGTTGTTATGTCTTAGGTGATTTCAATTCGCACCCAACGGAACTATTTTATACGGAACTCTCAAGTTTTTGTGTCGAACAACAATGGACATGCATTGACACTGAGTTGCTGGGTCTTAGTTCGGATACCCACACTTTTATTAGTGATGCTCATGGATCGCAAAGGTGGCTTGATCATTGTTTAGTCACAACGGCGGCTGTGCCTACTGTTATGCATTCTTATGTAAAATATGACGTGCAGTGGTCTGACCACTTTCCGTTGATTATTGTGTGTGACCTTAGTTTTGTTCAGATTCAGCAACCAAATGTTACCACTGAAGTGAATAGGGTGATCTGGGGAGAAAGAAGTCAAGAACAGATTCAGGCCTATAACAAAAAAATGTCATGAGAAATTGCGACTAATTGACTTCCCGGATGACTTTAGAGAGTGTAGTGGTCAGACTTGTAATGACCCTCGCCACTTTCGGGTAATAGAATCAATGTATGGTAAAATTGTTAGTGCATTGTGCGAGTCGGCTACCGAGACAATAACGTGTGGGAGAAGTCCTAGAAAGCAAGGAGCAGTCGTGGGCTGGAACATGCATGTGAGCGGTGCGCATAGGGAGGCTAGGCGTAATTTTTTATGCTGGCTAGATAACGGTATGCCGAAATCAGGACGTATTTTTGATGAAATGCGTGAAGCTAGAAGGATATTTAAGTCTCGGTTGAAGTGGTGTCAAGATCACGAGACTCAAATTAAAATGGATATTCTGGCTTCACAGCATTCAAAGAACGATTTCCGATCGTTTTGGAAACATACAAATAGACTAAAGGGCAAGTCTAGCCTCCCTGTTTGCGTTGATGGCGTGAGTGATGCTAGACAAATAGCTGACCTTTTTGTGGACCATTTTAGTGTGCAATCACCATTAGGCCCGTCTAAGTCGACGCTCAATGTTGAGCCACGAAAAGACCTAGGAGTTAAAATTACTGCTAGAATGCTCTTGAACAGAATTAACATGATGCGTCGAGGAAAATCTCCTGGTCATGATGGTCTCAGCATTGAGCATCTCCGATTTGCTGGTCCACATTTGCCAAGAGTGTTGGCTATGCTTTTTACCTTTTGTCTGGGTCATGCTTATATGCCGAGTGACATGATCAAGACAACAGTGGTGCCTATCGTCAAAAATAAGACTGGTGACATGGGCGATAGGAACAATTACAGGCCAATATCTCTAGCCACAGTCACGTCGAAAGTGTTTGACGGTGTGCTTAGCGCTCAACTTAGTAGTCATATACGTGTTCACGATAACCAATTCGGTTTCAGGTCTGGATTATCCACTGACAGCGCTATATTGAGTGTAAAGCACACTGTGAAGTACTACACAGATCGCCACACTCCAGTTTACGCATGTTTCCTTGATTTGAGCAAGGCTTTTGACTTGGTTTCCTACGACATTTTATGGAGAAAGTTGGAAGAGGTTAATTTGCCACCAGCGGTGACAAATACTCTAAAATACTGGTATGGAAACCAAGTCAATAGTGTGAGGTAGGCTGGTGCCCTGTCTAGGCCGTATGGGTTGGAGTGCGGGGTGAGGCAGGGGGGGTTATGCTCGCCTACGCTATTCAACCTATACGTGAATGATCTGGTTGGCGCGCTTAGCAGCATGCGTGTCGGGTGTCATATTGATGGAGTGTGTTGTAATAACATTAGCTACGCAGACGACATGGTGCTGCTGAGCGCGTCAATCTGCGGGCTTAGGAAACTCGTAGCCACTTGCGAGCAATATGCCAGACTACATGGTTTGGCATATAATGTTAAGAAGAGTGTGGTCATGGTCTTTGGGGCCAGGGGTAAATACCCGGAAGCGGTACCTTCAGTTAAGCTGAACGGTATACCCCTTGTGAGGGTAGACCGATTTAAATATCTGGGTCACTTATTGACCACTGGCCTCAAAGACGATGAGGATATTGACAGGGAGCGGAGGGCGCTGTGTGTGAGAGCTAACATGATTGCCCGCAGATTCAGGCGTGCCTCTAAAGAGGTTAAGCGCACTATATTTAGTGCTTACTGTACCTCTTTTTATACTTGCAGTCTGTGGGTTCATTATACTCAAAAATCATACGGCGCCCTTCGCATCCAATACAATAATGCATTCAGGGTGTTGATGGGGTTGCCCCGGTACTGTAGCGCGTCAGGGATGTTCGCTGAAGCTCGCGTGGACTGTTTTTATACCGTGATGCGGAAGCGGTGCGCATCCTTAGTCCGTAGGGTACGGGGCAGCGCCAACAGCATCCTGTCTATGATAGCGAGCAGGCTTGATTGTGCGTTTGTGAACCACTGCTGCAGGGTTTCAGCTGGGCCTGTCACCGTGCAGCAGTGATGTCGCAATCTGTTTTCTGTGTTTTGTAAGCGTATTACTAACTTAGTTTGTAAGTATATTGTTACTAACACTATGAGTCTTTGTTGCTTGTAATTAAATTATTATTATTATTGTATAGGCTTTTCGTTCAATAAAAAGTCAGTATATACCGATAATGCATAGCTTGATATGCCGTCGTGCGTACTGCCAAATCCGATGCGTTTGACATCCCTAGTTGGAAGTGTGGTAGTCGAGTTGGAGTGTTGGAAGTGTGTTGGAACACATGTTAGGTACTTATCGCTGATCCGATATTGAGTAGGTGCCTACAGTACATTACGACCCTACGATCTACGGTTCACGCTACAAAGCTACAGATGGCGTCAGTGTCGATCAAATTATAAAAGCGAAAATGTCCTAGAAAAAAAAGTTTCGTTACAGATTTGAATGTGTATGGCGATGTGAATACCGGGAGACTAAAGAAGGAGTAACGGCCGACGAGAGAATTCGTTCTTGACCCTTGTCAGTTTCATAGAAATGAATTTGATCTTTATTAGAAGTAGCTTAAAAGATCAAATTAATCTGTCAAGCGCCGCTAATGAGACACAATTGATATTCTGTTGTTTCGTAGCCGATCGGCGAACCGCGCCGCTTGACCGGTTAAACAAACGCGCCAATCAGTGCGACAAATCTAGTAAGATTTTTTTATTTTATTTGTTTAATCCATAATATTACACTTTTGTTTTAACATAACACCTGCCAAACTGCAAAGCAATTTGTCGATAGTAGTTCCTCGTGGATTTTGCACGACTTTTTGCTTGACTAAATACTAAAATTAAATCTAAGTTACGACTAAAACTAAAACCATGGTTCTGTAGGCCAAGATTCCGTATCTGAATACAGAGTATGATAATTACCCACGAAGCCATAGATTCTACAACCACAGCTACTACACTCATCGGCATCAGCCAACAAACGTCATGAGACCATCCAATTGTCGCACTGATTGGTGCGTTTCAGTGTGTGATCCGCGTTTTTACCATCTGAAAACATAATTTAATTAAATAGGAAATAGTTAAGGCGTTAACAGTTCAAAGTGGCACATTTCAATTGATATTCATTCCACGCAGGCCCAGTAGGCCTATAGAGCAACCCGGATATTTGCGGTGCTCGAAAACGACATACTAGCAAGCTGTCACTATTTACGTTCACTTGTGATGTTTAAGCCCCAGTGCACACTGTGTGCGGTGACAGTTTATTGGACAAACAAGGAAATATATAGGGAGCAATATAAGGAAAGTTTTTTTGTATATATTAGACGTATTTCTTTGGCTAATAGTAGGTAATAACCCTGGATTTTCCTTATCTATGATAAGGATAATTTTGGATAGGGATAAATTTCTTTGTTACAAATAAATATCATTATTATCTAAACTAATAGTATTATGGGAGATATTTGATTTTTGTATGTGTTTGTACTTTCAAGCTAAAACAACTGAACGGATTTGAATGAAATTTGGCACATGAGTAGACCATAACCTCGATTAGGAGATATAATACGTTTTAACCCAATATTATCACGGGATCGAGTCTTACGTGGGTGAAAACACGGGGCGTAGCTAGTTATATGCATTTTTATATAATCAGAAATATAAACACAGGTTAACGTTCCTTTAGCATTTTATAGATTTAATTGAAGACCCAAATCAGATGAAAGACATTCCAGATAAAACGTATCAAAAGCCGGATAAACACAGAATTTCTTTTTTAGTTAAAGCTTACAAATCTGGATGTAGATGCACATAGGTAGAACATGATCTGGATTAGAACATAGGATACTTTTTATCCCGATATTTCCACGGGATCGAAACTTATGCGGGGGAAACCGCGGGGTGGAGCTACATAGTTCTTAACATTTGTATAATATAACTGATTTTATACAAATGTAAGTAACTATCACTAAGGATATAAACACAGAAAGATACTTGAGTTTAAAATGATTGCCAGCACATACCTTAGAGTTCACGTTTCTCTAGTATTTCTACTAATTAGATTTAATAGAAGACCCAAATCGGACAAAAGACATTCCTGATCAAGCGTATCAAAATACGGGTGCCTCCTTAAACGAAATTACGAAAATAATTAAACAAATACCCGAAGGCCCTCCTGTTTGAATCGGTGAAAGGATTCATTACAAGCGAACGCTTTCATGAGCTAAGACAAAGAGCGACAATAGGATGTTTAAGTAATTATTATTTAATTAATAGTCTCGAACAGTACAATGCGCGTGCCCAATTGATCACCACAATTTAATGAAAATGTGACATTCATCCGCGCAACAATTCATCAGTGTCATGTTTATAATTCATCTTCATCCAGGGCTTCCTCAATTAATAATGTGGCCGGATTTTTTGGAGCGGAGGAAATTGCCTCCTTATTGCCCACTTCTAGGAACAATGAGCTATTTTGTTCAAAGAATAAGTTGTCGGGGAAAAAGATCAAGGGTCGGAAATGATAGGATAATACGCATCGTATGGTTTTATGGACTTTATTAGGGCTATTACTGGGTACATAAAGCGATCAGCCTCAGACATTATTTTCTTTGATGTATACATAATGTTAGTATACTTAAAGACTTGCCATGTAATGAACGTTATTATTATATGAACGACTATTTAAACGAAACTTTGACATCCTAATTGTAATCTATACAATATACTTCTTCTTCTTCTTAGCGTGTCGATAGCAATCTAAATGTACTCGGCCCAGAATTCGGCTACTTGTTTGGTGCCATCACTAGCGTCCATCAGTTCCTGTAACGTGCAGCTGACAGGACACGCAGGGCACGATTTTAAGTGTCCCATCGTTTGTGGAACAGCACCACATTTACACTCCAAAGCGGAGTCGTCTATAAATCTCCACCTGAACAGGTTTTCCTTGCTTCGGCCAACCTGGGTCCGAAGTCTTTTTAAAGACTTCCAGGTTACCCAAGGTAACTCATGTCCAGGTGGGAGGTCTTTAGCGGGTGGAACAAACCACGGTAACGCAGTGTTTGCTGCTCCCGGCGTAAAAAAGAAGCCAAACGAGAACGGCATAGAACAACATATTCACACACCCATTCGCAACTCCACATGCACACTCCTACACACTCACTCACACCGTACACTTAGCAATGCTCAGATGGTGCTAGCAGTTTCACGTCATTCCGTATTTCTGTTTCTGTTGCATGTATGTATAATTATTAAATTGTAAATCCGTAATTGGCTGTAAGACTAGCATAAATATCTTAAGTGAAAATTTCAAAGAGCTGTGGATTTTGTGATTAATAAATAAATAAATAAATAAATAAATAGAAATCATCACCGTTGATGTTGGTAACTGCACCATCACTTATACTAATAATACCGCTGAAGAGTTTGGTTGGTTGTTTGAATAAACTCTGGAAGTTACAGTCGGATTTGAAAAAAAATCATTTGCGTTTCATAGCCCAGTTCTTGAGGAAGGCTATAGGCTACATGACATCTAACGTCACGTGCACGAAAACGAAGGAATAGCGCGGGCAGGCGATGCGATGCGACGGGGTGAGCCGGGGATTAAGAAATTTCACGCGGTCAAATGCGCGGGCAGAAGCTAGTCTTTTATACTTTGACATATTACACTTTGATTCTTAGTTAAACTTAAACTACTAATTAGTTAACGTTTAATGATACTTTGACATCCTAAATAAATTGCGTGTTTATGATATTATTTTGAACCGAAATACTTACCTAAAATTGTAATCTTAATTCATAATTATGCAATAAATAATGTTAATACGAACCTAACAATCTCTGTCCTCTAATAAATGTATGTATGTACAGACGCCAGAACATCAAACTACCACATTTTGTCAATTTTTTTAAATAGATTTTTAACTTTATCGCCAAAGAATAAAAGGTTCAAAGTTTATTGGGAAAATTTGACAGTTTCGGGTAGCTTTTGTGTGCTGGCGTCTGTACCTAATATTTGCACGCCACACTTAGCAGAATATTACAATGCCATTGACTAATCTTAAGTCCATATAATGTACCACAGTCTGACAAATATTTAAAGTAAATCGAACCGACCGACATTCGAATTTAATAACTCATTCATTGCCCACCTGTGCCATAATTTATTAATGAACTAATTGTTCCGTTCACTGCTCTTGGGTCAATTCATACAATGATTAATTATTCTGTAATTATGTATTTACAAGTAGAATTTAATTAAGGGAGGACTACACAGCGCTTTATTGCTTTAATCGTCGATCAAAGAGTAACACCCAGAGGAAATTATCTCGTGCTTTAGAATAGTGTGTGCTAGCTTTACAGGGTAGTAATTGCATAGCCGGACTATAAAGTCTCTAACATCTGGCCCCACACTCCGCCCCAGACAATTTGGGTGCCAGGCTGGTGCTAGAAATGTGTGAGTGTGCGTCAGATCGTTTTCACACGTTTACGAGTATCTAATAAACGGTGCTGAACAGCTACAGGACCGTTTTATGAGCACAAATTGACTTACTGACCCTAAAACATGGACGATTTGTGAACGGACTAAGTTTCGAATCGTGGCAAATGGGTGTTTCGGGTTGCGGTAATTGAAATATCGTAGTTGAGCTTAGATACTAATTCAACGGTCCAATTCGGGTTTCACAGATTGTGTATTGCGGACTAATGACCAAATAAATAAGGATTAAACACGACTATTGTTATCGTGAGTTTGGTTACGTTAGGATTGAAATTTTCGTTGTAAATAAATACTTTTTGTCCGCATAGGTCCTGTACGCCTTGCTAGATTATGTCGAGACTTATTGCGAGTTTAGCCTAGAAAATATGCCGAATATGCCTAGACAAACTGTGGAAAGAATTGATGGGCAAACAGACCAAGTTGTCGGTGTGATCAACTCACAAGAGTCGTCCAATAAAAGAGTTAAATCGTTGTAAAATTGTGTGTCTGAATAATAAGACAAAATCAACTAGACAAAATCAAACTGGTTGCTAATTTCATTGTAAAAATGTATTCTTTTGACATTGATTTACATTCATTACTCACACCCTGACTTATTACTTGTAATTTTTTTTTAATTAAAATCGTTTACTTGTACCATGTTTGTAAATATGTGAGTACCATGTATCTATCAGATAATTAATTTACATGTCATGGTTTCGTTTTTAATTGTTTTACCTATTGTGGTATAGTAATTTTATTTTAGGTGCATCGTCCTCACATATTATTATATAATTAATGTACCCATGCAAAATATTGTAAAACATGGTGGAGTTTCTTGCCTATTCTTCTCCACACGAAAACTACCTTTTGGAATGGGCGACTAGAATCAATTCTATTTTAAGGTAATTTTTGACGTTCAAAAGTGCCTTTTATGTGCCTATTTGAAATAAATGCTTTGATTTTAAGTCTTTATTCAGACACACAATTGTACAATGATTTACCTAACTATTTATGGTACTAATGCCTTAACGATACATTCCAAAGTAAGTAGAAAGAGTTCGCGGGTTATTAGCCTATAACATTTACCTAAAAGAATATGTAAGGATCGTAGCAGGTGGCGATCTGCAGTTTCTGCCTATCCCCATGAAAAGAAGGCGTAAGTTTATGTGTGTAACATTTACCTACAACATCGACAAAATAGTGCCGCGTTAGTGTCTCAAATACCGCTTTATCTCAAGCGTGTCCCCGTCCTTACACAAGTGTTAGCATAGAGTAGGTAATTGCGCCGAAGCAATCCCACCCTTATAGACGGGTAATTTAGCTTAAAGAGGCAACTTAATGCTATTACTCGAATACTCGTGCGTAAAGTGTAACAGATCTAGGGCATGTGTTAGAAGTACTAAGTAGCAAATAGAATGTGAGGGAATTTTGGAATCATAATGATGAATTTGAATATGGAATTGTAAGCAGTTATATAGACTTAAATGGTTATTAAATGCAGAGCTAGTGGATTTTTAAAACTTTCGAAGTTGAACTCCAAGGCGCATATCTAGCTGTGTCCATATTATGCCACTATGATCAAAGGAATAATGAGCTCGATTTTAGAGAAAACATTTTTTAATTAAAAAGCCCTGATTATTTTGTTTTATTTCAGAGGTATTATAATTATAAAAGAAATAGATAGTACAATAATATTTTTATAGCATATTCGTTTACGTATCTCTGAAAACTAGCGTCACATCCATGAATTTGCACTGTTCCCGTGACTGCTTTCGTAAGTTTAAAATGGCGGCAAACGAGGATGTCACTGCTGCTTCGTATCCCTCCATCACACTTATGGATTGAATGAATTCTAAATTCACTCTTACAGACTTAAAATCGGACGGATTCTATAAGTTTTGTATAGAACTAGACTTTACAACATGTTTTTGGTGTAAACGATAAATGGAACCACACAACGTCATGTATCATGCATGTTTTATAACTTATTGTAAACGCGTGGTTAGATCATTGCCCAAAACTATCATTATCAGACGTACAGGACTTCTCTATTTTAACATTTTCTTTCATCTGACATGGAGCCGACCTATGTTGTGTGTGCATAATGTGTGAAAATACAAAAAAGCGTTTTTTTTTACATCCCTTGTATTTGACACGTACGTCGGTAAATATGCAGGAAAAGCGCTTTTACAGCGCTTGGCGGTCCCATGTTTTGTTTTCTTCGATTTTTTATAGAACACGTCAGACGAATACCGCCGCAGAAAAATCCGAGGTGGAAACGCAAAAAGCATTCTTCCCCGCTGTCAAAGCGGATACGCCACGTTTTAGAAATCGAAATACATTTAAATATTTTAGAGAGCTTACATAGACTTATTTGGACCAGAAAAATCGGAAAAATAAAATTAGGCTTGCCCTTTTTGCCCGGCTGTTTGCTTTTTATTTCATTTCGAAGGTTTATTTCAGTCGCATTTTTATTATCAAAACCAAATATAAAAAGTAAAACAAATATGTGAACTGAAAAATTACATAAACATACTATCACAAAGCGATTAATTAATTGGTTTAATAAACAAACGTTACTTACCGACTGTTTACCATACGTTTTTGACGTTTAAACGTCTGTTAATTTTATGCAATATTTATAAATAAACTAATACTTTGCTTTATAAACCCACCTTTGCCTAATAAAAATATCATTAAAAAAATGTCCCGAACAGAAAGCGTGGTTGGGCCCGCATTCTGTTCTATCGGTTTTATTTGGGCATAGCAACTAGCTAAACGGTTGACAGAGAGCCACTAGCCCAACACAAACAAGACAACTCTTGTGCCACCACCCTTTGTGTCAAACTTCGGACCATTAGCATAAAGGCCGGACAAGACCTTCCGGGCTTGAGCCACGACAAACAGTATAAGTATAAATCGAAGTACAGCTGGTCTTCAAATTTCCATAGATTTATAAAGTCAAAATAATACTTACCTACAAAGCGACGCGACGTGAGCGAAGCCGCAGGCCGAACTAGTCATCGAATATAATAAGATTTCCGTACAAAAAACAAACACTCAAACATTACAATTTATTTCCATCAACTCTCTAGCGCATTCCTAATAACTTATTCGCCTCCCGAGACCAATACGTGCACTTCTCAGCATGCATACAAAATGTAGGTGACCTATATAAGAAGGCAATTACACTGGAACTAATCTCATCACGTTTTAGTGGCTAAACTGATACCTTCGGCTTTCCCGGAGGCCTCTTTGTTGTTAATAAGTGTCTAATTAGTTCGCCTGCGGTAAATCCTTTGGAAACTTAAACATTGGGACGGAAATGGATTCAAATAAGGGTTTGCTGGATAAGTTTCGAGCTGCGTCGAAGGTTGGTAAACTAGATTTGGTACGCGTAGTTTTCTCGGTTTGATAGGTATATATGGGTTTGACGCAAAATGTGTATGTACTTCGTACCCGTAGGTACCTATCATTAGTATCAGTCTTACTTTTTTGGGTTTCGTACACTTACCTCCGTTTTCCATCCATCCTTCCGTCCGTCCGTCCATCCGTCTGTCTGTCAGCGGGCTGCATCTCATGAGCCGTAATAGGTTGTTGAAATTTACAGTTTATTTCTATGGCCGCTATAACAATAAATAATATAAAATAAAAAATATGGGGGTCTCCATATGAGAAACGTGTTTTTTTCGGCGTTTTTGCCTTGTGGTACCTTTCGTTTGCGAATCCGACTCGCACTTGGCCGGCTTGGACGTAAATCGCCCGATATGCATGCTTCTTTATCCGAATTGCCACCGATGACGTATTTTCATTCATAAGATTTAGCGGGCTGAAACTTGTCAAAGACCCTTTCTTACTGCATAGCTCAATTAAATTTCACTAAATGAAATTACAATATCTTCGTAACGAAGCCTTTTTAAGTACTACTTCCTTTGTTAGATTTAATTTGTAAAAGCTATAGAAGCGTTTGACAAAGTTTATGGATATCGTGAAGAACACGGTGTATACAGGTTGAAATTGAAAACATGCGACAAATCGAAATAGGAGATTTTACTCATCATTATGAACAACTTTTACTATGGGACCAAATCCGAAATCGCGAAAAAAAATCAGCTGTTTCCTACATTTTGACGAGTTATGCGAACATAAATGTAGGGAACAGCCGATTTTTTTTATGTCACATCCGCCCGCACTATATCACTATCCAAAATTTTCCTTCCCCCTAAAGTTATTAATAGAACGTTGGTCGGTATCAACTCTAACGTAACAGCACTTCTTGTAATTAAACTGCAATATTTTCTTCTTAGTGCTAACAGGGCAAATTGCCAAGGTCCTCTTTCCACTTAACTTGGTTTCAGAGTCTCATTAATCTGACATTTTGAAGATTGTTTCTAAGTAATAATATATGATTTATATGCTGTGTAGTTTCCGGTGAATTAGGTATTAGGTATAAGGAACCATTCTTGTGTATATCGAAAGAAATAAATACTGTTTATACTGCACAAACGAGACGCATATAAAAATAATATAACCTCTTTGACCCTTAGGTAATAAATAGGTAAATAATACAGGCTGGTGTCCGCAACTCCACGTCAATATCCGTATTTTGCGTTCGGGTGGAAAAATCGATTATTCTCATGCGCTAATCATTATTAGGTATAGGGATTATATATATTGAGAAGGCAATTCATATGTACTGGTCAGTGCTTCCTGAAAGAAATACATCTGTGGTCAAAGCAGAACTTGAAGTTTGAAAAGCAGTGATGACAAGCACTACCACTACTCCGAAATCTGTCTTCCAAATCTTCAAAATTCAAATATCTACACATTGCTACAAATTATGGCTACCATACTGTTTTCACTGCCTAAGAAGACTGAAGAACTACATACGCAACACAATGAGTGAAAACAGACTGAACGGTTTGGCTCTCATGTATATTCACTATGGGACAGAAATTGGTGCGTATGAAGTAGTGGGCATATTAAAATTTAAAACGAAAAACAGAAAATTAATCCTCTAATCAGAAGATTAATCATTTGATTTTCTAATCCAAACCAGTTTTTTTCACACTTTTCATTTCTTTTTCATATTTTTTTCACAGGTCATATTCATGCTCTTTTTTATTTTCTTGAACCCCCCGATATTAAAACCTGGCTACGCACGTGATTATTTAACGTTAAACGACGTTTATTAATAAACCCCACTAAAGTTAAGGGGATGAGACACTGCATATGATCAAGATTCTGCTTGACCATTATGATAATTATGTTATAGCCATCATTTGCTTGCAATTTGAGCCTTGTTTACTTTAGAATCTTGAGGAAAGCTTCAACTTGGATAATTATTTTCCTTATTGGTAACTAGGTAACCCACCTATTTTATTTGTGTCTTTCATTATTTCATAATTATGTAAAAGGCAAAAAGACCCAAAAAATAAAGAATAACCCCCTTATTCATAATCCTATTTTATCTCTATTTTAGCTAAAATAGGTTTATAGAACGTTTGTCTTTATCTGTCACGTTGACATTTCTGTGTGTAAGAAAGAGACAAACCCCATTTTAACTAAAATAGGTTTGATAAGTTTTATGAATAAGGGGGTAATTTTTTATTCTCTCTGATTAAGGGCCGACGCAGATCTGGCGAGGCTCAGCGGTCAGCGGCAGCAGTCCAACAAAAATCAACATTGCGAGCCTTAAAATAAAGTCGAAAATAAATAATCTGAGACGCGTGTCTTTTTCCGCTTAGATGCGCTCTCGAGCTAATGGAAGTTTATTATTTCAACTCCTGCAAGGTCAATATTTGTTTGGCAGTGACGACCGCGCTGCATTGCACTTCGCCAGATGAGGACCAGCTCTTAGTGACAATCCGACAAACACTTCAGCACCCTAATTGCATAACACACTATCAACCACAGTCTGAATCATTTTAAAGGATATCGCTAATCCACTGCTTCATTATTATATTTTTAAGACGGCCTACTCTGACTCACTGTTGACAAAGGGCCTCCCTCAAATCCTTCCACGCAACCTTTCCTAGAGCCCCCTCGATCCAAACACATCGCCACCTCTACCTGGACCTGCCTCGGTGGCGCCGTCTATCGTAAGGCACCCAAAGTGTGGAGACTGTGTTCGTATCCGAACATAGATTTTAAGTTTATTTTATTTTTGGTTTATTATGCTGGCTACATTTTTACCGACTTCAAAAAAAGGAGGTTATCAATTCGACACGTACAGTTCGACACAACTTAGATGTAGCATCGGCAAAATTCGTAAAACGTTCGTAATTCGTATTCGTAAATCTTTATTACTACTTTAGGAAAAATTTATCAATTTTTCCTAAAGTAGTAATAAAGATTGGTGATTTTGAAGGCGCACTTAGTTCGGATGTGATCGGTTTTACGAATTTTGTCGATGCTACATCTAAGTTCTGTACGTATGTAATATTATTGGAACTGCAATATATTCACATATATGTCAATCTATTAGGGCTTCCAAACAAATATACAAAATTTCATAGATGTATGTGTAGTCAGTGGCAAAAAAGTAAAACTAAAATACAGATCCCAAGACACCGACTTCCGAAATTAAAGTTATTTCATAATTTTGTGTTAATTTCTTTTTGAAGTCGATTTAATTTGTTAAAATTACTTTTTTATAAGTTTATTGTTTCACTGGCAACATGATAGTATAGATTTTTCTCTTGCTAAAAATGGTCGAATGCCATTGACCAACATATCAGAAATAACGTGCACTGAATTTGTATTCCATATCGAATAAAGTGATTAACTTTATATTCACACAATATAACTTTATTTTTGTTTTCGCCACGAACAGACTGTTGCCCATTGCTTCATAATGTTCGAAAGATTATTATGTCTGCTCAAAAACTTAAATAACGCAATGAATGTTGTTGAACTGTCAAAATGAAAGCCATTGCTACTTTTAATGAGTTTCGCAATTAACCAGTAGTTTTCTTCTTTTAATATTATATTCAGTACCAAATATCAAAAGACATTCATATTTTTTAAAACCATGGACACCTTCTTGACTTTCCTCTTGACTTTGACTTTGAATGGTTTTATGTGAAATCACACTACAATATTATAAAGGCGAAAGTTTGTGAGAGTGTGTGTGTGTGTTTAAATTTTTGTTACTTCTTCCCGCTCAAATGGCTGGACCAATTTTGATAAAATTTTGTATGGAGGTAGCTGACACCTTGGATTAACATAGAGGCTACTTTTTATCCCGATATTCCCACGGGGTCGACATTTTCGCGAGTGAAACCGCCGGGCGCAGCTAGTGTTATATAAAATGTTAGGACTGTACCTACAGAAAATTCTCATAAAAGGTTAGGTATAAGTTTTCAAATAAAACGACTTCTTCTAGTGTTTAACTTTTTTATTAAGGCACGTAAAGGTCGTAGACGTTTCGTGCCAACACAAAAACTTATGCTAACTTGTAGCTGAAGGATAACTACCCAAGTTACTCGTGAAAAGTACTTTCATGTCCTTTTTGTACTTTTTCTTAACTTAAGTGGTACCTACTGTTAGTAGGGCTGGCAACAACAGCAATTTAGCAAAGGCTTATATTATGTTAGAGTAAATTTAGTCTTGATTATTTAGAAAGAAAGAAAAAACTTTTATTTGCGGTGAAAATGACGCAAAAAAGAACATAAACACAAAAAATAAAAATAAAAAAGGTAGGGGGAAACATGCGTCACATCCACGCAAAACGGCTATCGCTCAGCATTATGCTGCGACCCTATGCAAGACCCCCAGCGCTGGTTTTGCGGAACCAACGACACCGACTACCGAAATTAATACAACCGGAATAGAGCAATGCAGCTTTTCCACACAAGGGTAAGTAGCTTCCACAAGTACATAACAACTACTACTACAAACACTTTCGTAAAGCCAAGAATCACATAACACTAACACGATAAGCTAACGACATCGCCACGCAAAACGATTCCAACCTCTAATGCCCGAACATTTTTTGTCACCCCTCTTACTTTACCTGTCAAGGTAAATACGACCGAGATTTTTCTCACACGTAACCCGTCATGTTGCAAAGCTTAACTCTTAAGCTCTGGCCGACACGTATCCGAGATTACTGTAAAGATTATTATAAGCTGTTGACAAATATGTTGGAAAGTGTAGAACGACACAACTTAAAAGTTGCAACCAAAACTAGTACATACAAAAAAACTCACATCTTCCTCTCATAGGGGTAAGTAGAAACTACTGAACGCGATACTTATTCTTTTTGCTTCGTTTATGTTCATACATCTGAAGGCGTAAAAAACGTTTAAAATCTAAATAGCCGCAATCTCATCTCAGCGGCAATCAATGACAAAGACTTTTTTAAAAATGTAGGGAATTTATAGGTATATTTTGACAGATTGAGAGTGAGATCGGACAGAACGTTCTTAAAATTACGAGAATTGCCCTTCTGGTCATACACCGGTGACGAGTAGGTACACGCGACCTTTCGAAAGAACATTACCAATAAGGTCAGTTGTTATATGTTCTTCTAGGGCCTCTCTGTGCGAAGACGTTTGACTTTTGCCGATGGAACTTTTAGCTTGTGTCGTGCTATCAATACGTAAGTAGGTACTGTATATTTTTCCTCAGAAAATACGAGTTCCATAAAATATTCCTAATTAAGAGTCTCTTTCTGTCCAAACCTATTTTGTTCTTATAAAAGCGAACCCAGTTGCCATGAATTTGTGTATCAAGAAAATGTCGGATATCTATTCCGTCCTGTTTCTTGAGAATTTCCTCGTCCGTAAAAAAGAATAAGGAATATATTTTTTCGTGAGAAAATTATGTGGAAGTATAGCTTTTAGGGTGCCGTGTCACAAAAGGTGTCAACGGAACCCTATTACAAAACCTCCGCTGTCCGTCCGTCTGTCGATTAGGAGGATGTATATCTCATGAGCCGTAACAGATAGACAGTACATACTGTGTATTATTTCTATTGCCGCTATAACAACAAATATTAAAAATAAAATAGTGTCAAAAATTAAAGGGAGTCTCCATACATGATACTTGTTTTTTTTCGGCGTTTTTTGCCTCTTGGTACATACAGAACCCTTAGTGTGCGAGTCCGACTCGCATTTTGCCGGTTTTTGTGTATAAGTTGATGTTTATTTATTAGATGGACAAGTTTGTGGGTTTACAAATGAACGTTCTAATTTTATGTCGGCACATCTCGAGTTCCTAATCAGGGTTTTACTTTCATATTTATCTTCTTGCGGAAAAATAGTTCTTGCAGCTGACTGCTTCCAACACGAAGCGTAGGTATCACATACAGAGTATATACCAAGGTAACGATGCATTTTCAAAGAATTTTTTGTATTTGTTTTCATAATTACTGTTGGTTATTTCCGATTGAATTTTTGTTGGAACATCATTAATTAGAGTAGGTATAAGCATTCTTTCGTTTTCCGTAATAGTTCTTATATCTCGGGAATAGTTTTGAGAGTCGTAAAAGTATCGCGTTAGCGTGTAGTCGCTTAGTATACTGGATATACGCCCCTGGCTGGAGGCTATGAGTTTACTTAAGGCAACCACAGGATATTACGGTTAAGTAGTCACGACCTCTCAAGGTCAACTACGAGATGCCATATAGGAGAAAAAAAAAAACCGAGTGTGCTTATGACCACACGACTGAAGTGAAACTTCAAACGTATTTGGCTATGAGAGGAAGAGAGAAAGAAAATGTGCGCGCGCACTGCTTTCTCTTGCTTATATATAATAATATAATATATAATATTCCACAACTATCACACAACGCCATCTAGTCCCAAGCTAAGCAGAGCTTGTGTTATGGGTACTAGACAACTGATAAACATACTTATATATTTCTAAATACATACATATTATAGATAAATTACACCCAGACACAGAACAAATGATCGTGCTCATCACACAAACATTTGTCCTGGGTGGGAATCGAACCCACGACCTCCGGCATAGCAGTCAGGGTCACTAACCACTAGACCATCAGGCCTGTCAAAACAAACGCGGTTGTTGAACTATTTGAGTACCTATGTACTCGAACGTCGAGTCACGACGGAGCGAGATACTTTCAAGTATTTTCTATCTGGATCGCATTTGCGAAAACTAACGCGGTTGACACCTACGTATTTGAGCGAGTAGCCGTATAAGATACTTTATAGTCTTGCAAGTACTTTGAGTCGGTACCTGGTGTGCGTACTTGGAAGCAAATACCTGGTGTAAAAACCCGGTCGTATAAATACGTACCTTCCCTACTCGCCCGATCACACGTTTTCGTAACGCATTTGCCAGTTTACTCCCCAAGTCAAGCGCGCCTAAAGAAGTTTCACTTCAAAAAACCCGGTCGCATAAATACGTACCTTCCCTACTCGCCCGATCACACGTTTTCGTAACGCATTCGCCAGTTTACTCCCCAAGTCAGGCGCGCCTAAAGAAGTTTCACTTCAAAAACACTTTGTTAGGCCTTCTTGCTTTTTAATACCATCGAGTGGCAAAAAAGCAGACGATAAGTGGCACAGGTATGTTCTACCACATTTTACCTAAATCCTACCTATAGTTCCGTAGATGATGGTTCAAAGGTGAATAGGAAAGCTGTGGAGAATTAATCACCCAGATTTACCGGACATACGCCTGTCCCACCTGATCACGTATGTGCCTTTTTAAATTACTTAAAGGATTATGGAATCTAAATCCACAAAATAGGTAACTACAGAAGGCTTGCTCTATACAACGAGCAAAAATAGGTGCTTCGCTGCGAAAATAATGATGGAAAACTGCTTTACGAATTCCGCTAAGAAACATTACTGCATCACATATGTCGCAATTCGAGTAGCGGCACATCATGAGGATCAGTTAAATTGTAGCAATTGGAGCAAAATGACGTCGCTTTCGACTTAGTAAATACAGTATGTCTAATTCGGACCTATTATCCATTTTTACAAAAAATATAGGTTTTGCTTTATAAACTTGTCGACTGCCACAGATACGTGCAAAACAAACCTGGCACCGAAAATAGCGGTGTAGGTAACTGATTTCCGAGCAGATCGGCAAAATCATGCGGGAGAGAGATATAATCATAATCAAATCTGTGCGTTAGAACAAGCTGTTTCGGGTATCGTAAAACGGACAAGTCATGGCCACGGCGGAACTACAGCGGTTTCCGCCTAAAAACTAATGCCAGTCGTGAGTGCTGCAGGTACATAACACCAGCACATCAAGCTACTACAAGCTGTCTAATTTCTTTAATAGATTTTCAACTTTATCGCTATAGCATAAGGTTCAAGGTTGATTGGGAAAATTTGACAGTTTCGTGTAGTTTGATGTGCTGACGTCTGTACATAAAGCGTGTCTAATGCGCGTGGGTTAGCGCTCGTTGTATGAAGCCGACCTTCTGCACCTACCTATTTTGTGGTAGGGTGACAGATCAGGAATTAAAGGAAATTAATTAATTATATTATTGAAACAACTCAGAGGAAATAATAATATTCAATTCGTTGTAATAAACATGAGAGCGTACCGTGAGGGATTTATTAATAAGCACACGTAGTGTACTGGTTATTAAATATTAATCACGTCAATGTAATATTTAAAGAGATTAAATAGACTTTATTAAATATTATTCAGGCATTCATAATAAAGAATACCTATATAATGTTTTCGGTATTTGTTTTGTTATTGCAAATCAGGGGGGCAATTCTCGTAATTTTATGAACGTTCACAGTCTGATCTCAGTCGCAATCTGTCAAAAATACCTCTAATTTCCCTATATTTGTGACATTGATTGTCGCTGAGATGAGATTGCGACTAGATTTGGAACGTTTTTAATTACGGGAATTGGCCTTTAGTTTATTTTTAATATTGTTGTAAGGTCCCACTTTCTATACAATATTCATCTTCTATATTGTTACGGCCCCGCCACCACTAGATGGCGCACGGCAGGACTTTCTGCGACCATGCCTGCGGAGCCAAACCGCGTCTCCACTTCGCGCCGCCAGGGGGCCAGTCGTCGTCGTCTCGCCTTCGCATTGCAGACGTCACGTCATCATTAGATTAACCTACATTACAGATTTTTAAACCAGCAGTCCATTATTATTTCGAAGCATAATTATACACAGCGGCAACAGCCGATACAATATAGATACACTCTTTCCAAAACACTTAGCTTATTTTCAATTTGATTTTAGCCATATAACGAAAACCGCTCAGGGTTTATCTGTCTACTGGCGAGCCGTTCATTCAATTCTAATAACAATTATTATTAAATACCTACTACAATAGTAAAGAATGATACCTAATATAATGACGAGGAACAGAGCCCAAACCTCATTCTTGCCTTCATTGGCCTGAGTGGAGATTCGCAAGAGCAAACGTGCTCGGAGGAAGGAAGTATTCCAGTAATATGCTGGTAAGAATCTTGACCGTGCTTCCGGGATTGTCCTGATAGCCGTGGAATACCTCTCCACTCCTCATAAGCATCTCAGGACATGTTGCCCCTTGTCGCTACGACACTATGTGCTAGCGGCCGTTTTCGGGGGCCCATTATTGAGTGTACAAGTCACCCCCTGCCATTTTATCTGTGTAATTTATATAGAACATCGGTCAGGCAGGGGCTATAGTTTTTCCATAGTCCTAGATAACCAGTTCACTTTAGCCACCAAAACCTATAATCCAATATTTTTGTTTCCATGTCTTGCAATAGTCCTACTCGTACCGGGGGTTGTCCTTGCACTTACATAGTGCGAACAAGGGATAATCGTCGGTTGGTGGCTCATTTCATTAAAAACGTCTAACAGGCCTCTGCGAGTTGGCTTCGGCCCCCCGTACGCCTTCCAAAGGTCCGGGACCACAGGGTTCCGAGATATGTCAATGACTCTTTCAATAATAATAATATCGTTTCTTGCGGATCCCACATAAAAATACACACATTCCATATAGTATTAGTAAAACTTACAAACTAATGTATTGACAACTAATAACTACGTGGCTCGACACATCTGCTGTGCAATTTGAAAACCTAGCAACTGACAAAAAAAAAGACGGGTTGCACTCCGGGAGTGCCGGCAGAAGTGAAAACTTGAATATTAACGTTGAAATAAATCAATTATTAATTTAATTAATATAACTCATTTTTTTTCACTATTTCTGCGTCACTTTTTTCATTAATAGATGCACTTTGTTCAATTTCCATATTTTAAACACTTTTTAAACACGAATTTTACGAATACACAACAGTGTGGCTACTACACAGACGGTCGAGCCATCAGCTGTCCATCCATCCATCCATCCACTTCCACTTCCACTTCGACTTCCACTTCGACTTCCACTTCGACTTCCACTTCGACTTCTACTTCCACTTCGACTTCGACTTCGACTTCCACTTCGACTTCGACTTCCACTTCGACTTCCACTTCGACTTCGACTTCCACTTCCACTTCGACTTCCACTTCCACTTCGACTTCCACTTCCACTTCCACTTCCATCACCATCCATCCATCCATCCATCCATCCATCCATCCATTGTGTCCGTGTGTCACTTCACTTCGGTTGGCGCCGCCGTAGAAAGAGAGGGGGGGGAAATCTCTCCTGACGGTCACGTGTCCTGACGCGAGTTTAACATTTTTTACCCATTACTAAAAGTATGCAACGCCGCTAAAGAAGTTTACACTTCAAAAATCACTGTTTTTGCATGTTTGACTTTCTAGATTAAGACCAAGTCAAATATGCAAAAACACTTTTGACAGTTGCTAGGTTTTGAAATTGCACAGCTGACATTTTGGCACGTGCCAATGCACCCAGTGTCTAATAAAGAGGCTGTCCACGTTGCCAAACAGTGGCTTTAGGATGCTGTTGGAGCTTTCGCGCAACGCACCCATTATTGACGCTTCTATATCTATATCTTCATCTACCTAGTCTTTTCCCACCTAAGCGAAGCGACTGCCTATCTGACTGAGTCGTCATACTAATATTATAAAGGCGAAAGTTTGTGAGTGTGTGTGTGTTTATATGTTTGTTACTTCTTCACGCTCAAATGACTGGACGAATTTTGATAAAATTTGATATGGAGCCTGGATTTAATACATAGCCTAATTTTTATCCCGATATTCCCACAGGATCGAGACTTATGCGGGTGAAACCGCGGGGCGCAGCTAGTATGATATAAATTAATGTCGCATTGCGTGTCTGTCTCTGTGGTTACGTTGTTTTTCAAAACTACGCAACAGATTTTGATGCGGTTTCCACCATCATTTGAAAAATTAATTGCGGAAGGTTTGTATATTATGTAAACTTACATAATTGAAAAAGAAATCTCGATGTCAGTCATAAAAACCTTACGAAACAGGGGCGGGACGCTAATAAGTACAATACTTATCATCATCATTTCAGCCGAAAGACATCTACTGCTGGACGTGGGCCTCTCCCAAGCACCTCCACTTCGACCAGTATACTTATAATACGTTTTTAATACAAGGATAATAATTCACACCCAAATCCAAGACCCAAACCCAAGTCGGCCGGATCAGAAGAAGATAATTTCATACATCAAAAAACACAAAAAAAAAAACACTGTTGAGTAAATACCAGCTCCTTCGTTTCCAAACAACACTTTTTGTACACGTTTCGACTAATTAAAAATTTTCACCTCATTGAAATTTTTGCTGCTGACCACACTTGATTTAAAACCACTATTTGTATGTTAATTTTTTCACCTCGCAATTACGTCACCAATTACGGAACTCTTAATGAAGTATCGGTGTTTTATCGATAAAACAAACGACTGAACCGACCAACCTCGACATATTTTATCGTGTTGGTACACACATTATATACATCCTTATTCACTGAAAGGATAGCCGTAGCAGTAAGTAAATACTTACTGCTACGGCCGTAAATACGTCATATAGTTAATCAAACATCAAAGAATTCCAATTTAGCTTTCCAAAAAACATGATGGAACACTTTACTAAAATGATTGCGCTTTTTTTGTTAACCAAAAATAATTCCTATTTTCGGGTCCTAAAATACTATATAGCCAAGTAACTGCGACCAACTTATTAGATGTCGTTAGTGCCCGCCGGCCGCTGCCACGGAATCATTTGCTTCGCTCGCTCAGCTCGCGCGCGATTGATCACAGTTCTAACCTAACCCAACCCATTTCGTCGGGGCGCCCTAGCTTAGTTATAGTGCGACCAATTTGGCGTGGTTGGTCACAGTTCTAATCTAACCTGATGCGTTTGTTCGGGGTACTCTAGCTTAGTTACTTCGACCAACTGTCAGAAAATTAAAAAAAGGCTCAATTATTTAAAAAAGTGTGCATAATTAGAGGCGTAAATTTCTTTGAGGTTCATTAATTAAAAAAAGCGCCCATCATTAGAAGATCAATAAGTTTTTAGAGGATCAGTTCAATATCTCCCTTTGTTTACATAGCCAATAACACTGCCTAAACTGGGTATCGAACCACCGCGATTGCAAGCACCTGACCAACGAGACAGCCAATCATTTACCAATTACGAAACAGTTAATGAAGTATCGATATTTTATCGATAAAACAAACGATTAAACGATAACCGATGGCCTCGATATTAAATCGCGAGCTCAATCGACTGGGCACAATGTTCATTATTCGATACATTAGCTTTATTGGACAAAACGATTCTAGTGTTTACTTTGACGTTGATGTTCCAAGAACGGGGTTCGATTGTGGGTTCTAAGCCGATATCAATTTTGTAGAGAGTACTTACTAACAATTGAGTTTTATTTGACGATTTCATGAAAGTTTACCTGCGCAGTTGTTGGTGGATTGAAGTATGCCGAGTTAGAAAATTTAATATTTTTAACCGACTTCAGAAAAGGAGGTTCTGTATTCGACGCGTGTGTATGTATGTCCGCGATTTTTTCAAAAACTGATAAATCGATTTTGATAATTCTTTCACTAAAGTGATCTACATTCTTTCAGGAAGGTTTTACTATATAATACATTCGGTAAATATTCTTATGTACGAAGTTATATTTATAAAATGTACTGCATCTCCGGCATTTCTATACGAATTTTGATGATTCTTCTAGTCGGTGTCTTCAATTATTCAGTGCACTAGTGTTAATTGAATTTGTGTGGGTTAGGTACAACTAAAAAGTGAAAAATAAAAACCTTTTTACAAAAAAAAACCGACTTCAAAAAAACACTACAAATAACTTTAACTGCGGAAGTAACAAAACCGACATCCGAAATTAAAGTTATTTATTAGTGACTAGAGTAGTTAGTGACAGCCCAGTATACCAATCAAAAAGAGTAGGTAACCTAGATAAAGTGGATAAAACAGAGATTTAAACAGAAGAAGAACTAGCGTGGGATCCGGGGGAGGTGGAGGGGGGGAGGTTTAGGGTATCAGATTGGAATAAATCCTTATTTCATGGGTAGGCTGGTTTTTTGTCACACTTTAGCAAATACGTATTGTAAGTACCGCTTAAATGCTGGAGAGCAGTGGTGGCCCAGTGGTAATGGCCGTTGTAGGTCGTAGGTTCGAACCCAGACAGGCGTTTCACTTTGTGTAAATTATTTCATTACCACTGCTCTCAAAAATGGTGAAGAAAACCGGTAAGTCATAGAACCAAAAATTCGAAGACATGTGACATCTGCCAACCCGCACTGGCCCCGCGTGGTGGATTACGGTCCACTCTCTCTCACCGAGAGGTGGCCTGTGTCCCAGCAGTGGGAACACGAACATTATAGGCTGGTTATGCACGGTTATGTACTAGGTCCTTTGCCAGCCGTAAACTTGGCCAGCCCACTGCCACTTCAGCTTGTTTACTCCGCAAGCTATGTCTGAAACTCCAGTTCTTTACCGGATAACATTCCGAGCATAACCCGCTCCAAAGCGCGCTGATTGACTTTGAATTTGTGGACCAGTCCGTCATCTACATAGATGTACCTACTATTAAATTTTGGGGTTAAATATAATGACCACCAAAAAAATATAATAAACACCAGAAAATTACAATAGTTCTAGCAAGGCACCCCAAAGTTAGGTTACTTTAAACCCTTTACACAGAAATAGGAGCCCCGCTGAGCGGGGCTCCTTCTACGTAGAATGCAAGAGCGAGCAGATGAGAGTATGTATATACCTTTTCCTAGGTATTTTACAATAAAATGGAGTTTTAATTTTGGTGATCATTTACTATTTTTGGCAGTAAAAAGTGTTTTTTTGATGTTATATTTTACTTTATCTAGTGATAAGTTAAACATATACCTTAAACATTTACCAATCTTTACACCAGTAAACAGCACGTGTAAATCGGGATCAGCCTATCTTACGACTAATCCTTCAGACGCCTCTCCCGACACGGACAGGCCTTTTTTTGGCCAGATCATTTTATAATCGTCAAGGAAAATGTGGTATAAAATGTAGCATAATAGGATAAGTATAATTATGTAGGAAATCCTGTTACACCCTGTAACAGGATTTTATACTTTATATTAATTAATTTAAATTCACTTTTCGTGTCTAAATATTTTGCTAAAAAAACTTAAGCATCACTGTCTCGTTTGTCGACATCACGACCCCATACTGGTGTTACATTTATTGGAATGTTGATGTTAATTTAGTTAAGGGTGAAAATAATTATAATTGAATAGACCTTTAATTACACTCAACACCTCGTGTAAAACCTAAAACCCACAGCGAAATATTGGATAACAATTGAATTATTACATTAATATTTATGAGCACTTTAGAATTCACGATGAGCACTTTAGAATTCACGGAACTCTCATTTATTTAAATAATTGTTTTGTTAGGAGGTGTCAATTCCACGTAATATTTAAAAGCGATGATTTTGTATTGTATTTTGTTTATATTACTGAAGAATGAAGGTTAATTACGGGTGCATTCAATGTACCTAATATCTTTACTCAAATTGTTTTACTAATTCTGTTTTCTAGACAATTTTCTCGGTTCAATCAACTCAGACTATCGCAGTCCACTGCTGGACCTGGAGGCCTGTCCAAGGCTGCGCCACAATACCCTGTCTTCCGCCTTTTGTATCCAGTCTGTCCCAGCCACCTTCTTTAGGTCGTGGGTCTATCTAGCTGGGGGGCGTCCCATGCTACGCTTGCCGATACGCGGTGTCCACTCCAGGACTCGTCTGCTCCCGCCGACCATTGGTCCTTCGACAAACATGGCCAGCTCACTGTCACTTCAGCTTGCCTACTCTGCAAGCCTTGTCGGTTGCCACACCATTATATCAGCCGAAAGGTGTCTACTGTTGGATATATGCCTCCCTAAACCATCAGCTTTAGGGAGGAACATGTCTACGGTCCAGTAAATATGGTGATTCACATTTTCTTGGACAATCATATGTGCGTGTGGACTGAGAGATCTTTTCGAAAAACTCTTCCAATCCCAACCAAATTATAAGAGGATTTAGGAAATAATTGTGAAAACTTCATGGTAAGGTATAAAATTTGTGAAACCTAAACAAAGAAAGTTAGAACTCATTAACTGGATCTCTCAATCTGGACAACTGAAGAAAAGCCATAACGCGTATCCAAGAATATACTGCCTATGTGTTTATAATTTGCATTTTAATTAATTGTGAAGAATTTGTGAAAGCTGCTAAACAAAATTTCAATTCGTTTCAAAGCCACGTTTAAGATTTATAACGGTTTATATGGATCTCTCAGAGTGAACAATTTTCAACTGAGAGATCTTGTATAACACGACCTAATACTGAAAAAGTATGAATAATTATCATGTTTATTGCAAATTATACTTCTGGGAAAATTTGTGAAACAAAAATCGTGATTGAAATCTTACTGGTTCAAGAGAAAATGAAAATCTTGTTTATTGTCGATCGTCCCAACTGAGAGATCCTTTTTTTTAATCATAATCTGTCAAGCTCCGCTAATGAGACGCAATTGATTTTCTATTGTTTCGTCACCGATCGGTAACGCGCGGGGCTTGACCGGTTAAACTTTTTCCAGATCACTGTGATGCTTGAAATACTCTTTTATAAGCTTACACAATTCATATTTCTGACTTTCAGTCTTTTTCAGTAGTGTTTTTTTCGTTTCCCGACGAAAACTCATGAAGCACCCCACACAATTATTTGATTACAAAATCACGCTATCTCTCACAAAACACACCTCCTCAGTAACCTACTCACAAACAGGCCAACATATCAATTGTATTCAACTCATTTTAATTCTAAGCTCATTCCACCCTTAGAAGTTAGAAGTTTCGCAGTATACAAGGTACAAACTTATTGTAATTCAAATCAGTGTCTGGTGTAGGCCATATTAGTGTCATTCAAACTGAGTTAGGCTGGGTACGCAAGTGCTCAGAGATCTGGCTAACTTCCAAATAGGAAGGGTAGCATAGCTATTTTATTATTGATTTTTGCTGTATTCGTAGATGAAGGTATTTTGGGCGGGTGGTATTTTGCAATATACAGGGTATAATTAAATTAGGTAGAAAAACTCCGCATATGTGATGGGTATACGCCGCAACGCAACGCATTGCAAAAATCTTCCTTGATCACTTTCGCACATTTTCTATGAACCAACACTCCAGGCGCACCGCACTTTTTTAATGAAAATGCATTGCGTTACGGCCAGTTGCGGCTGTAAAGTGCGCTTGACTTGACAGGCTTCTATATCTACTAAAACTTTTGTACACTTCTGGAAACATTTCTTTACAAATGTTACTTTCCTATATGTCAAAGTTTAACACAAGAGATTGTGGCGAATGTATTTTTAACCGACTTCAAAAAAGGAGGTTCTGTATTCGACCCGTATGTATGTATGTACGAGTATGTATGTATGTTTGTATGTCCGCGATTTTCTCAAAAACGAATGAACCAATTTTGATAATTCTGCCACTAATGTGATCTACATACTTTCAGTAAGGTTTTAGTATATAATACATGAGGTAATTATTATTATGTACGAAGTAGGTAATATGCATAATTGTACTGCATCTCCGGCATTTCTATGCGAATTTTGATGATTCTTCTAGTCGGTGTCTTCAATTCTTCAATGCACTAGTGTTAATTGAATTTGTGTGGGGTAGGTACAACTAAAAAGTGAAAAATAAAAACTTTTTTACAAAAAAAAAAACAACCGACTTCTAAAAAAAAACTGCAAAGTGATAAATAACTTTAATTTCGGAAGTCGGTGTCAAAAAACGAAAATGCGGAACCAACGACACTGACTTCCGAAATTAAAGTTATTTATCCCTTTGTAGTTTTTTTTAAGTCGGTTGTTGTTTTTGTTAGTAGATACGTACCTACGCCTTGTTAATGTGGTTTTCCGCACCTACTACGCCTTTGTGCCTACGGTTTAGAAATAGAATTCAATCGGTCGTAATTCTCTATGATACAATGAACGCAACCGCGCGAAATTAACGCGGGAATAGCTTAGGAATAGCTTAGGACGTGGTTTTGAAGTAATGAATCGTTAATTAGTCATAGTGAATTAGGGCCCAGTATGGTAATGAACAGAGATAGCAATGGTGGCGCAATGGTAAGGCCCCGACTTACGAGACGTAAGTCGTGGGTTCGAACCCAGACAGGGGCTTTACTTGGTGTAAATGAATTTCATCACCAATGCTCTCACAACGGTGAAGGAAAACATCGTGAGGAAACCGGCATGTTCTAGAACCAAAAAGAAGACATGTGATATCTACCAACCCACACTGGGCCTGCGTGGTAGATTACAGCCCACTTCCTCTCACAGAGGGCCTGCGTCCCAGCAGTGGGAACATTAAAGGGTGATTATGCACGGTTATGAACTACAAATGCTCTATGAGAGTACCTTTAGTTTCATACTATTTATCTATTATATACATTCTTCCATACTAACATTATCAATGTGAAAATAACATCGTCTGTTACTTTTTCACGCCTCAACGACTGAATGGATTTCGATGTTTGGTACAAAAGTACCTACACCATGACCTAGGTTAGAATATATGTAGAATACTTTTATCCCGGCGGTAGGTACGTTCCCGTGGGATAATTTTCGACCTTCAGCGAAGCCGTAAATGCTATTGTATGTACAGACGCCATCGCATCAAGCTACTACAATCTGTAAAATTTCTTTAATAGATTTTCAACTTTATCGCTAAAGTTTAAGGTTCAATGTTGATTGGGAAAATTTGGCAGTTTCGGGTAGCTTGTTGTGCTGGCGTCTGTACTTAGTTATATATTCAAGTACACAATAGCATCATTAATCTGCCAAGCTCCGCTAATGAGACACGATTGATTTTCTATTGTTTCGTCGCCGATCGGTGACGCGCGCCGCTTGACCTGCCGGGCAATTGACAACATTTCATATTTTTAACCTGCATGTATTATTACGTTATATAAAAGTAAATTCAATTCTAGGGCACCCATATTTTTTCGTTTTTCGAAATTATGTACTTTTCATTCATAATTTTAACTTTGAAATTCGGTGTATTCTAAAAAGACGTAAGTGCCAGATGACGGTAGAATGGCGATATTACCTTTGCTTTATTGTGACCCGTCAAAAAAACTGTTAGATGTCACTTGTCTCAGTCGTTGTTTTGGTTCCGTCATTGGCGTATATTTTTCATTGGGATCCATTTTATTGGCGAAATATCAATCAAAAATTGATAATATTAACAGTAGGTAAGCAGCGTGTCGAGTTGATAGGAAAAAATATTGTTGAATTCAATTCAGTTTTTTAGTTGTTTTCTAGTTACACTTCTTAGGTGACATTGACATGTCTTGTTTGATATAATGTTTTCAATCAAAGACATTGGAATGCGCAAAGGTAACTACCTCATTCCGCCGTTTATGTGACGTCATCACCTGTTTTTTGATTTTTATTTTTTTTCTCAGAAAGGAGACTGTTAAAATTTGTATGGGAAGTGGTCTATGATCCAATAGCGATACTGTAGTAGTATTTCTGTGGGAATACCTCAACTATACCCTTGTGCAAAGGGGCATCAAAATCTGACCCGGCAGTTTTGAGAAATATAATATTTTAGAATAAATAATTTCATGATAACATTAAAAAGTGGTCTATGAACCAATAGCGATACTGCTACGATATTTCTGTGGGGATACCTCAACTATACCCTTGTGAAAAGTGGCATCAAAATCTGACCCGGCAGTTTTGAGAAATATAATATTTTAGAATAAATAATTTCATGATAACATTAAAAAGTGGTCTATGAACCAATAGCGGTACTGTTACGATATTTCTGTGGGGATACCTCAACTATACCCTTGTGCAAAGTGGATCCAATCACCAGATCCTGACCTGGTGACAATGGGAACATTTAGGAAGTATACCCTTTCAACCAAAAAAAATGTTTTTTAAATCGGTCTAGCCGTCTTCGTGAACATAAAAATATTTAAAAAATGTAATTCCTACGAACTGAGAACCTCCTCCTTTTTTGAAGTCGGTTAAAATCGAAACAAATGCTAAAATCTAGGAAAGAAACACAATTAAGTATTATAAAGTCAGAAATACCCTTTAAAACGTTTTTAAAATAAAAATGTTATCATCATGAAATTATTTATTCTAAAATATTATTTTTCTCAAAACTGCCGGATCAGATTTGATACCACTTTGCACATTGGTATAGTTGAGGTATCCCCACAGAAATATCGTAACAGTTTCGCTATTGGTTCATAGACAACTTTTTAATGTTATCATAAAATTATGTATTCTAAAATATTATATTTCTCAAAACTGCCGGGTCAGATTTTGATGCCACTTTGCACAAGGGTATAGTTGAGGTATCCCCACAGAAATATCGTAACAGTACCGCTATTGGTTCATAGACCACTTTTTAATGTTATCATGAAATTATTTATTCTAAAATATTATATTTCTCAAAACTGCCGGGTCAGATTTTGATGCCACTTTGCACATTGGTATAGTTGAGGTATCCCCACAGAAATATCGTAACAGTATCGCTATTGGTTCATAGACCACTTTTTAATGTTATCATGAAATTATTTATTCTAAAATATTATATTTCTCAAAACTGCCGGGTCAGATTTTGATGCCACTTTGCACAAGGGTATAGTTGAGGTATCCCCACAGAAATATCGTAGCAGTATCGCTATTGGTTCATAGACCACTTTTGTTTTATGGTCGTGTCAGGTTTGAAATGTTGTCAATTGCGTAACACATTATCAATCGGAATCGGTTTCATTTTGACAGTTCAACAACATTCATTGCGTTATTTACGGGTTGTGCAGACAATTTTTTCGAACTTATGAAGCAATGGATTAGTAATTTGCTTCAAAATGATTCTGAGTCCGATTGATAGTGTGTTACACAATTAGGGTGCGGTTAATCTCTTGCCTTTATCCTAATTTATATGGGGTGGGCGCACCATGTCTTTTTCTTCCATATCTCATTGCACTGTTAGACGTTATCTCGGTAGTCTCCACATGCTCTTGATTATTTACGGTCTCACATACATAGGGTTGGCTATCAACCACTTTCCTCTAGGGTATGTACAAAACCATCCATTTCTATTGAATCAGTATAACCCGACCCCATAAACATATGGCGCGTTTGCGTTTGCATTTCAAGCTAATAACTAATCTATGATCTATTTGACTATCATATATACCTAACTCTATGTATATCTAATGCTACACTCTGACGTCACGTGTGAAACATTATTCAGCCTGGGGGTACTCTATTAGGCTAATTGGCTATTAGTCAAAACGTACATTACTTCAGTTGAGTGAAAGCATATACTTGTAATGTTTGAATATGGGCCAGTATTAGTTGAGCCTTAAGTGTTTGGGCGGTTTATACGGACAGGGCTCAAGTTATGCTGGTTTTCAGGTTGTAAACTGAGCGGAGTCTATGATTTGGTGTAGGTACTTCATTCGTGTTACAGTAATATTATAATAATACTCTGTTTGCTTAAACCGTACCTTTAACAAAGTTTTAGTTCGGTTTTCCTTTAAAACTTAGCAGGATAAAAACTTCTTCAGGAAAAAAAGCTATAAATACAACAAATAGAATTTTAAACTTGAAGGACCTATATGTAGGTGGGTAGATTTTCGTTATTTATCATCATTTCATCATTCATCGCACAATTTTTTTTTTGGTTTTTTTTTTCACTTACATTGGTTTTTTCACTTACATTGAAAATATAGTATATTGGTATTCGTTTGTTATTTCGTTTGACACAATATATGTTGGGATGTGACACGTACCGCGGTTGTGGTGCGGTGCCGTATTATAAATAATATAATATTAATTGAAATGATGATAAATAACGAAAATCTACCCAGGTACAGTCAACAAAAGAGATAAGTATGTAGGACCTTCAGAAATAGTTGAAATTTAGTAAAGAACCGATGGATGTTGCTGACTGAAATGTAATTTGATAAATGGGCTGTTTGTTTTCTATTAATACAATTAAATTTTATTCGAGAACACCCATCGGTTTCTTACTAAACTTGAACTATATCCGACGATCCTGCATACTTATCTCTTTTGTTGACTGTACATATAAGATTCTAGAGTAGACACATGCAGTGAAACATATGTGAAATTGCTTCAATGCATGTGTCTGACGCACTAATTACGTTGCACGGATTTTAAAACATACCTATTTATTTAGGTGTCATTCACTTCTGATAATGTATGTTAATAACTATAACCAATCGGATTTTAACCGTATGTAAAATACAATTCCCAGACCCCATTGTTTTGGGACGGATAAATTACATTAATCCTTATTAACTTTTCGAAAAGTAATAATTCATTGGGAACAGTGGTGCGTAAAAGCGTTCACAGGTGGACATGGCCATTCTCTATAATTCTATATCCCCAAAGACCAGTAAATTTTTTGGACCTAAGAGCCTGTTTACACAAGCATTAGTGTAAACGCTAACGTAACCGCAGATGCCTCATTATATACGAAAATAGGTACGAAGCGCAGCGTCATCGTGGCGTGGTCGTGTTTTTAATAGCTTTGTGCTCGTCTGAACGATCTTTAATCTTATATAATACTAGCTGCGCCCCGCGGTTTCACCCGGGTAAATGTCGATCCCGTGGGAATATCGGGATAAAAAGTAGCCTATATGTTAATCCAGGGTGTCGGCTACCTCCATACAAAATTTTATCAAAATTGGTACAGCCCTTTGAGCGTGAAGAAGTAACAAACATATAAACACATACGAGTACAAACACTCACAAACTTTCGCCTTTATAATATTAGTGTGGTAGCACAGTCTAAAGTGGTGGTAGTATGAAATTGGGGATTATAATTATCATTTTATAATTTACAACAAAAGCTAATCTACACAAATGCGAATCCGACTGCTAAATTTCATGATAACATAAATCCATTAGACACCTCACTATGCTTAATTAAGTTTCTGTGTGCTTTCACGCCAAAGCCAAATAGAGAAAAATAAAACTCGCACAAATGTTAGCACTGGAAAATGTTTCTAATTTCACCTGGAAAATAGCACGAAAATTAACCTAATTAGGTTTTTTATACTGGCCATTTGAGTTATTGAGTAGGTACACTATTTATACAGGATCAAATGAAATTATTGATTGATTCGGGGAACGACATCAATCTACCCTTTTCCCAACTATGTAGGGGTTTCCGTGACTTCCAGTGTTACGGGATGCAGCTGAGCCTGTATTTTACATGGAAGCTGCGTACGAGCGATACTGCGTAAGGGGTATCCCCTTGGTAAGACTGGTTGTCATACTTTTGGGCTTCTGACTAGTGAATACCCGTAACGACGGTGTTGGGGTTGCCGTGACTTCCAGTCATTGGGATGCAGCTGAATTCCTGTATTTTACATGGAGACTGGACCTCCAAAATTAACTGGGTGATACGATACCCCTTGGTAAGACTGGTTGCAGACTTTTAGGCTTTTGGCTGTCAAAAATCTACGAATGACAGTCGGGTCCAACGCCCTAACGTGCTTTCCGAGGCACGGAGGGCACGGAGGGCGGAAGGTGGAGGTTCTCGATATGTAATCGATGGTCAACTAACCATGAACCAATCGGAATGAAAAAAAATATTTCTTACTACAGCACATTAAAGAGATTTCAACTTTATACACTAACCCCCTTACTAATAAACGTTGTATAGCGTCTGTATAGTTACAAAACGCTTTGTCTTCTTCATTCGAAAGTCAAATTACTGACGACTGAAAGAGAGAAATCGGTGTGTAACTATTCATCTGATATAATACGTTTATTAGTAAGGGGGTAAGTAGAAATATTAGTTAAACAGCGCGTACCGCGCAGCTTAACCGTCGATCGACCCGTGCAGCAGTAATCAATTAGCCACGAGCCAACGAGAAACGACATGAGAAAACAAAAAAAAATATTCATGATGTCATAGTTTGAAGGACCAACTTATATTACCTGTGGCCGCTTAGGTACCCCGTAATCAGCTACTACTTCATCATTCATAATCACAAGACACATTAAAATTTCATCGATGTCAACTCCGAGATTCCTTAGGGAAGTTTTCGCTATCCATTCTATCTATACTAATATTATGAATTTGAAAGTAACTCTGTCTGTCTGTCTGTAGGTTACCTTTTCACGCCTAAACCACTGAACCGATTTAGATGAAATTTGGTATAGAGATAGTTTGAATCCCGAGAAAGGACATAAGATAGTTTTTATCCCGATATTCCCCCGGGATCGACACTTATGCGGGTGAAACTGCGGGGCCCAGCTAGTTTCTTATAATTTTGGAGTTAGCCATCCACGCACATTTTGAAAATTAACCCTATATTTTGTTCCTATTCAATGATGTTTATGACCCATATAACCCGGTTCCACGAACGTTAGCTTGCCAATCATGTAATTGACTCGCTATGAAAGCGGACACCGAGCCACCACATTCAATTCGTCTAATGCACTATTCGTTTTACTTCGCATTGATAGGTTTCCAGTACCGTTTCTGTTTGTATCCATTTCCAAAATAGAGTAGTTTATTGGAAGTCTATAAAACTGTTGGTATTGAACATTTTACTCGTTTATCTACTGAAAATGTTAAATGGATTTTTCTAGAGAGAATTTGCTGGAGTGTTTTTTATCAAAGGAACGTGTTGCGATGTTTTTTAAAAATAGATGATTTGATTTTTTTAACTTTTAATACTAGCTTCGGTAGTGTATTATTTTATCACGGTTAATAAAGTTCGGAAAACATACAAAGTACGGATTTTCGAAACTGAAGTTGCTGTTTCAGTTGTACATTAATTTATGGCTCGTAAAATTTAACGATATTTTTCACACGTCAACGCTCATTAATGGGTTACTTAATTATTTCGATGAAACGAGGATTATCTTTGGATAATCCTCGTTTCATCGAAATAATTAAGCATCAAGTAAATATAATGACAGGAAGGTAATTACATGACACTGTTCAGTGATTTTTGATAAATTATAGAAAGACAAATATAATAGCAACCTATAAAGTTCCCACTGCTGGGACACAGGCCTCCTCTTTGTGAGAGGGAGCGGGCCATAATAAACCACGCGGGCCCAGCACGGGTTGGCGGATGTCATATGTCTTCGATTTTTTGGTTCTAAGACATGCCGGTTTCCTCACGATGTTTTCCTTTATCATTTTGAGAGCAGTGGTGATGAACCACGACCTATAAATCATCACGACCATCAATGACAGTGAGACTAAGAGTTCTTGAAAAGTTAATTTAACGTAGTGAAATTCACATTTTCGCTTTGTTTTTTTTTTTTTTTGCCGAATTCGAACAAAACATTCGCTTGCGTAAGCAAATGCTGTCATAAGACCCTCGAACGGTTCACATAGGTGTAGTAAGTACCTTCTCAGTTCATTTCGCTCCTCGACGGGAAATAAGGCTTCGTTCAGAACGTCGGGCATCAGCAAGTTCACACCATATTACATCATACTACCATATTTCTCCGAGATCATTTGGATTCCATTTGCGACACATGTCCTTCACATTTATTTATAGGAATGAAAATGTAGATATCTTTCGCCTTTTTTTCATACGGTAAAGTTGTCATCGGAGAGTAATTTATTGCAAGAATCCTCGAAAGTGGTCGGATAACTGATGTTTAGGACTTTCATCCGTTCAAAGCATATTTTTTTTATGTATTTACTTTTTCACTGTAATCGTTTCACTTTAAAACGAATAGAAGTGGAAACACGTTTTCTTTACAACCTTTAATTTTTTTTTGTTGACTTTTAGTCTATTTAAGGCAGATATTTCAACAGTCAGATAACATTATCTAAGAAACAAAAATTACAGTTTGAACAACTTTTGTTAAAGTTATCTGAACATTGAAAAATCAGCCCTTCTAATAATTTCCTTTGAAAACTCTGAACTTTATTGTTTCCGTTGATTTTGTGGAAAGGATAATATTCTAGTCACGGTCGAAAAATTTTAGTAAAGAGATGACGCACAAAGAGTATGCTTCGATAAAGTTATCGTCATTAGACTAACCTGCCTCAGAATATAAATCAATCTCTTGCCTAGCCTTTTCTCAACTCGATTGCGGTAGGTACCCAGTACACTAGAAGCAGCGGAATATCAATATTTTACGTGGAGAGACTGCCATTTGACTTCCACAACCCAATTACTGGGCAATACCGACAGAATATAGTTCAATAAATCCGTGTACCATACATACTGTAGCCTTCTTGCATGCTTCGTTAGTATAGTAACTGCTATATAGTAAAAGTGCGCAGTGCTGCACGGGCCCACACTATTTCAAGTAAAACAAATATCAACTTTATTTCAATGACAATTAAGTTGATTTCAGAGTGACTGTTGAAAAAGTTATATAAATGTTTGAAGTTGTAGCGTAAACAGGACTTTATTGTGTAGGAATTAAAGTTATTTTTCCATTAATGCATATTTGTTTACATTTTTGGCAAATAAATCGCGAACGCATATTAGGTAACAACATGATGAAGCCCACGTTCGCAAGGACGTAGAAATATCGCAGCGGGGTTTTATCGTGCACTGGATTTTCAACTCTCAGTCTAGAGCCGAGCATTGAGAATAAACAGAGCGCATCACAGCGCGTCAAAAAAGGACACAATTGGATTTTAAAGCAGGATTAGAGCTCAGACCAAATAAAAAAAGTCAAGACATAGCGCTGCGAACAATACAGTGAAGCACGCCAAAACTACACCTCCGCTCTGTGCATACACGCTCACACGCACACATTTACAACCATTTAAAATCAAACTACACCTCACTAAGTGCACACATGTTTACGAAACCGGCTTCACTTTACTGTTGACAGCCCTCTGTCTTGGTTTTTTATTTGGTCTGAGGATTAGAGCAGTGCGTTAAAAATCCACTACGGGAAAAAAATCGCTGCGGGAAAAACGCGCCGGTGCATACCTAGGCTTATGATCCTAGATTCGTTTCCGATGTCGGGTAAATTGACATTACGGTTTTCTAACATACATTTTCCGGTAACAGCCTAGCCTGAAGTCTACCTAGTTTTGTGCCCGAGGCTCGCCCTCTAGGACAATAATTTAAAAATAACTGGCGAAATATGTCTGTTTATATGTCTGTCTGTCTGTATGTAACCGATTTAGATAAAATTAGGTATAGAGATAGTCTGAGTCCTGGAAAAGGACATAGGATATTTTTTATCCCGATATTCCCACGGGATCGAGACTTATGCGGGTGAAACCGCGAGGCGCAGCTAGTATTCTATATATACAGTAAACAGGCTTAATATACTGTCACTGTGGCCTTTAAAATACCTACACAAAGCTCGCTTCGTTCAGTGTTGAGTTTCATTATCAAATTAAAAGGTTTTATTTTTGTTTTTACAACGCCTCGCTTTAAGCATTTTGCTGTGTTGCTGTAAAACCGAATGCGTGACCGCTGTCGTCATAGAGGGCTTAAGTCGAGAAAATGAATTAATGAAACAACAAGTAGGGAGTAATTTATTTAATTAGTTTAATTTGGCTAACGTCGCAGCTCAGGATGGAATGGTATTATAAAAAAAGAAAGAGGGCAGATATAAATTTTATTTCGAAGGAGACAGAGGTAGACAGTACAGTGAATTACGCTGACACTTGGTAATGAACGAATTTCCCCACACAATTTTTTTTTAACGCTGCTGTCCAAATTTTTTTCCACAGATGAAAAAGGAAGTGTATTTCTCTTCGTTTTGAAATAAGAGTGACACGAAAGAATCAATATCTAACTTTGTATCATTTGGTTTCAGTTTTCTATTAAGTACAAAATCCCGAGTCTTGTACACCAAACTATCCTTGTTATCCCGAAAGTTTTAACAACACTTTGATACAATCTTTGCAATAGATACTTCAGACATACTCCCATCTAACAGAAATCTTCTTTATTTTGTTATGAAATGCTCCCCTTTTTTTTTTGAAGTGACAATACTTTTTCCAACTATTGGGCAGACTAGACGTCTATTCTAATCATATTAAATCATTTATTTCTGTGCAAACAAGGGTAATTAGTACATAGTTGTTGTTAATAATAAAGTCCTCCATCAGATGCGGTTAAAAAAATACCTAGACTTTTAAGCAACTGCCTAACCATCCTCTCTATAAGTTACCTCTAATGACCTCTGTTATATAAAACTAGCTGCGCCCCGCGGTTTCACCCGCATAAGTTTCGATCCCGTGGGAATATCGGGATAAAAACTATCCTATGTCCTTTCCCGGGACTCAAACTATCTCTATACCAAATTTTATCTAAATTGGTTCAGTGGTTTAGGCGTGAAAAGGTAACATACAGACAGACAGAGTTACTTTCGAATTTATAATAGCACATGGAAGTATGGATAATAATTGTATATACTTGGTTGCCATCAAATTAAGCCAGACTTGATTTCAAACCGTGCACTAACTGTGACTTCACATCCAATTAGCAACATAAATGTCAAGTTAGTTCATTTTAGAGTAACACGGAGTATGCAACACAATTTAGCCTCATTTATCTGCTCGGACGTGTAGCACCAGTCATATTTGTACGGAAGGAGGTAAAAAACCGGGCCAAGTAAGTAAAGAGGCACACTGTGAGGGTCCCGTAAAATGAAAACTATTTTCAATCGACCGATATTTTTATTCGAGGAATATAATTGACGTCTGACAGTTTTTGTATGGAAGAACTGTCAAAAATTTTGTATGGAAGAACTGTCAAAAATTCAAAATTTTCCTCCGATAAAGTTATCTGGCAATATCAGCACTTAGTGTAATAGTTACCTTCCTTATATTTGCTGTGATGGAGTTTACAGAAATACCTACTAGGAGATTAGGAGCAATATTTAGCGTCACTACGGACGAGATACCACTTATTTTATTTTTGCCTCTGAGTTTGTGTCTAGTCTTCATCTAGTTTATAAAATATACAGGGTAGCAAAAACGTCGACACGCCAACTACTAATTTTTAGTAGGTTAACAAAAATAAAAATCTGCTGTTTCATAGAAAATTTCACCTACGCAGGCAAAATGTACTGAACAGCAAATTTATTTTTTATAACTGACGATAAATTTCAACGCAGGGTGGTTCAGAATCATGTACAGCCGCGGACAATGGCGGTCGACCACTTTTCACCCTTATGGCCTTGGTAATAAGGTTCTAAAGTGATCTACCGCCAGTGTCCGCGATGGTACCTACTGAATCCATGGTAACAGGTTGTGCGTCGATATTCCTGACACCCTGTGTGTTTGTTAAAAACCAATTTACCGAATAAACATAATTTATAACTTCTGCTGAAAATGCATGGTTAAAAGGACACTGGCCGATGACATCCTACAGACGGAAAGCGTAGACTTAGTAATTAAATAGATTTCCGTCAACACTATTCGAATACGGAATCCTAAAAACGCGGGCAAAGTAAAGAGGCTAAATTAACTAGTTACATAAAAGTGAAAAACGACGCTCGCTAGGAGCCGAGCAGAACCGTGGGCTGTATTTCTCAGCAGTATTTTATAAGCGAGTCTTGCTCATCTCAGATCATTTGTCCACGTAATTGCGAACGCTTTGCCGCGCTGTGATGCGACGCCTTGTTTTAAAAGGAACCTCTTTTTGTACACCTCTGATTCTTTACGCGACTAGATTGGCTGTGAAGGGAAGTAATACGAAATGGTTGTAATTTATTCTTCTTGTTTATTTTTGTGTAATATTTCTCTTGTAAGATAAATATATTGCAACATTTTTGGTGAATATATCTGTGTTTTCGCGGCAGTATTTCATGATTTACATACGTTTATGACGTCATTAAGACCCTAAATGTTGTACTTTGCGTTATATGTCTTGCTGAAATGATTTTGGCCCTATTATGAATTCCCTCAATGTATAGAAATTCTTTGTTTATTTAAAGAGGCTCTAATATCCGTGAAAAAGAAAAAAAAAACAATTGCCCTGAAAGTCATGTCAGAAATATAAAACACATTAAGACCTGTCGTACTTAAATAATTTTATCAAACTTTTCATATTTTCCTTAAAATGCTTTTAGATTACAGACGTCTTAAGCTTACAAGGAACCTACTTTGGCTTATTCAATTACTTTTGAAAACTCATCTCATCCGTCGTGACGCTAAATATTGCTCCTAATCTCATAATTTTTGTTACTTATTGCATTGATAATCATATTTTCTTACGTTAGATAAGGTAGCTTCTTCAAAAGATAAGGTAATTTAACATACTAGTGACTATGGTCCGTACTACTCAGCCCAAGAGCTTGCACTTGATATCGATCTTGAGGTCATGATCGTATTAATAAACATAATAATGTACGTACTCAAGTTACGGTTTGGGTTACGATATCAACCGAGTGATGGACTGATTAATAAACGAAACTCTATACTTAAGTATACAATAGGTGTGGGTAGTCAAGATGCTTAAACTTGAGTGTAGGTAATCCGTGACTTGTGGCCATGATTAGTAGCGCGAAACATGAAGTTTGAAAATGTTTTGGGTGAAATTAATTATTACGATGAAATTGAGTACTGTGTGTATTTTATGGTCTCTGCAATATTGTTTACCAAAAATCTATATAAGGGATGTCTCGAATCTCGAATCCTTTCTACTACAGCCCTACATTTTTTTATAATTTCGTGAAAGTGTTTTTACTCCATTAGAGTACTTCACGCTTTCCATTTTCGTTTATAACCAACCACTTTTAGATGTTCGTGACAGTAAACAAACGGAATGAAGTTGATTGTTGTTTGGCGCCCTTTTTTTTTGACACGACGCAGACGCTCCAATCTGATTCTATATTGCGTTATGTTATTTGTACTGAGTTAAGTAGTAAGCTTTTCTACACAACATTTTTAACAATTTAAGGCTATCTCTGGGTAGAAAATTACTTTATAACATGACACAACGTTATGTTATTGAAGTTTTAACAAAATACAAGTACATATTTCAATAAATCTTGAAATGTGATGAATGTTATTCTAAACTTCAGTCAATGCGACGTAATCGTTCACGAAATCAAGCCCTTAAGTACAGCGTCTTGAGGAGCTGATCTTGTTAACTGATATACTGTTTACACGTGTTTATTAATTAGCAATAATCTTGAGAGGCTGATATCGTAATAATGGCGTATCAAATGATTACGCACTTGAGTACGTCATCAAATGATTACGCACTTGAGTACGTTGTTGAGAAACGTTTACTAATAGGCTTTAGTGTGAGCCATATCTGCATTCAGTACTAAATCTATGGGTTAATTATTATTATTATTTATATGGTGTACATAATAAAGAGTATTCTATTCTATTCTATTCATTATCATCATGGATGCATCATGGAAGCAACAAGAATAATGTAACCAGGATTTTGTAATATCTTGATTTAAAAGAGTGTCCATGGAGTTTCTTGCCCGTTCTTCTCCATAGAGATCTTTTTTTTGGAATGGGCAACTAGCTTCAACTTTCTGACTAACTGACCGACTATTTAATTTTGACAATTCGAAAGTGCCTGTACATGGTTTAATTGAAATAAATGCTTTGAGTTAATCAGCAGCAACTGGACGTAGACTCCTCCAATCGCAGACCATTCTGCCACTGCCTTACCTAGCGTACCTGCGAAGATCGTCACCCCACTTAGCCTGCCTACGTTTGTCGATTCGCATTTCCGTCGATATCGTCTCAAGAACACGTCTACACCAACGGTCATCGATCAGTGGTTTAGTGCGGCAGTTCAGTTACGACCGCGGTGGTCAACCCTTCGGTATCTTCGCCAAGATTTGATTTGATACCACTACCGTTTTATATGATACTTACCTTTTACAAGAGGGGCTTGTGGCTAAGTAATAACAGCTGCACGGGTCGATCAATCAGGTCATGCAATGCTTACCGCCGATAGGTCCGTGAATGGGTACCATCTTTACATACCAAGACCCCTCTGTGCGTCGGAAAGCACGTTAAACTGTTGGTCCCGGCTGTCATTCGTGGATCTTTGATAGTAGTTACGGGTCGTCAGAAACCTAAAAGTCTGACAACCTGTCTTACCAAGGTGTATCGTATTACCTAGTAACTGGGTTGTGGAGGTCAGATAGGCTGTCGCTCCATATACCTAAATACTGATATTCAGCTGCATCCGGTGAGACTGAAAGCCAACCCCAACATAGTAGGGAAAAGGCTAGGCAAATTGAACTTACCTGTACCTTTTACAACAGGGTTGACGGAAACAGTGGTAATTTCAAATATTACAGTTAGAGATCAGAAGGCCAATTCTCGTAATTTAAAATGTTCAAAATCTAGTCGCCGTCTCATCTCGACGACAAAATAAATGTCAAAAACTTGTCATAGGGAAATTAGACATATTTTTGACCGATTGAGACAGAGAATTATAATTAAAACGAAATCAATAAAAGCGACTTAGATATAGAAACTCTTTATTTGAATAACATCCACAAAGGGAGAAACAAAACTAAAGAAAATGCGGAACGTCTCAAAGAAACGACAAGCACTATCACCCCCAAAAACACTGTCTCATTTAAATGACCACGAATTTCACAACATCAAAAAGAATATTTCACAAAGATCACCCTTCTTAAGTAATACAGATCTATTTAACACAGCTACCATTTCGACAGTCACACACCCGACCCCGAGTAAGATACTTCTATTCTCACAGGGTGAATGGTGAAAAAGACATAAAACAGATTTTGAACTGCAATTTATCAAACCATCCTCTCCTCATCAGACTGTGAATATTCTTAAAATTACGAGAATTGCCCCTCTGTCATCTATAAAACACACGATTTCTTTCGGCTCTAAATATAGGAATAACGAAATTCTGCGAATTTTAGAAGTCAATTCTTAATCAGCTTTCCTTGTCAGACCTTCGTCACCCTACCAGTTATTTATCCTTAATATTTTATGTGTCAGCCTGTCGCACGCTCACCTCCCACGTTTCCAGGAGTTGGCTTTGAGCTTTTAGGTAATCTAAGAATGTTTTGGGAGGTTCCTGCACATCATCAGGCGGGAGGACACGCCCGCGTGTCACCACTGCGAGGATCGCCCAGAGGACACGGTGGAGCATACGGTGGAGGTCTGCCCCGCATGGGCGGAGCACCGCCGTGCCCTCGTAGAGGCGATCGACAGCGGCGGCGACCTCTCGCGTCCGGCCCTGGTTCAAGCCATGGTCCGGGGCGAGAGGGAGTGGGAGGCGGTCACCTCCTTCTGCGAAGCAGTCATGCTAGCGAAGGAGGTGGCGGAACGGCTGAGGGAGAGAGCCTCACACCCCAGCCGCCGCGGGAGACGCTCCGGGCGTCGGGAGCCGCGTGACGACTCCCGGCCACCGTAGGCGCGGGCCTGCGGACGGAGAGTAATCGGTAGCTCACCGTCCGATCAGGACCAGGCCCGTGCCGGACGGCGCGTACGTGTTCCACGCGCGCCTCAAAGAGATGTCAGCATAAAGGAAGGGGCCTGCCAGGACCGAAGCCTGCCGGGGGTGCGGGATTGTCCGAAAGGGTTACCGCTACCCCGGAACATAAAGGGCTAAGGAAGGAACACGGATGGGTTTTAGTCAGTAAGAGTCTGACACTCCCTTCGCTCCACCCAGAGCGGGAGGGGTCATTTGATGATTTCCCATCCATAAAAAAAAAAAAAGGTAATCTAAGAAAATGAAATGAAATTGCTTAGACAAAAATGGACAGACGTTTTAATTTTTGTACCTAAGTATCTATTTCCTTTATTTAATTATTTTACATAAATTATATTAGTAAATATTAGAATATAAAAACATTTAAAAATACATGATAATATAAGAAAATAGTAGCCCACCGCTATCAGAAATCCAAGCTACCGGCGTCAGGGCTCCAGAGAGAGGAACCTCCTAACAACGCGGGCCAAGTACCGCTTTCTGAATCAAGCCCTTGATCCAACTGCCCAACGAGAGATTCCTCAGGTGTTGGTCGAGGCTATTGGCTATAAACCCATTGGCTGTCACGACTATCAGCACAATAATCGCTAAATCCACATGTCGACAACCTCGCGAGCCAAGTCAATAATGTATCTATTATTGTTCAAATGGATACGAAACTCTAAATAACCATTGTTATTAGAAATGTTATAATATTATGAAATTTATGTATTGTATTACATTTAACGTGTTTAAATATTTTTATGCCAGTCCTTCGTGAAACATGTAAGATCATAAACTACTCGTAACTCTAAAATTTTCCCAATCAACTTTGAACCTTATAAATTAGCGATAAAATTGAAAATCTATTATAGAAATTTGACAGATTGTAGTAGCTGGATGTGCTGGCGTCTGTGCCATGTTATAAAGCATAAAAATATATTAAATTCTTGTCTATTCTATTATATTCAGGATACGAATCTGTAGGTGTTGTTGAGTAGGTATCTAATTTGGATTTATGTTCCTAATTTTGTTCTCTTCTTCCCAAGAGGCGTAGAAACGAAGTATAGTAAGTGTATAAAAGAGGTAATTTGTCACAAGGCCTACGAAGTTTATCAGTTCTCCTTTGGGAGGACCCATGTCTTCGAACTGTTCTGTTTATTTAATCTACTGGTCAATATAAGCAGGGTTGTTAGGAACCTATTTATTTATATATGTCGCAGCAGGAGGCCGCATATAACTTAAAGAAATAAAGAAAATAAGTTTATTTGACCCACGTTATGTAAGGTACACAATATTTTTTTTTTTTTTTGTTTAGCCTGTACTGTCCCACTGCTGGGCAATGGCCTCCCCCAAGTCCTTCCAGGAACTCCTTTCCCGCGCCACCTCAAACCAGCCCTCGCGGTACGCGTCCAGGTCATCTCGCCACCGCTTTCTGGGCCGACCTCGGCGGCGCCGTCCATCCTCAGGCACCCATTGTGTGGAAACTTTTGCCCAGCGGTTATCCTGCATGCGGCTGATGTGACCCACCCAGTCCCACTTGAGTCTGGCAGCTTTCTTGCCTACGTCTATACACAATATTAACACAAAAAAAAACTTAACATAGTATTACTTAACTTGTACACCTCTGCCTAACTCTTTGGGGAATGGAAGCGTGATGTTATGTTTAAAATGGAACTCCATGGAATAGCTAAACGGTGATAAGAGAATTTTCAAGAAGACGTGTATGTTGCTAATCCGGATCTTTTGCGATCGACTCTTGGTTCGACAAAGGAGTTGCGCTGTGGGAGGACTGAACATTGAACCGATCTTATTGGTCAACTTTTCCTAAGTTCCTTGAACAGCTCTAGTCACAAGGCAAAATACGAAATGGAAAAAGTTTTAACACAACACAGCGATCTCAAATTTTGATGTCGAGAGGCAAATATACTTACCTACGTAGATATACAGGTGGCTTGAGGAGCTCGTGGCTAAATAACAACAGCCGCTTGGGCCGATTTCCAATGTAAAGCACCGCTTTTCGAGGTCGGTCCGTGAGCGGGGGGATGGGTGACATAACAAATCGAGACCGCTCCGAGCCTCGGAAAGCGCATTTTAAATTTTAAATCACCAAAGAAAAACAAAACTCTACAGTATACCCATCAAAAATTACTGTAACAAAACATTTTTCTGTGTTCGAATTGCCCTTTTTTGAGAGAAGAAGAGGTTATTACTTCAGTCCATTGTTATAACGAGGTTACTTCAAATTCGTAAGTGACACCGCGACTGCCTCCATTATGGAACAAGTCAAGGTGAAGCGAATAAATAATATCAAGTACAAGTTATATTACCAAGTTCAGTGTTGAGGGTGTATTTAATATGAATAAGTTATGTTAATGTGGTAGTCACCGTGAAATATTTGGCTTAAGGGATTGCCGATATTACCAGTTTGTGGTTGCGGTCCTAAAATACCTACATAACATATTAGGTAGAAATGTTTTTCTTTACTCTTAGCGAGTTACTGTCAAAGTCAAATCATTTGTTTCAAATAGGAACATAACCTAAAAATCACTAAAAATGCTATTTTTTAGGTTATGGTCGTATTTCTCAGTATTCCCATTAGACAAAGTATAATTATGACTACCACTGTACTCTAGAGATCATAAAGAATAAATAAACATGCGTTTCATTAGTAGACGTTACAATTTTTGGTGGGCCTAATCGCCGAACAAAAACAACTAGGTATCTCCTTTAAATAAAACTTAAATTAATTCTAGTTGCCCCTTAAAAAAAGGTCGTTTCGTATAAAAAAGAATGGCCAAGAAACTCCACGGTAATATCAATTCTGTGAACTTACCAGTGAATGAATTATCGGTAGCGTTAATTATTCCCCTTGAAGGAGATGACTTCATTGTCTCATTATTTGTGGTACAACACCACATTTTTAGTCTAAGTCCGCAAACAGCATTGATGAAAACTTACATAAACATCCAGGGACTCAAGATTTCAGGTGATGTTTTACAATTTAGTCCCGTCTTGGTTTTTACCCTCCTGTCAATATCATTAACGTTATCAGCCAAACAAAAAAAAAAAACATTTATTCTAAGTCCGCTTCTTATCCGTTCAAAAGCAATACACGCGACGGATCCAAGATTTCTTTTAGCTTCACATTTTCTCCAGCTATTTATTTTCCGTTCCTGAAACTTGGCAAAGGTAGAATCTATACTGCAAGGAAATCTATTCATCTTGCTCCGTGCAATTTACATACAAAACAAACTTTTTTATTCGACTTCTTTACAAGATCCATCTTGGGGAACATAAAGGAACTTTACCATCTCGGAAGAACGACTCTTTGGTCCATTTTTTTGGGGTTATTTTAGCAAAAGTTGATACACTAATAACACTAGGCAGTTATTATTGCGCAGTTTTTTGAAAACGAACGTGAAAATGTGAGCCACATTGCCATCAATGCCTCTTTTGCAGACGGCTGCAGTAATATACCTACTATAGCCATGATTTCATTTTGCTCAGGATCAGGAGCCGTATTTAGAGGGATAATACTATTCGTCCCATATAGCTCCATCCGATCCTGTACTGAAACAAAGTAATGCAAAGTCAAAGCATTTATTTCAAAAAGGCACCTCAACTGTTGAAAAATCAAAATTTGATTTATTGACAATAGAAATTCAATTGTGTTTCATTAGCTACTACAGGCACTTTTGTATATCAATTTATAATAAAATAGAATTGATTTGAGTTGCCTCTTTCAAAAGGTATTTTCGTATGGAGAAGAATGGGAAAGAAACTCCATGCGTCAGAATACGCACAAATATCGTGACAAAATTAAACCATTCAAAAATGAATTTTTCTCAAGACATTTCAATTACTGTATTTAACTAAAGTTCAATCAGCACTTTAAAATGAATAAAGATCCTTAAGTAGGTGCCTAAGTATCATTTAGTATTGATTGTTCTCTCTGTAAAGCACCAATTCTAGTAATAGTTTGCATTGCAATTAAACTGTAAGATCCAACGAACAGCATTTCTTGTGTAGCGGTATCTACAACGCCACAAGCGAACAACGCGTCATACTGACGTCACGCAAATCCTGCATCTCGCAAGCAGAGTTTACCGCGCAACTAGCATAGATACAACAGCCTGACATGAATCATTGGGCAGTTGCCCGCCAGACACAACACTCGTCTGGTCGGAGGATCCTCCCTTTTCTATAGAATATGAGTGAACTTTACACCCTGTTCGTCATACCTTATTATACTTGTAAAAAACACTTAAACACCTTATTACAGAGCTGCTTCTCAGTTTCTATTATATCTGCTTAATATTTTATAAAAGTATAAAATATTGTTGGCAGCTATTTGCTACAAAGGTAAGAATGCATCTCGGTTGCACAAAAATTCTTTGAAAACAAAGAAAACTTTGGCGCAGTTGTAAAAGTAGAGAGCAAAACACTAAGTATTTAAAATGTTCTACTTTCATAAGATATAAGAAGAAGAAGATATAAGATATTCTATAATAAGATTTTTATGCAAAGGTATGACATACAACCGAACACACCACCTGATTTTAAGTGGTCACAATTACCGCGCGTTATGCCGCCGATAAAAAAAAAACAAATTTCTACATTATTTTAACATTATCTCATAAATTACGAAAGAGGTGGAAGAGATAACGTGCATACAATATGCAGTGCCTTTCATATTTTTCTACTTATAAGTAAAATAAATTCAAATGGATGTTATTTAATTATATTTTTGGCAGGTTTTAACGCCATTGCTTCATACCGATAAAAAGCAATCCGAAAAACTAACTCCTGCTATGAGTATAAAATCCCATTTATTGCACGTATCATTAATTATAGCAGAACCACAAACCGAGCACTAATTCAAATTAGTTTTTACAGCATATTATGGTTATTTTAATTTAATATTCGTAATGGTCGGCAATTACGAATGTGATCTGTGACATGTATTAATATTATGCAGAGAAATACCACTTTACGCAAGTTCTGAAATTTTCAATGCTTGTAAAACTATTTAAAAATTGTTCATTATAAATCTATACCTACTTATATTAAATGCGAAAGTAACTCTATCTTTTTGTTTGTCGGTTCAGTAGGTTAGGTGTAAGAACACCTAAACTACTGAACAGTTGATTATGAAAGACAGATATTAGGTAGCCTGGTGGTTGGAGAAAGACATAAGCTACTTTTCATCCTGAGTCGCAGACAAAGCCGCGTGCAGGTAGTATCTAAAATAAGCTAGGTACAGCTGCCGTAATAATATTGTTAAAAAAGGAATCGGTCACTCTATCGATTCACCTATAATTTTTTTCGAATAAGAATCGACGATTTCTTCTCACACACTCAAAAATGCCAAAGTACCTAATGGGACACTTGTCCCATCATGGGACCGAGTCATTGGGACTAGTGGGACAGACCAAATACCTTAACCTCGAAAAAGTTTTGTTTTATTACTGCTTTTAGGGAAATTGTTATCTCTTCCCCATTAGGTAAATGTCAAACCGAGCACTGGACACAATTAGGCAAATTGACCTGAAATAAAACAATAGAAAATAGTTCTAGACTAGGCCTTTTATAGGTCATTCGTCTCTACGTCCGGCCACGAGCCACGAGCCGCGCTGTGGTTCTAACCGCACCTATTTGCCCCAACAAATGAGTCACGTTAACCGACACTAAAATTTAGCGAACATTTTAGTACAAATTAAAGCTTGGAATTTAATATCGTATTATATTTTCGTGTCAATATATTTTCGGTGGTATATAACATGACATCAAGACTGTTTTTCCATGAAGGGTTAAGCAGAGGTGTACCTACCTATAGTACACTCCTCTTTCCCCTATTGTGTTTAAATCCCATGTAATAGGGGGCGAGCCTATTGCCATCAACCGGGCACAAAATCCAGACTGCGACCTGGTACGGAGAAATCCCTACATTGCCACACTGCATTTTTTTTAAATTTCGAATGGGCTCGCCTGATGGAAAGCGATGGATGAGGTTTAAAGCGTGCCCAGAAGATGCCTAAGGCACTGGAACTCCCTCCAACTCCACAACAGGCTGCTTGACGCCGGACTCCGGTGGGAGGGTGGTCGCAAATCAGGAGGGCGTTAGCCCTACCACCGCAATGGAAGAATTGGCCAGTCAAAAAGGTGTTGGGTGTGACTGTCCAGGATGCGCCGAGCGCTCGGTTCAGTCGAGTAACTAGCGGAATAAACTGCGCTACACGAAAAGGCTTCTTCATGCATCGTAGTGTACTTTATTGTATTCAATTATCAAATTGTAGGCCAAAGCCCTCTTCTTATAGACAGTAAGGAACAAGCAATGATTAACTAGGTACGCTTGCTTTGACTTTTTTTAAATATTTATTTTCGACTGCTCACTCACTCTCACTTCAATGCTTCATCTGCTCACTTTGATGGTAGAATTTTCCTCGAATTAAAATTAAATATTTTGTGCTTTTCGGATACAAATATTAATTTCCGGCACGATTCGGCGAACTTCGGAAAATAACTTTGAACTAAATAACGGAAATTCAACCGCAAAGGCCAACATATTTAACAACTGTACTTATAAATATTTTATTACTTTTGAAAATATAAAATATTAATTAGCACGGTTTTTACATAAATTACGGTACTAATTGGGTACTGCAACCACTTCCAAGAAACAAACGAGGAAAATAAGGTACAAACGGCAAACGGTACAAATACAATCCGTATTTATACCGGTACTGTATTATTTCTGGTCACATACTTAGTATAACTTCGGAACCTATCTGAAAGTACACAAATTACTGTAATTATGGCTTATCCACACGGCTTTTTTTATGCGCCGTGGACGCACGTATACTATACGCGCCGCAAACGCGCTTTTTTTTTTTTCAAGGTATAAACCGCGCGATAGCACGTCCGCGTCGACGAGTAGACGACTAGCGACCATGTAAAGCGCGTTTTAAATCCTCCGTATGCATAGGCCATAATGTCTTTGTTCCAGTTTTTTTTCAGCCTTTTTTCCGGTCTTATGTCTCAGCACCAAAAACATAAACAAAATTAGTTCATGCAGTGATGAAAATATTAGCTAGTCCCAAGTTCAAAGCGGGTCTGATTGCCCAGGTAGCGCTGGACGTAAAGTCAGGCTAATTAATTGTTATACGAATTGCAGACTACCAATTTAAATTGTCCGTATATTCAAAGAGAGCTGAGGTGGCCCAGAGGTAACGCTTCCTGCTTACGAGAACAGTTACGTGGGTTCGAACCCAGGCAGGCGCTTTAGTTAGTGTAAATAATATCATCCCCACCGCCCTCAAAACGGTGAAGGAAAACATCATGAGGATTGCGACTCGTCTCGGAACAAAAAAATCTAATACATGTGGCATCTACCAACCAGCACTGGGCTCGCGTAGTAGATAACAACCCACTCTCGAAGAGAAGAGGCTTGTATCCCAGCGGTTGGAGCATTATAGGCTGCTTATATTCAAATTACAACTGTCATTTGACAGTTGTATAACACGCTAAACACGACAAATTCACGTACGTTGCTCAACAATAAAGTTCTCTGACTGTACTCTTTAGTATCGGCTCTCGTAGAGGCTACTTTAATACACCTCAGCAGCAACCTAAACAACCAGCCATATCGTTTTTACCTCATCAATTCATCAATTTCCCTATATTCAACCAGCGGCAAGCAACTTTTAATATTTGATACTGAAATATTAAAAGACGAACGCTGCGGGGTAATTGCGTACCTAACACACTAAACAATACGTAGGAATGAATTGAGGCCCCTCTCGTGGCTAAGTAATAGCAGCCGCACGGGTCGATCGATCAGGTTAAGCTATGCTTGCCGCGGCTGATCCGTGGATGAGGGACCATCATTACATACAAAGACCCCTCCGTGCCTCGAAAAGCACGTTAAGCTGTTGGTCGTGGCTGTCATTCGTGGATCTTTGACCGTCGTTACGGAAACCCCGAAAGTCTTACAACCAGTCTTACCAGTCTTATCTTATTACCCATTAACTGGGTTGTAGAGGTCAGATAGGCGGTCGCTCCATGTAAAATACTGGTATCCAGCTGCATCCGGTTAGATTCGACGCCGACCCCAACATGTTTGGGAAAAGGCTAGGTGGATGATGATGAATAGCTGTCATTTTGACAGATCAACAACATTCATTGCGTTATTTACGTTTTTGAACAGAAAACTTTTTCGAACACATGAAGCAACGGTTTAGCAATATTCTTCAAAATGGTTTAGATTGTGATTGACAGTGTGTTACGTAATTAGGGTGCCAGAAACCAAATACCTATTACGAATCAACTGTCATAACAACCCAATGTAACAAGTTATAATGTTAATTTGCGTAATAACTAAAATCTAATTGCAAGCGTGTTTATGCTAATTACTCGGTTCTAATTAGAAGCCGTTCGTATCCCTTTGATCTCCTTAGTGGTAATTACTTTAATATGTGTCTGTTACGTAAGTCAGTAGCTTATGCTTGTGCAGGTTTGTGGCACGGAGGAATGAAGACGTGGAGTGTCTATAACGAATCAGAAAGCCAATTCTCGTAATTTAAAACGTTCAAAATCTAGTCGCAGTCTTATCTCGGCGACAAATAAATGTCAAAAACTTGTCAAAATATAGGGGAAATGAGAGGTATTTTTGACAGATTGAGACTGAGATCAGACTGTGAACGATTTTAAAATTACGAGAATTGCCCCTCTGGACTCAAATCCAGAGTTGCAGTCACAGATTCATACATTAATGATTTTATACCTACAATGCTACAATGTTATTATGGCGTGTGGCCAAATTCGGAACTAACGTCGCCATCTTGTTTTGTCAATACGATGACTGTGACAATTTCACTGTCAATGTACACCTGCCAAAATATCTTTGTAGCTGCACTCTAGAGTGCGTTTCAACAAATACTTCCTTTGCCGTTATGTTGGCATCAATGTATACCACTTCTTATTCTTCACCACTCCTTAATGTTTTGGGCATGATTCTAACACGGAAACCTTATATAAATCTTAAAAAAATCCGCAGAATCGTCTTCCCATATCTACTATCTTGACAGACATGGGCACAAAATACATATGCTCCTAGCGGAGGACAGGGGAGCCAACATTATAACATAGGAAGTATTTCTTGAAACGCACTATAGGTGAGATTTATATTTGAACATAGGTCAGAAATTATTTTAATGGAGTTACAGTCTACTGTATCAGCGATATACTGTTTATAATAGTCACAGAGAAGATATAAGTATATAAGGCATCTCATTAGAAGCAGGTGCTGAATTTGTATCACATTACATTGAACTTAAAATTAATAAATGCAGCAATACTTGGCTAATTATAATGTATTTCGAAGCAAAAGCTATCGTTAGTCGAGCGCACACGTACGGTACGTGAGCGAAGCGACTCGTGTCGTATAGGTGATTCGAATGAAAATGGTGCAGTTATATTTTATTTTCATAATCTCTTAACTAAATATTTACACTAGGTACTAAATTAAAAGACTATAACTAATTATGTAAATAACTACATAAACAAAAGGATATTTAGACGTCGAAGTACTCGTCCGCATCGCTGTCACCCGGAAACGTGCCCAGAAGACTGGCAGCATTGCCACGTTGAATGGCAATGCTAATTCTATGGCCAAAGAATGACCCAGCCCTCTGGTCACGTGAAGTGTCGATCAGCCGGCGAGAAATTTCTTTAAAAAGGAGACGTGCACTCGGGCCCCATGACCCGAGCGTTTCGACCCCAAATGGCTCAAAGCTGTAGTTACCCATAAGGTTACAGTATTTGCTCCGCTTGAGGGTCTCAACAGCCGCAGCAGTGGCGCCAGCACAACATAAGATGGCGCAAGGGTATTGACACAGGTTGCATCCCACACCAAAGGCCTACCAATTATTGATTGTTATTACAGAACAGACATAACGTAACATAACGCCGCTTGTTTTACCTGAAGGGTTAGGCGGAGTTGCACCCGTAGTACACCCATATTTCACCAGTTAGTCCCAAATAACAGGGGTCGAGCCTATTGCCGTCACAAATCCAGATTCCAAGCTGATATTGAGAAATTTCAGATGGTAAAACCCAATAACACTTGGCCCGACTCGGGAATCGAATCAAGGAACTCATACTCAGCTGCAGCGCTTGCAAGTACTAGACCAACAAAGCAGTCAAAATAAAATTGTTAAAATAGAAGGAAAAAGAGCATTGGTGGCTTCGATCCCAGGCAAGCACTTCACTTAGTGTAATTTATTTCATAATCACTGCTCTCATTACAACTATGAAGGAAAACTTCGTGAGGAAAAACATAGAATGCCCCTATGAGGGTGGCATGGTCATATTGATCAAACCCTCTATACCCTCTCTCTATGATATTCTCATAGCATTTACTGTACATATGTCTATTTCCTGTTTAGTATATTATTCTATCACTTTTAAATTCAATTATTTTTCTTTAAGTACACTGTATTTTAATAATTGTTTGCTGAAAACCAGCGCTGGGGCTCTGTCCTGCATAGGGTCGCAGCATAATGCTGAGCGATAGCCGTTTTGCGTGGATGTGACGCATGTTTCCCCTTACCTTTTTATTTATTTTTTTTGTGTTTATGTTCTTTTTTGCGTCATTTTCACCGCAAATAAACGTATTTTCTTTCTTTCTTTCTATAAATAAATAAAAATTTAAAAAAATCGTGAGGAAACCGGCATCGAGCCATTACCGCCAATTTATCGCAAGCGACATTTTCCCGAAAATGCGATTTTTATAGTAATCGACATAGTTTTAAATTTATCTTTACGATGAAAATCGTATTTTCGTAAAAATGTCGCTTACGATAAATCGGCGGTAATGGCTCGAATATCCTTTTTTTTTTTTTTTTTTTTTTTTCGCTGAGAAATGCATTACGCATTCCCGCTCGCGGGGGACGAGACGGGGTATGTGGGACTCCTGTCGGAATGACACCGACAGTATACCCACTAAAACTCAGCGGTGTTCCCGCATCGCCGTGATGGGAGGGCCATGGGAAACCGGCTCAGCCTTTACTGGCGGGCCCCGCATGCCCCCCAGGCTGGGGGGCTACGGGAATAGCCGAGAACACCTGGCCATTCCCGTCCAACACTGATGGAGGCCTGTGCAATACAGGCACAGGTGCCCCCGCACCTGTTGCCTGCTGGCCTCCATCTGGGAGGAGTCGGAGATGACTGTCAAACTGACGTCTTCTTCGACCCCTCCTCCGCCTTCGGAGTGGCGCCGCGTGAGGATCTTCCTCCCGCGCGCGCTCCGCCGCCTCCTTCTGGGACATGACGTGCTCGCAGAAGGAGGCGACTGCCGCCCAGGACCTCTCATCCCTCAGCATGGCGTTAACCAAACCGGGGAGTGACAGGTCCGGTCCGATCACCGCGATGAGACTGCGGCGCGGCTCAGACCACGACGGGCACACCTGGAGGATATGCTGCGCCGTGTCCTTCGCCGCGCCACAGTCGTGGCACGACGGCGTCTCCTCCCGTCCGATTCGGTGCAGGTACGATCCGAAACAACCGTGTCCCGACAGCACCTGCACCAGACGGAAGGAGAGGAATCCATGCGGCCGCTCGAGCCAATCTTGCAGGACTGGCCCAATCGCGTCGAGGGTTCGGCGGCCGAAGGCTGCGGTGGCGAGGTCCCCCGTCCAATGGACGACGATGGCGTCCCTCGCCTCCCGCCGGACGGCCTCCCGCTCTTCCTGGGCTGGGCGTTCTCCTCTCGCCCTCCGCCCCGCCGTCCATTCATATACTCTGGCGAGCACCCACGCCTCGAGTTCCCAAGGAGGGGTGCCCGCCAGAGCACATGCTGCCGCGAAGCCCACCGAGCGGTAGGCCCGCGACACCCGCTGGGCTATGGCCCTTTGGGGTGCCCGCAAGGCGGCGGCGTTCTCCCTCCTATGGAGGGAGTCCTCCCAGATAGGGGCTCCGTAGAGGGCCATACTCTTCAAGATACCGGCGATAGCCCACTAAAATGCGGACCGAAGCGCCACCTGCTGTCAATTACGAGACCCAGATACTTCATCTGGGCCTTGACCTCAGTTCTGACGCCGTCCACGAAGATGTGGGCGTCAGGTGGGGGGGGGCGCTGCCGAGGTCCGTGGAAGAACACGGCCTCGGTTTTGTGCAACGCCACCGTTAAACCTAGGCGGCGGATCCTCCCTGCGACCAAGGATCCGCCCGCCGAGGCCAAGTTGGCCGCCTCCCTGAAACTCCCCCCCCGGGCGGTGAGGAGAGTGTCATCCGCGTAGCACACGACACTCGTGCCTCGGAGGAGAGTTCCCCGCAGGAGCCAATCATAGCCGACGTTCCAGAGGAGAGGTCCTATGACTGACCCCTGTGGAACGCCGGCTTCGACGGCGTACCGCCGGACTTGGCCAGTCCTATTTACCAGGAGGATCGCCCGATCCTCCAGATAGCTGGCCAGCAGACCGCGCATGTATCGAGGCACTCCGTGAAATCGGAGCGCCTCTAGGATGGTGGAGTGGGGAACGGAGTTGAAGGCATTGGCTATGTCGAATGACACAGCCAACAATCCATCCCCCGCTTCCATCGCCTCCTTCACCTGGCCCTTAAGGCAGGCCAGCGCGTCCACCGTGGAACGCTCAGCCCGAAAACCGAATTGAGCGTCCGACAAGTCCGGCCCGATATCCCGCAGATGGCCTTTTAGGCGAGCAGCGATTATCCCCTCGAACATTTTGCCGACCTCATCGAGCAGAACGATGGGCCGGTATGCCGAGGGGGAGTCTGCCGGGCGGCCCTCCTTGCGAAGAAGGCACAACTGCCCCTCCTTCCATGGTTTCGGGAACCTCCCTATAGTCTTGCTATCTATCCTAGCTAGTGCAATCCTTTTTTTTTTTTTTTTTTTTTCTTTTTTACGTGGAGAAATGCTCATGCATTCTGCACTACCACGGGGAGATAGTGCAGTTATGTGGGACTCCAACCCACTAAAACTCCACGGTGTCCTCCTCTGCCGCTTACGGCGGGAACACGGGCACGCGTTAGCACTCATCCGTGAACCCGCCGCGGCTGTCCGTCACCGGACCCTCCTCTGGGGAGTATTCCCCATCTCCGGCGCACTAGAACACATAGCACGCCGTGACCACCCCAGGGACCAAACCAGCACATGGGCGCCAGACGACCCCGTGTCTGGGCACCCTTGGTCCCCCTGCGACGGGTCAGGTCATTGGCCCCGCCGCCTGCCAATTTTCGGCCGCAGAGGATAGGGAGAGCGGCCAACGTCATACCAACACTCCTCTTCCTCTGCGGCCCCACCGCGTCCGCCAACGGACGGTGGCGACCCCGTCAAGGCCGCGGAAGGTAGGGAGAGCGGCGCACCGCAATATCGGCACTCCTCTCCCACCGCGGCCTCCAACCCTCAGCCGCGATGCCTCCGATACGACATCGCGGCCCACCTCAGCTGCGATGTCGCTCAAGCGGCACCGCAACCTACTTGTTGGCCGCTACGTCGTCGGCTTACCGGCAAAAGCCCTGACGAGCGGCCCCTCCTCGGGTTCCACTTCGCTTCACCGTGGGTGTCCAAGCCACGGCTACTGAGCCCCCCCGCCTCGACAATGCGGGAACCCACCGGGGGGGAGCTAGTGCTATCCTAACCTAACCCGCACTGGGTCCACGTGGTAGATAAGGTCCCACCCGTTCTCACAGACAGGAGGCCTGTGCCCCAACAGTGGGAACGTTATAGGCTGATTATGCATAATACTAAAACGTAACATGAATAAAATTTAAACATCTTCAGTCCCCAGACACATAGAGGCGAGAATAAGAATGAAACACAGATAATATATGTGACAGACACGACGCTTTACAGACACGATGTTTTTCTAAAACACGATGTGCCTTATTAATGTTCGTGTATTGTAAGTACCATTTATTCTTTTAAAAACTATCAGTCCGCCCCTTACACGTTGAGTCGCGTTTATTTCCTGGAAAGCCAACAGCCATTTAATATTTTTTCCTGTTTATTACGTTAACAGACAAAATATATTATGACGAAAAGGCCAATTATTTTTTTATGTTATCGTGTTTTTAGTAATTTTATAAATAAAGTATAAACTGAAATATAAAATAAAGTACCTACCTAATTATTCACCATAACTGGAGCATGAATTAATCGCGAAAATAATTTAACCCAACATGGCGGCAGCGACGAAAATCGAATCATAAAACCAAAACACGTTAATTCGATGCAATCTAATCTGAGAATAGACAATCTTACGCCGCGCCGCCACGTTAATTGAGATCGTAAACCAACCATAACAATTGAATTTTGTTTGATAGCAAGTGTAGGAATGTATTTTAAAGTCAAGCTCCATAACTATCTCTACAGGATGGTCAAAAAGTCGTGGATCAAACGAAATAGGGAGATAAAGAAGGTCATTTGCAACAAAAAATCTTTCTACAGCATGGCCATAATTCAATTGCCCCAAAAGTTATGAATATTTTTGTATACCGAGTTCTTTTACAATTAGACTAATTAAAAAAAATGATATAATCAAACTGTGTGGTATTATTACTAGATAACGTATCAGCACTACAAAAGTTATATTGCGGCTCTGAATAATAATTAATTTTTTTCCAAAAAATTTGAAGCGTTACCAAAAATTATTTCTCACTTTAAAAGCGCTGAAAATGACCTCCTTTATCTGCCTATTTTGTTTGTTCCACGACTTTTTGACCAACCTGTATATATAAATAAAACAAATTTGTGTCAGTTACACCATTTATAACTCAAGAACACAATTGTTAGACTTGTCTCTACCCCGAATAACAGAATAACTATTAACACATGGGAAAAATTCACGAAAACAAATAATAATGAAGATTCATTACAACATTTATTGATTCTGAGAAGGTAGGAAGTTTGCCGGGTCAGCTAGTCCTGAGTAAAATAAACAAATAAATCAGCCTGTCTTGTCCCATAATCACCCTATAACGTTCCCACTGCTGGAACATAGGCCTCCTCGCTGAGAGAGGGAGGGGCCGTGATCCACCACTCGGGCCAAGTGCGGGTTGTGTTGTTCCACTGCAGGGAAACGGCATCCCTTTCCTATTTCTACTCAACTCGATCCAGCGCTAACATGACCTACGATCCACCCACCATCCCACCATATACGCCTCGGTTTGATGTTTTCAGGTGGGTACCTACACCCACCACTACGTGGGTACGTTGTGGTGGTTGAAGCCCACAATGCATCCGACACGCGGCAAAAATGTCCGACCCAGTCCCACTTGAGCTTGGCTGCTTTTTGGGTGACGTCGGTGATTTTTATTTTGGAGCGCAGTATCGCCTTACGACGATAATTCACGGAGTTGATAAAATGATAGTTATATTTTTGGTCGTACTGGATAATCGATGAGAGAGCTGTCATGAGATGTATCGCAACTTTTGTGAGAAAAGTCAAGCAGTTTCAAAGTTTTGACTTTCCATTACTTTGGGCACTTCAGTATCATCAATAAGTCTGTCAGTCAGAAAGTTTCAAAGCGTTAATTTCCATGGAAGATCAGGTAAGAAATTTTTACCTAGCCGTTTCTCTTGTATTTATAAACGTGAGCTACGAAGACGTCAAGTAAATTTTTCAAAACATATATTACATCAGAATTGATAGAGAAATATATATTTCATGTATTCAGTGTTTAAGTGTTTCTAACCAGCGGGGTAATTGTGTAACACAGAAAATTACGCCTTTCATTTTGACAATGCAACAACATTCATTGGGTTATTTACGTTGTCGGGCAAGCGAATTTTTCAAACCTAAGAAGCAATGAGTTAGGAATTTCCTTCGGATTGTGAAAGAAAGTCTGTTACGCAATGGGGATGCTGAATTCCATTCCATACACGTGGTGACACTGACTTTAAACTAGAAATTAAATGCACAAAATACAAAGCCACAATTTTTTTTAAATTCTGATTATCTTATGTCAAAATTCAAATGTAAGCATGCTGAGTCGCAACAGCTGTTTACCCTCTTATTAATTCACCATTATTTTGTCTCAGGGTCACCTAATTTCTGAAGTCCAATTCCCATGATAAAAAAGTGGCACTCCGGGAGTGCCGACAGAAGTGAAAACTTGAACAATTACGTGTGTATTTTTTGAATCGTCATATAAACAAAACACAAACAGAATACTTTGCCATCACTCACTGACATATCGGAAATACATTAAAACCGAGTACATCCCGAGGCCAGCCGAACACATCCGAATGTACCGCGGTGTCGGTAACAGTGTCGCGAGTTCAATAGTTTTTCCCATTTCAAAAAATGACCAGCGCGCCTAAAGAAGTTTTCACTTCAGATGTTCGAATACACTTGCAATCGAAGGACACTACCGCCCCATAAATTTTCATGGACACCCGTGTCTATGGGACATTTAAGGCGACTACACGACCTAAAGCGCGGTCACTGTCGGACTGCATAGAAAAGAAAGAGAAGCGCGATGACACAACCGTGGTAATTTATTGCAAATATGAAGCAATTCTCTATTTACAAAAACTCTCAAACACCAAACAAATAAAAACCGTATACTAAAATTCGGGGAATTAAATTGTCTTTTAGATGGTGAAAGTTTTATGAAAATACACCCGATAGTGTTTGCGCGATTATCGTTTTTATGTCCGCGGTAGACATTACTTTACAAATTAATTACACTATGGTAAAAAAATATAATTGCAAATATTCACATATCAAATTACGAAGCAAATGGTCTAGTATAACATTTATTTTTTTCAAAGAAATCAGCCCGGTCGATTAGACGTGATGTTGAATTTAAAATCATTAGAAGTCGTATATCTGCGCCTTAAAGGATGAATGATTGCAGCATCTTCAAGCGAACGTGTTTTACACAAAAGAGTTCCGCATAGCCAGATTAGTTGCTGAACTGTAGGCACGTTGCAGATATCTGCATAGACGTTAGTACCTACAAATGTATTATTATTTGAAGGTAGGCTTTGCCGTATTTCCTTACCGATACACTGGAGTTGAAATCTTGTAATGTGGGATTTTCTACGGGTGCAGGAGAGAAAATCCAGTTAGCCTTTGCCCATACTACAGTCGATCGCTGACCAAACGTTCTGTAACAAAAAACTAAGAAACTGCTTTTGCTTTTGGCGCTTTTTTCCATTGCTTTAGTCCAAACCACAATTAACCGCCACCACGGGAACCTGGTCCCGGCTGTCATTCGTGGATCTTTGACGTTCGTTAAGGGTCGTCAGAAGCCCGAAAATCTGACAACCAGTCTTACCAAGGGGTATCGTATTAGGTACCCCATAACTGGGTTGCGGAGGTCAGATAGGCAGTCGCTCCATGTAAAATACTGGTACTTAGCTGCATCCAGTTAGACTGGAAGCCGACCCCAAAATAGCTTTGGGGGAAGGCTGGGCAGACGAGTCCAAACAAAAATAAAAAGTTAGATCTTTAACATAATTTTTAATATCCCTATCTTTCTTTTCCTAGGTAACCTACCCTACATTGTTTTTAAAAGACTGACCTGTACTGTAATAAATTCTCTACAGGTGTAATCAACGGATCACGGTACGATAATGACCGTTCCATGTATTGTCCAATTGAATCTATTGCATCTAATGACGATTTCTCAACCCGTGTGTGGAGATGCAACAGACATGAGTGGAAATGTTTACATTTATGCAATCCTTTATACATATAAAATTCATAAGTTGAGTGTGTATTCGTTGTGAGAGCAAATGTTACCAACTCGATTTAAATATCCCATTAAGTAGATAAATAACAATTCTCAGCACTAAACGCGGAAACTGAATAGCTTAATAATTACGTACACTAATAAATAGCCGACATTGCTCTCCTATGAGGATTGAGCTAAACTTTTGTTTGGAGTTTCCTCGCTTCACCTGTTTCAGAATTTAGCTTATTCGCTCCTTACTCGAATAGCAAGGTTCCTTCCACTTTCAGTACAAACTCCTCCTAAGGGCGTTTGTCCATTGCCGCCGACGCGACACCGAAAAATTAGAAGAAAAAAAATATTTTTTATTTTTACCAAGTTCGGCATGACATCCTTCTATCCAAATGAAAAAAGAATTACGTAAATCGGCTCAGTACTTAATCATAAGTTATCAGTTTATTAACTTTTGTTGGATAGGTTTTGAGTTAGTTTTAATCCACTTTGCGTATGTTACAAAACTTCATGTAAGTAAATGTTATTAACATAGCAAGTGGTATACGAATTTGTATTTGGTAGACCTCAACTCAAAAAAAAAGTTTCTTTATTAACTTCAGTTGTACAAAAACACCCATCTAAACACTATGCAACTCAAACAAAACAACTCAGCTTATCGCAGTACACTGCTGGACAAAAGCCTCTCCCAGGCGGCGCCACCACAACACCCTGTCTGCCGCACTTTGTAGTGTTGTTTTGGAAAGATTGTTATTTTAAATATACTTACTTTATTGTACGGCCATCACCACGGGTCGAGTTCCAGCGGTGGCATAGACCTCACAATCTCGATGGTCAGATTGAGGGCACCCAGACGACAGAAAAACAGATGGTGGACATCCAGGTTCTTTTTTTTTTCCTAAAATGCCATTACTTTGTAAGTGTGTATTCTAGTTGACGGCGGCAGTGGACACACGCCCTTACTATCCCTCCTTAAAATGCGTTTATTACAGCGCGGGAACTCTGAAACATATATTTATCACTCCTGCAGGACCGTTCACAATTCTCAGTTGCATACTGAACCAGCTTCGTGTAAAGTTTCAGTTTTTACTTTGTAACTTCGAGTTTGTCCAACAACAAGTTTGCTTCGAGTAGCAGTTGGACAACAAGTTGGTATAAAACTCAGTTGTGTTATTCTTGCTCTTGCTCTTTGGATACCATTGTGTGAGTAGTGTCTTGTAATTAAAATAATATTTGAATTGGTTTTAGTTTGTTCGGGTTCATTCGGAATACTTCGTTAGTGTTGTTTTTCTTGGGCTTCGTTTGGCTATTAATAAGTATTTATCTATACTTATAATAAATCTGTAGAAGTGAAAATATTGTACATTAAAAATATAAATGGCAGGGGTATTACTAGACCTACACCGAACCCAAAAATGTGAATAAAAAAATTTTTGTCTGTCTGTCTGTTTGTTCAGGCATCACGCAAAAACTACCGGTTCGTTTACGATGAAACTTGGTATAATTATTCTTTAATATCTTGGGCACCACACGGGTACTTTTTATCCCGGAAAAGTATATATCTATATAAATAAAAACGAAAGGCTTGACTGACTGACTGACTCATCAACGCCCAGCCCAAACCCTTGGACCTAGAAAGCTGAAATTTTACACAATGGTTCCCTTTATAATGTAGACAAGGAATAAGGAAGGATTTTTTTGAAATTCAACCCCTAAGGGAGTTAAATAGGGGATGAAAGTTTGTATGAAAGTCCGTCAGTTTTAAAGTTAGGATCTTCAAATTTTGTGTTTAGGCTGACGACTAAAAATTAATTTATACGTGTCTCAGCGTTTTTGATAATTTCTCGCTCAAAGGGGGTGAAAAGGGAGGAAACTTGGCACGAATACTTATCTAAGTAAATTATGAAGTTTGGAATTTTTCGTTTTTCTAAAATACCCCCTAAAGAGGTATTGGGGGGTGTCAAAATTTGTATGGATGAATTTTAACGCCCTGTCCCATTAACTTGAAACTCAGTATTTATACTAAGGACTAAAAATAATTAAGAACGTGTATCAGGGTTTTTCGAAAATCTACCCCTAACTGTGTGAAAAAAGGTAGTTAATTTTAAAGGGGAGGATTTTACTGCGTGGCTTGATTAGCTCGAAAATTGGTATAAATAAACTTTGAGTCAAGTTATGAACACATCTTAAACGATTTTTCAAAATTCCATCCCTGTGGGGGTGAAACGCGGGGATACAGTTTATTTGAAAAATCTGATTCATTTATTCTATAAACTTAAAAATTGGCCCGAATACTTATTTATCTAAATAAATTATAAAGATCATACCAACATACATTTTCGAAACTTTTAGAGGAAAGTACGAATTTCACGCGGACGAAGTCGCGGGCAGAAGCTAGTTTATTATATGAAGGGATCAGGGGAAGAACCATTTTGTCATCTAATGAAAAAACTAAGATACTACTAATTAAAAGAGTGTCATTTATACCCAAGGCACTTTAACTGTAATAGATATAATGGCATAGGGGGTAGGGGTAGGTATAGCTGTCACAGTCGACCACTGACAACGGTTGTTTTTTTCCTGAACGGTCCGGACATTGTATGTTTTTCCCCTGTATCGATATTTTAAAAGCATGAAAGCTCGGAGACTATGGATGTTATTGCCCTGTTGTTTTTGACAGAACATAGCGACAGGTATAACCATTCAGACTGCATTGACAGTAGAAAAAAAATTAAAATGTGACCAAAGTTGTTCTTCCCTGATCCCTTCATATTAGTTACATACTCGTAGAAAATAATTTTGAATAAATTTTATTTATTGGGGTTTCAACTGTGGTTCATTACTTTTAGTTTAGACTCGTTGAAGTCAAATTCAGTCATTAAATTTTACAACTGCTTCATTGGTCTAGTGGTCACAAGCGCTACTGTTGAGCATGAGGTCCTGGGTTCGAATCCCAAGTCAAAAAAAAGGGGAACTATATTTTCTATCACCAAGTTTTATATTTGTCATCAAGTTGTACCACCTAATAAATAGATCTATCGCCACGAAATATTTGTATCACCTAATAAATAGATCTATCGCCACGAAATATTTTCGTTCTCAGATAGCGGGGCTCCGTCGACATAGGATGCAAGAACGAGCGAAGGGCACCCCGAGGTTCGGTTTGGTTAGGTTACTTTAAACCCTTTACACTGAAATAGGGGCCCCGCGAAGCGGGGCTCCGTCGACATAGGATGCAAGAGCGAGCGAAGGGCACCCCGAGGTTCGGTTTGGTTAGGTCACTTGCATTGTTTGGTGACTACATTTTGGTGACAGATCTACTATTTGGAGGACAAACCCTATTATTTAAAAAACACAAAACTAATTAAATTGGTGATAGCTTAAATGATACCCAAAAAAAAAGGAGTTATTTAGTTTTTCTATCTGGAATGTCTCAATAGCAACCCGGAGTCTGGATTTGTGCCCGGTTGATGGCAATAGGCTCGCTCCCTACTAAACGGGACTTACAGATAACTGGCGAAATTCCTCTCCGTGTCCCGGAAAGCACGTTAAACCGTTGGTCCCGGCTGTCATTCGTGGATCTTTGACAGTCGTTGCGGGTAGTCAGAAACCTGAAAGTCTGACAACCAGTCTTACCAAGGGGTATCGTATTACCCAGTAACAGGGTTGTGGAGGTCAGATAGGCAGTCGCTCCATGTAAAATACTGGTATTCTGCTGCATCTGGTTAGACTGGAAGCTGAACCTAACATAGGTGGGAAAAGGCTAGGCAGATGCTGAGATAACTGGCGAAAAATGGGTGTATCCCAATTCTCTCTGGAATTCTCCTAAAATTAAGTATGTAACAGCTTTTAACTAGGATATCAAAGGCGCGGGCCTGCGGACGGAGAGTAATGGGTAGCCCACCATCCAATCAGGACCAGGCCCGTGCCAGACGGCGCGTACGTATTCCACGCGCGCCTCAAAGAGATGTCAGCAAAAAGGAAGGGGCCTGCCAGGGCCGATGCCTGCCGGGGGTGCGGGATTGTCCGAAAGGGTTACCGCTACCCCGGAACATAAAAGGCTAAGGAAGGAACACGAATGGGTTTTAGTCAGTAAGAGTCTGACACTCCTTTCCGCTCCACCCAGAGCGGGAGGGGTCATGTCATCTGATGATTTCTCACCCAAAAACCCAAATCTCTCTGGAATTCTCCTAAACTAATTAAGTATGTAACAGCTTTTAACTAGGACATCGAATTACCCCGAACACGCTCTTCATTGCCCAAGTACGAAATGTAGTTAATAATAATTTATTAGTGTGTGTTACATGCTTGGTAATGGTACGGAACATTTTGGTTAGTTAATTGTTCAATACACATTCCGGCCAAATTAGAGGGACGATGGAACGTTGTGATGTATTTATTCTATTATACTATGTTTAGGGTTGCTTTGCGGGGTTCATGTAACATGAGAGTATACGTAGGTACCTGTACTCGTATAAATTGGGTTTACATCTATTGTTTTAGAAATTAAATAATAATAATAATAAATTTATTTGACATAAAAAGGTACACAGATACAGAGTGACACTTAATTTGAGCGTGCGAATAGCCTGGTACAAAATAAATGATCAATGACCCCCATGCTAGGCAAAGCCTGTGTTACAGGGGTCATCCATCCGTCCATTCTGAATATTATAATAATTACTTACAAATTAGTAATGTGCACCTTTCGATAAGAAGAAATATTACATAACTATAACTCCATGAGCATGCTGAGATTGCAACAGTGAAGGAGGAAGTCCAGAGTGTAACTAAAAGACACATGGGGAGACTAAAGAGTCAACCCAATACACTGGCAACGCAGCTCACAATGCGCAGCTAGCTACGTGAAGCGTCTCAATAAGAAAGATATTATCTTGTAAAACAATTAATGAGGGGTTGCTCTTACTGAGGAGCACACTCTACACGCCAATACAGCACTCAAAACATCTGCTCATAGTGAAACTCACTGATCGTAAATACCAGAAAGAACAGAAAAAAAAAAACTATAGCGGCTTTAACGTTTTATTTAATGCTTACGGAGATAAGTGGAATTTAAGCATAATCAGGCTATAATGTTGCTCTGCTAGGATACAGGCCTCCTCTCTGTGACAGGGAGTGGGCCACGCGAGCCCAGAACGGCACCCTAATTGTGTAACACATTATCAATCAGAATCTCAATCATTTTGAAGGATATTGGTAATCCATTGCTTCATATGTTCGAAAAATTTGTCTACGTAACATCGTAAATAACGCTATGAATGTTGTTGAACAGTCAAAATGAAAGCCATTCCTACTGTTAGTGTGTTACGCAATATTACCCCACTGGTTGGTAGATGTCACATGTCTTCGAATTTGGGTCTAGGACATACCGTTTGCGTTTCCTCACGATGTTTTTCCCGTTTTGAGAGCAGTGGTGATGAAATAATTTACACAAAGTAAAGCGCCTCTGGTAAATCGTGGCCGTTTCCACCAATGCTGAAGTGGGATTTGATAAAACAAACAACCAAACAAAATAACAAAGTGTTGTTGATTGATGGGATTTTTTTTTGTCTAACAACGCACGCGTGACTTTGATTTTCTAGAGATCAAAGCTACACAAAAATATTTCATGACAACAGAGGGGCAATTCTACGTTCACGGTCTGATCGTAGTCTCAACCTGTCAAAAATACCTCTACATGTCTCCCCTACATGTTTGACAAGTTAAGGACATTTTTTTGTCGCCGAGATGAGATTGTATCTAGATTTTGCACGTTTAAAATTACGAGAATTGGCCTTCTGATTTTTAAAAAACATACACAGTGGCTGTGCGCAAAGACTTAATTCTGCTGATGCAATAAAAACTCTGTACACTGCCTTGCCTGTACAATAAAATCCTTGCAATTTATCCCTTTCTTTTGTGTTACCCTAATTGTGCCAGTAAGTGTATTACCATAGAGTATGTCTCACAGTGGGGAATACTAGCGTATCCGTCTACATATTCGCTTCAGCACTTAGTCTGAGTACATACTAGTACTACAAGTACATACTAGTACTCAAATTTCGCAAAATTCTGAAGCGTTTTTCTCGTGAAATAAAAATTATAATTTTGTAATAAAAGTGGCCAAGCGCGAGTCGGACTCGCACCCGAACGGTTACGTACCACAAGACAAAAAAACACCAAAAAAAAATTCCTTTTAAGGAGACCCCCATCAATGTATATTTCATTTTTATTGCTTTTTGTTTTAGCGGCAAAAGAAATACACACTTTGTGATGATTTCAACTGTCTACCTAGTACGGTTCATGAGATACAGCCCGCTGACGCAGATGGAGGGACAGACGGACGGTCGGATGGACGAAGGAACGAGCGGGTGGACGACTGATGGACGGACTGGTTACGGAACCCCTTCAAAGACTTATTTCATAATAGTTTGATTTCGATAATACTATGCATGTTCTACACCATAAAAAATCTATCAATATTTTAGGAGAAAATCGCCTATGAATCTTGCGTAAGTGAAAGGTATTTATTCTCGTGACTGTACTTAAGATGGTTAGGTATTTTACGTTATTGGAAAACTCATCCATGTTTAATATCCTTAGACAAACGTTAACTAATATTTTAATTAAAGTAAGCCACTGTTAGCTCTAGAGTGTTTTGCTTTAATGTTGCGGTTCTAATCGAGGATGCTTAAGTTTGCGATATACTAATTTGATTGTTAATAAATGGTTTTCCAGAATGGATTTTTAAGCTGAAGCTAGACAGATAGTATGTTCACCAAATGAGGTTTTCAGGGAGGTCCCATAAGGATTTATTTGCGAGTATCAAAATATGTATGTCACATATAAAGTGGCCGTATTTTTTTATTGCATTGACTTAGAAGCTTGATTTTTTTAGAGCTCCAAGAGACCGTAGAGTATTATACCTCCACGCGTTCCTGAGAAAAAGGGTCTTCACAGACAGACAGACGGAAGGACAACGAAGTGATTCTGTAAGGGTTCCGTTTTTCCATTTGAGGTACGGAACCCTAAAAAACATACAGAGATTGTCGAGTTTGTTCTAAATAGAGATAAAAGAACACAGAAAGAGTTATCTATGGCCATACAAATAACAAAACAAAACAAGTTACAACTTATCGCGACGTAGATAATAATAGCTTTTCTGAACAATACCAAAAGCGTTGAATAAAACTTTGGAGTCACAGAAACAAAAAAATTGCCTAACCTTTTTACCAACTATGTTGGGGTCGGGTTCCACCGGATGCAGCTGAATACCAATGTTTTACATGGAGCAATTGCCTGTCTGACTTCCAAAACCCAGTTTCTGGGTAACACGATACCCTTTGGTAAAACTGGTGGTCAGACTTTTGGGCTTCTGACTACCCGTAACGACTGTCAAAGATTTACGAATGACAGCCGGGACCAACAGCTTAACGTTCCGAGACACGGAGAGGGTCTTAATATGTAATGGAAATCCACCCATCCACGAACTCACCGCGGCAAGCGTAGCTTAACCATAAATCGACCCGTGCGGCAGTTACCATTTAGCCACGAACCCCTCTCAGAAGACACATAAACGATACTATTGTAAAAGGATTGCATTGTAACGATGTGAATATAGACAAACAACGATTGGAAGCGATTCGGAATATTTCCTCCCTCTGTCCCAATCTAAAGTTGGGTGACACGCGGCAAGTTATGGAGTCTGTCTGGTTTATGGTCTAAATTAAAGGCGGTTGATGTTAAATTAATATGGCATGTATTTAATGAAACCTTTAATCATTCCTATTTTGCGTTTCTAAAAATATTATTGAACACTCTAACATAATGATTGCGCCTCTTTTTGTAAGCCGCAAATAATTTCTATTTTGCGGTCCTAAAAGTACTAACTATACAGGTAGATATTTGTGAGCAACTTGGATGCAGAGCTCGACGACCGCTGCCGCGGTACCCCTCGCTTCGCTCGATCAGCTCGCACGCCGTTGGTTACAGTTCCAACCACAGATATAGATAGACCTAGATAACGCAAGTGTCACGATCGGTATCAAAACCAAGCGTGCCATTTTTTGACTACCTGGTATGACGTTACTGGAAAATCAAATCAATTCAAAGACGCGGCGCGTGAAATACTTAGTTGCTCTTGTGTTATCTAGGTGTATCTATATCTGTGGTTCTTACCTAATCTTACCCGTTTGGTCTTAGTACCCTTTGTAAATACTTGATAGCTTTAAAAGTTATGTGTACTCGTATAATTATAATGATTAGAAACGTGGCTGATTGAATAATAATATTTTAAAAATCATTTTTATGGATTCCTTGTTCGTTTGTTTAAGTATTAAATTATCTTATTCTAATAAATTGAAACTCAATTGAATTCAGGTTGAATAAAAATAAATTAACTTTGTTCTAATTTGGCTTGTATATTACTTACCTACATAAACTCATACTTTCATCCCGTGGTCAGAAAGATCCATGATCCATGGTGATCTATAGAAAGTCACCTGCTACGATCATTACATTTTCCTTTTGCGTTCATACATCTGGTCATACACGCACGCCCGTTGCGAGTGCAACGCATCTGACTTTTCTGAAGATATTTACCAATAAGGTCCTTTTAGGACGTCCCCCGGCGTTTCCACTGCAATCTGCCTTGTAAATATGATACAACTTTATTTTGATTTCCAAGCCCAGTCAGTACACAGTAATCTACATTCACTACATGCAATGCTCATACTTACAAACTAACGCTCTCATACTTGTCGCAAACAGAGTAATAAACACGAAACAGAGCACACAACAATATACTTAAGTAAAAAAAACCGAGTGTGCTTATGACCACATGACTGAAGTGAAACTTCAAACGTATTTGGCTATGAGAGGAAAAGAGAAAGAAAATGTGCGCGCGCACTGCTTTCTCTTGCTTATATCACCCACTCAACTCCCGTTCGCCTCGCCCGATCACACTTTTCGAAACGCTTACGTCACGCGTTCGCCAGCATACTCCCCAAGTCAAGCGTGCGTAAAGAAGTTTCACTTCAAAAACTTTTTATGTGAGTGCTCTGTGCTGAAATAACATGTAACGCTCGCTCCCAAATATATTCTTTCCCTAAACGCAGATCACGAGATTACCCGATGTTTCTTTATTCTATTTATAACAGTCAGTGAGTACAGTCATCGTGACAAGCGTTTCGTAGCCGATATTAACGCTTCGCTCGAGCACAGTAATACAATATACAGTAAGTTATCTAAGGCCGCCCGCCGAGTTATTAGCCTACTCTTGCGTTGGTCCCCAGGGTTGTCACTTTTACTTTTAGTTAATATTTTCGAACAAGCAGCACTTGATCTAAATTTATGAAATAAAAAGCATATTATGATTGAATATTTTACCAATTTATAAATTTAGTAAAAAATAAAAAGCCTTTATTCACATAACATTTATTATACTAAGTTACATTTGATACCGAGAAAATTTTTCTCCTGTTTCTGCACGTCCGGAACGCTTTATTATTATTTGTTAATGTAAAGTAAATTCTCATTCTTATGTAAAGTTTTTGTAAAAAGCTTTTGGGAAAGCATGGACAGGGCATCTTAAATTCTATATCATTCAGTTGATCGTAAATTGACCGGCCAATTTTAATGTTGATGTGGTCCTTTTCGAACGCTTTGCGAAACACCTGCTCCATCCTTTCTACATTATCGACAAAATCATCAGGTGGGATCATGAGTAAAATTCGATCTTTGCCGTAATTCCTGTAATGGGCGTATCTAGATTCTACACTTAAATTACACGCTCGTTGATTAACGTCGACGTAATTATTTAAAAAATCGCAGTTCTTATGGTAATCAACACATTTTTTTAACAAAGCGCCACAAACATAAAAAAATGCATTTTTTTCCGGTAGCTCATGTTGTATTGGTACATAGTCAGAACGGAAGATTTCCGACAAAATATTTTCATTTCCTTGTGTTTGATTGCTACTGGTCAGATGTTTGTCGATTACTGAGGCACTTGTTTCGAAATGTTTGTGATTTTTCAAACTAATCAAAAATTCTGTGATATCTTCAGAACAATTACCATCTATTGGAGGCTTTGTAATATTTGTAAAATAAATCTTTCTATATGCAGATATGAATTGCCTACTGGTTGGCTCTGTAGCCATCCCGTTTTTTGACCGAATTTTTCCAAAAAAATTTTCAATAACATCTTGATAACGTCTTGTCAATAAATATTCAAACCCATCTTGTTTAAGATCATCAAACAACTGTAATATAGATTTGATAGTAATTTGAAAACCATCAATAAACTTGACTGTTTTCGTAACGTCGCTACCGTTTTATGGATTATATAACTTTAATGTTTGAAAAAGTATTAACATTTTATTAAAAAATTCTATTTGATTGTCATTTCCGCAAAACGCATTTTTGTAAGCATAGCTATGATAACGCCGGCGAGAGTTGACGAACGCAAGCGGTCATGAAGCGTACGCGCGTGCTCACAGTCGCGCTGCACAGCCCGCACTGCCACCACCTTATTCTCTCATATATTATGCTAGCGTGTGCGTGAAATCGCGTGCCGACATGGCGCGCGGCGCGCACGCACACATTCAAACCGAGAGCGGCACGTTTGTATGAAGATGTTTTACTGTATGTTTACTGTGGCTCGAGTGAAGGTTCGTTTTTATTACCCGACTACGGCGAAGCCAAAAGGAAGGGATATGTTTTTAGTGGTCTAAGTATGTATGTTTAACGTATGTTCAACGGTACGGTTTAAACTACTCATCTGATTTTGATGAATAAGGTGTCAATCGATTCGTTATTTTGGTCGGGGTGACATAAGCAATATTTTAAATGAACTAAATCAATATGTACGATATATACCATAATTACCTACAATGACATAGTATAAGAAAACTGAAAAAAATCGATATCGACGACTTGTTTAAACTTTTTTAGTTGGCGTTTTTGTTTGGTTTAAGTTTTTAACTTTCTTTTATTATTACATTCATGTTTACACGAAAACAATAAAATGATTATAGAAATTAACGTTCATCTGCTCTTTTCATTTTTCCATCATTCTTTAGGCGAGTGAAAGATGCCGACTGCCGCAATCCAACATCTTGGATCGATTCACTAATGAATTCATCTTTCACTTTTGATTCATTTTGTGTTCAAACGTTTCACTTCGAGTGAAAGATGCTGAATGAAAGAAAAACATGAATGAAAAGTGAAGCGTCTAATATCAGTTCAACTCGCTCATCCCTTGGGACAGAAGTGTTGGATGAAATATGAATCCTCCTTGGACGTGCTTCCCGAATCACCGAATATTGGGTCTCAGCAGACTGCGTACATATATCACGACCGTTATTTATGTGCGGTATTCTCGCTTTCGAAACATTACCGTCGCGTGGGTTGGTTTTTGCGATGGATTGCATAGTAAATTGAATGCAGTAGATACTTTCTGAACTAAAAAACATTTGATCTTTCAAATAGCCAAAAAGCTTTGATATGTGGCAGCAAAGGGGTTTTTAAGACTTCTGTTCCTGATGGTACATAAGAACTTTATTCTTCTAGTGAAGCAAAACAAACTCCCTAGATAAAAGTTAATTGACAAAAGGTCTTAGATAATGGACAGGTACTAAAGAGTATCTACGTGTAATACATACTTAGGTATACAGGGTCAAATTGAATTATCTAGCAAAACTCCGCAGACGTGATGGGTATATCTAAAGGTGATAAAAAAAAGACGGGTTGCACTCCGGGAGTGCCGGCAGAAGTGAAAACTTGAATATTAACGTTGAAATAAATCAATGATTAATTGAATTAATATAACTAATTTTTTTTCACTATTTCTGCGTCACTTTTTTCATTAATCGATGCACTTTGTTCAATTTCCATATTTTAAACACTTTATATACACGAATGTTACGAATACACAGCAGTGTGGCTACTACACAGACGGTCGAGCCATCAGCTGTCCATCCATCCATCCACATCCACGTCCACCATCACCGTCACCGTCACTGTCACCGTCACCGTCCCCGTCACCGTCACCGTCACCGACACCGTCACCGTTACCGTCACCGTCACCGTCACCGTCACCGTCTCCGTCACCGACACCGTCACCGTCACCGTCACCGTCACCGTCACCGACACCGTCACCGTTACCGTCACCGTCACCGTCACCGTCACCGTCACCGTCACCGACACCGTCACCGACACCGTCACCGTCACCGACACCGTCACCGTCACCGTCACCGTCACCGTCATCGTCACCGTCACCGTCACTGTCACCGTCACCGTCACACCGTCATCACCGTCACACCGTCACCGTCACCGTCACCGTCACCGTCACCGTCACCGTTACCGTCACCGTCACCGTCACCGTCACCGTCACCGCGTCACCGCGTCACCGTCACCGTCACCGCGTCACCGCGTCACCGTCACCGTCACCGTCACCGTCACCGTCACCGTCACCGTCCGTCCGTCCGTCCGTCCGTCCATCCATCCATTATCGTGTCTCACTTGGTTCACTTCGGTTGGCGCCGCCGTAGAAAGAGGGGGGGGGGGGGGAATCTCTCCTGACGGTCACGTGTCCTGACGCGAGTTTAACATTTTTTCCCCATTACAAAAAGTGTGCAACGCCGCTAAAGAAGTTTTCACTTCAAAAAAAATTGAAGATGATGTTCTTTTTGGGGTCATTGACCGCGGCTAGTGTAGCCACTTGTAATACAAGTTTAAAAGATCAGTTTTTTTGTGCAATTTGACACTGTATAGTTGCATTTATTTAGTGAAGTAAATTCCGTATTTTTAGAACGAGTCCTTGAAAAACTCTTAGTCATAACGATCTGAAAAGATGTGACTTTTCTCAAAGGATTCCTTTTAACAGAAACTGACCATAGTGGGCTTGTAAATAAACTCTTATTAGAAAAAAAAACCCTAAGAACAAAATATAAGAGCTACTTCGGTAGCAAAATAAAGTTTTTTTTTTACAAAATCACTATAATATCGAACCGTTCCGAACGGTTTACCGGCTTGATTGTGAAGCCCTCTCAGCGGTGAGTACGCAATCGTAGCGATTTGTTGTTACGCGGGAACGGTTCGTCTGGAGATGCTCTAAAAATACACGGTAACGTAATAGAATCATTGTCAATATTGTACAAATGGTGCCGATCCAGAGATTGGTTTAAGCTTACAATAATAAGTTTAACGATATCGATGCATGGCAAATACATCGATATCTTAACCAAAATTTAAAAAGCAAATGATTATGCTCCTTGCTCAAAATTTTTAGTTATAATGTATTAATTAAGTATGTATTAACTATTTGATTTTAAGGTAACGAAAAAATTATATTGTTGCTATTATTGATTTTATTTAAAACCAAAACTGTAGGTATCATAAACTAGTAACATGCGGGAACTTAGTGGATTGTATATTTACGTATAGCATACGGTATTTCTAGATATAATAATTATACAATGTACGATTGTTTGTTATCCCAAATAAAATAAATTAAAATATTAGAAACTGTACTAGAGAAGGATTGAGAATATGGTGTGTGTAAAAAAAAGTTAGGTACCTACTATCTACATCTATAATATCAATGAATATTTAAACGACAAATTTTAATTTTTTATGAAAATAATTACAATATTTATTATAACAACAAAGTAGTCAAATAAAAGCCCTCTTCCTCTCTCCTACGTTTCCACACACACAGGGTCCACAATGATCATTTCTGTAAAACCTACCACCTAAGTTCACATGTGGAAGCAATAAATATATTGAGTAAGTACATAAGTTACTTATCTTCGGAAATAATTTGCTCTGAGCTCAATTGGAAAAAATATGTGTATGTGTACCTGCACCCTAATTTCGTAACATACTTTCAATTTATCCATTACTTCATATGTTTGAAAAATTGGCCTGTTCACCAACCTAAATAACGCAATGAATTTTGCTGAACTGTCAAAATTAAAGGCATTAAGTAAGTGTGCTAGGCAATTACCCCGCTGATTAGGTTCATTTCTCTATTCACAACATAAAAGTATAGAGGTATGAGGAACAGGGTGTAAAGTTCACTCATACTCTATAGAAAAGGGAGGATCCTCCAACCAGACGGGTGTTGTGTCTGGCGGGCAACTGCCCAATGATTCATGTCGGGCTGTTGTATCTATGCTAGTTGCGCGGTAAACATTGCTTGCGAGATGCAGGATTTGCGTGACGTCAGTATGACGCGTTGTTCGCATGTGGCGTTGTAGATACCGCTACAAAAGTACCTACGTCATTTTCTTTAAGAAGCATGGAAATCTTTTGGCTTCAGGACAATTTCTATGAAAATTAATCTTAAAGATTCCGTAAAATAATTAAAAAATAACCAGCTATATTCTCTCGATATAATTGTCCATAGAAGGTTCATACGGGAAAGCTCAAACATTGTGTTCCTCGCCGATATCCACCTCATAACTTTTAGCACAGGAGCCGAACGTTTTATCACAGCACAGTGACGTCAAACGTACGTGTTCTCTTCCAAAACAAAATTTTAATTTCAACCATCTTATACGTATAAACATAAAATGAAAATGGAGCTCATAAATTCTTTGCTAATGATGCTCTTATTATATTCATGAAGCAGCAATGAAGAGCTTTAAGAGCACGTCTTGGAGTCGAGTCTATCATTTCATTATGCCTTTTAGACTAATAGTTTTCTTACTCCGCCATTTTGAAAAGCCAAAATATCTAGACGCTCGAAAAATGTATTAGAGTTCGTGTAATGAGTTTTTTCAAAGAAAACGCTCAAAGCAAATATATATTTTCTAAGTTTCTTTTGCGATTTTTTAATGGACATCTTAAAGACTGGAAATGATTACGGCATGCATTTCCGAGAAAGGCAATTACTTATGCTAAGTTATTTAAAGAAAAAATATGCGAGTAGAAAAGGGAGTGCCATTTTTCCACCAAGAAAGGAGATCACCGCAATTTTAAATGGTAATGAGGCCTGTACACAATGGCCAAAGTTGGTGCGTTAGTTACGTCAAATTGATGGTGATATTAGTCTGCAATATAGCATGATAATGCAAATAACGTTTAAGGGCTTAAGACTTTTTTACTAAAAACACTTAATATGATTTATTCAGGTCTGATCCCATAACCCCCCCCCCCCCCCTCCCTTTCCTCGATCCCCTGCAAGTTCGTATTGAGCAGTGGCGGCCCAGAGGTACCGATCGCGACTTACGTGTGGTAGGTCGTAGGTTCGAACCCAGAAAGGCACTTTGCTTTGTGCAAATTATTTCATCACCACTGCTCTCAAAACGGTGAAGAAAAACGTCGCGAGGAAACCGAATTATCTTTGAACCAACCCGCACTGGATCCGCGTGGTGCATCAGCTCCCTCTCACAGAGTGGAGCCTTGCAGGGAACGCGAACATTATAGGCTGATTTATGCATTATGCAAAATTAATATTTATATCTCCAACCTTTTGACAAAAACAATAAATATCCCACAAAAATCCACCCAGAATAATAATTTATCACTTAGCACAACTTTTATATACCCGAAATTTTAAAATATGGCGACAACTTTCACAACCAGATTACACTTTTATTAAAAAACTCGCGAATATGAAGGTTCACAATATTAAAAAGTTCAGGAGTACGATTAACAACTGAATAAAAGGTAGCCTCGACTTCTTTTGCATATTTACCTACCTGGCTCATTCAAAAGTTTTCAATATTTGTTTAACTTGAATTATTAATATTAATTTGAAACATACGTTTGAATAGACTTTACATAATTATTATTTTCACACTCATCTTTCACTGTTCCTGAATACATTTTTGCCAACAGAAGTACATACTCGTAGACGGAAAAACACTAATTAGGTATTATTTAAACAGCACACTCATTTTAGTAATTTGTTAAGAAACACGCTACTTGAAGAAACCATAACATTTTGAACTTAATTAGTTTTCAAGCAACTTAAAGGCAATATTTTTAGAATAATTTCAACATTCTGAAAGACGAACAAAAATAAAGATATTTCTTCAAGAATTTCTGCCCGCAAAAGGAGGTGCAGGTTGGCAGAAATTCTTGAAGAAATAAATGGTATTTATCCTTGTACTTAAGAATTGTATTGTTTACCACTGTATATTTTAAGTGTCTGTGGGTATATATATGTTTTTTTTTTAAATTTGAAATGGGTTTGCTCTTGACTCTAGTCTAGGTCAGAGGTGACAGAGACAAAGTCGACGATGGAGTGAGCTTACCTAGAAGAAGCCTGTTCACTCTCACTTTGAAGAGATTCGGGTTGTATGCGCTCGGAAACACAGACGCATGTAGAGAGTTCCACTTTTTTACTGTGCGCATTATAATGGACATTTGAATACGCTTAGTGGGAATTGGTGGAACAAATCAAAGAGTGGATTTTTATATCTCATAGAGCAATAGCTCAAAAGAAACATTCTTTTCGTCTTTCTTTTTCTTTAATAGATAAAAATATACTATTTCATGATTCTGAACCGAAAAATTTAAACGCACGAGGCGTTGAAATTTTTCGTCGGTTATCAAAAAAATAAATAATCTTCTATCTATGCGATGAAAATGTATGGATCAGCAAATTTATTTTTTGTGATCGACGACAAACTACTCTATACTTATCTGGAATTATATGCTGAATTCATGGTTACAGTTTGCGCGTCCATGTACAAAACCGACCCTCTGTAAAAATACTACCTTTTTCCGCGGATTCGCCCGCGTGGGTGTCGGAAAATATCCCAACAGAACGTACTACCGGGATTATAAACTATATGTGTGATCAGAATCCGTTCAGTCGTTTTTGTACCAACCAGACAAACGAACATACATCCTACATACATCCAGACAAACGGACAAAAATTATAAATACTATATTTGTGGTATTAAACTCGTTACACACCTCGTAGTAACTACTTATATCAAAATAATATTTAATGTGTAGTTTTGACTTCGATACTATTTTACAACTGTGTAAAATAGTATCGAAGTCAAAACTATACTACTGAGTAATAGCACACAGGAGAGCAGTGGTGGCCAAGTGGTAATGGCCACGACTTACGAGTTGTAGGTCGTAGGTTCGAATCCAGACAGGCGCTTTACTTTGTGTAAATTATTTATCACCACTGCTCTCAAAACGGTGAAGGAAAACATCGTGAGGAAACAGGCATGTCTTAGAACCAAAAATTCTAAGACATGTGACATCTACCAACCCGCACTGGGCCCGCGTGGTGGCTTACGGCCCACTCCCTCTCACTGAGAGGAGGCCTGTGTCACAGCAGTGGGAACATTATAGGCTGATTATGTATGTACCTATGTATATATGTAATAGCACACATTACTCACACAGTAGTCAACAACTCAAACCCAAATAAAACGAAGCTGTTTCGGTCAGCTTTATTTTATAAGCAAACAACAAAAAGTGCTTACATTGCAAATTTAGACGTTTTTCCGTCCGTCGGGTGAAAGTTGCAGTCATGTGGGAGAGTAATGTGCTGTCCAAACAATTTTGTTTATGATCATTTTGTGGGTAGCTGTTGTGGTTTATGTTGATTAGTTTTAGTTTATGTGCTGGAGTAGTTAATAGGTGGGACTTACTAGAATAATAATTATGGTGTGTTTGTCTCCAAGGGTGGTTTTGCGTTGATCGTGAATTGAAACAAAAGATTTTTAAAAACCAGCGCTGTGAAACATCCACGAATGACAGCCGTGACCAATGGCTTAACGTGCTTTCCGAGGCACGGAGGAGTCTTGGTATGTAAAGATGGTCACCCATCCACAGACCAACCGCGGCAAGCGTATCTTAACCTGATCGATCGACCCATGCGGCTGTTATTACTTCAGGAATTCCTGATATATAGAATTTATATTAACATCATGAATTCCTGATGGAATTTCATGTTAAAATTCCATGTTTAGTAAAAGAGGCTGCGAAGCATATTGACAGTCAAAGCATACTACAGCGTAACAGAATTCTTGATTAATATTTCTTTGAAGTGAAAACTTCTTTAGCAACATTTTTTGAGATGGGAATAAACCATTGAATTCGCGCCGCTGTTACCGTAACCGACACAGCTTCGGATGTGTTCGGCTGTCCTCGGGATGTACTCGGTTTTAATGTATATCCGATATGTCAGTGAGTGATGGCAAAGCAGTCTGTTTGTGTTTTGTTTTCACTTCTGTCGGCACTCCCAGAGTGCCACTTTTTTTTTTTTTAATTTGTACTTTTTATACAATAATATTTATAATAAGAATATGTTTGGTTTTGTGTTGTTTCTTGTTCTTTTAGTTGAAGTTTAGTATTTAGTTATAGTTTAGTGGATTCACTTTTAGTTTTGTAACTTTTGCATGCCTACTGATAAAATAATGGCTGAACCTACTTCCCTTTTATCACCACGTACTGTACCCATATATGCAAAATAAAATATCTTTATTTTATCTTGTCATAATTATTTAACGCTGATATATATATGAAGGGATCAGGGGAAGAACCACTTTTGTCACCTAATGAAAAAACTGAGATATAATTAGAAGATAAGATCTTAATAAAATAGTGTAATTTATACCCAAGGTACTTTAACTGTAATAGGTATAATGGTATAGGGGGTAGGGGTAGGTATTGCTGTCACAGTCGACCACGGACAATGGTTGTTTTTTTCCTGAACGGTCCGGACATCGATGTTATTGCCCTGTTGTTTTTGACAGAACATAGCAACAGGTACAACCATTCAGACTGCATTGCCAGTTGAAAAAAAATTAAAAATGTGACAAAAGTGTTTCTTCCCCTGATCCCCTCATATCTTATACAGCAAAATGTATGTTATTTAACCCTGTCCTATATTCACGAAGAGTATTGTGCATTAAGAACAACCATAATAAAGCACTTAATGTCGTTCCACTTAAAGTTAACGACGGAACATTTTATCGCTACACATTATATTATGGATTAATATTATGTGTTAGCTTGTAATAAACTGTGTTAGTAACGATAGTTGGTTCATTTCTTATGCAAATAAATCTTACTTATGGCGTCGAATGGAACTAGATGTTCACATACAGGGTGAAATTTTAATCACTGTTTTCCTCTTAAGGGGTCATTGTACTCATCTCTATGAACAACTTTTACTATGAGATCAAACCCGAAATCGTGAAAAGAAAACAGCTGTTTCCTACATTTGTGTTCGCATAACTCGTCGAAATGTAGGGAACAGCTGATTTTTTTTTCGCGATTTCATGTTTGATCCCATAGTGAAAGTTGTTCATAATGATGAGTACAACGACCCGTTAAGAGGAAAACGGTGATTAAAATTTCATCCTGTATAGCCCGAAACTGATTTTTCTGTTTTTAACCAACTTCAAAAAAAGGTGGACGATATCAATTCGGTTGAATTTTCTTTTTTGTTTGTTACTTCAGAACTGCGTTATTTATAAGCCGATTTGAAATTAGCCGATTGTTCTGTTTTTAACCGACTTCAATAAAAACATCCGAATTGAGAACATCCTCGGTTCTCAATTCGGATGTTTTTAAACCAAAATTACTGGTAAAAATTCAAGTAAACGAAATTGTTTTTGTATGTATGTTACGTGATATCTCCGGCAATTCTAAATCAATTTCAAAAATTAGTTTTTTAATGGATAGGGTATGTCTCAGGGTTACATAACATAATCAGCCTATAATGTTCCCACTGCTGGGACACAGGCCTCCTCTCTGTGAGAGGGAGTGGGCCGTAATCCACCACGCGGGCCCAGTGCGGGTTGGTAGATGTCACATGTCTTCGAATTTTTGGTTCTGGGACATGCCGATTTCCTCACGATGTTTTCCTTCACCGTTATGAGAGCAGTGGTGATGAAATAATTTACACAAAGTAAAGCGCCTGTCTGGGTTCGAACCTACGACCTACAACTCGTAAGTCGCGGCCATTACCACTGGGCCACCACTGCTCAGTCTCAGGGTTAGTCCCATATAAATTTTATTAACTTGGCTTGGGTAGTTTTTGAGCTAGCTTCAATAATACGTATTATTGCCACTTGGTTTATACTGATGATGTTATAATAACATCCTGTCACTGATATTTACGAGTACATAGTAAGTAGTTTACACTAATTTGTAAGTACATCTTAAAACTGAAAAATAGAAACTTTTTACAAAAAAAAAAAAAAACAACCGACTTCCAAAAAAGTAACTGCGAAGTGAAAAATAACCAACTGTAGCAAAAAAAGCCGCGTTAAAACCAGCCTTTAACAATTTGTACGCATTGTTTAGGTACCTACATAGGCCGCCACATAGTTGTGCAAATAATAATAACAGTAACATAATATGCAGCCGTTGTTTCACTAAAACTCGCAAAACACTGTTATAGCCACCATAAATAAAGATACATGAACGGATATTATTATGTCACACCAAAACAAAACCCCGGGATTTGATGCTGTTTTGTTGTTCACAAAATCTATGAATATTATTTTAAAATTTACTCTCGAACGCACTTTGTACACGCACTGACAGCTGTCAGTGACGGTGTCAAAACCTTTTGTTATATCAAAGTGGAGTTGTCAAATCCAGAGGCAGGTTCAGTAACAGTTTTTACAGAATATCACTGCGGATATCATACTGAAAGTGCAGAAAATAAAAACACATTTCATGTCTACAAAGTTGTTCACATAGTTTTGTAACGAAATATTTGGTATTTTCCATTGGAAATGTGATTTTATGAAAACATTTAAAAAGTTTGTGTAATTTTAAGCTTTACGTTACCGGTCTATTTTCAAAGTAATTGATAATTCTATTTTTCAAGCCAAAACTATACCTAAATAAATTTTGTTGAAAAAATAAATTTAGGTAAGTAGGTAAGTCGCAGTGTCGGTGCTTGGGGGAGGCCTATGTCCAGCAGTGGACGTCTTTCAGCTAAAATGATGATGTTGATGATGAAGTAGATACCAGTCTCCGAAAAAGACCTAAGTAGATACTGCGGTACCTACTGTATTACTGAAAAAAAAAGAAATCATTAAAAACGTCGCATAATTTATTAAAATGTCATTAGTACCTACTTGTTGCGCCTTAACAGGGTCGTATTCTCGTAAGTCTGAGGCTCGTCAAAGTCTATAACTTTGTGTACATTGTGCAAATAAATAAAATACCCTTTTAAAAGAAGCATCGACTTTAAAAAAAAAAAAAAAATTAAACCTAATTCTGCAAACTTTTGTAACTGCGTCACTTTCTACGGTCTACCCGCCCAAGTGCCTAACGAGCTTCACCGATTTTGTTTCCAACTTTAAAGCCCGCATGTAACTTGTGTCAGCAACAAATATTGCAACAAAGGGCCGTGGTCCAGTTCGTTGTAATCAAAGAGAAAAGACGAAGGCCTTTACTATATTATTCAAGAGGAAAATCTAATAGTACCTACAGTACAAGTTTGATACATTGCTCCCTGGTTCCGGAATATCTAACGAGCCAAAAAAAGTTGTATTTTTTTATCAAGTGCATTCATCCTTTGTTAACGTTTTATGTGTTCCATATTGCTGCGGTTTCGTTTTGCCCATTTTGCTTGAATAGCTGTATAATATAAAAGTAATCGTTTTTTTCGTGGAAAAAAAAAAGATCAAGAGAAGAAGAATTCTCAGAATGTTTTATTACAAAATCGAAGGTAACTATAACTTTTTCGTAACTTTGATGTTAAAATAATAAAAAGCGTTTTCATAAATTCCTAGAAAAAGGTAAAGTATTTTTAGGGCAAGAACAATTTTTTTTTTCATCTATATATATAAAAATGAAACCCGTTTTCCGTTGTCACGACATAACATGAAAACGGCTGGACCGAGGTCGATGAAATTTGGTATAGAGATAGTTTGAGTCCCGGGAAAGGACATAGGATAGTTTTTATCCCGTTATTCCCACGGGATCGACATTTACGCGGGTGAAACCGCGGGGCGCAGCTAGTTTCAAATGAAAAGTCACTTGAAGTACATGATGAAAAATGGTGAAGTAAAAGTATAATACTTTTTCAGTTACTACGGAGCACGTGAAAAAAAGGTAATGGAAAAAATGAAACATTTGTAGCATGTAAGTGTGATTTTTTGTCTGTTGTATAGGTAGCTTGGTGGACAAAAATACCACTGTTGAATATTCGGTGAAATTCTGTGCCAAAATAAAATACTGTCGAGATTGACTGTAAAATATTTTTCACTCTATCTCATAAAATAACACCACGCTTGTAATCCCCAAAGGGTTAAAAGGTGTATCTTAGTACAGACGCCAGCACATAAAGCTACTACAATCTGTCAAAATTCTTTAATAGATTTTCAACTTTATCGCTAAAGCATAAGGTTCAAAGTTTATTGGAAAAATTTGACAGTTTCGGGTAGCTTGATGTGCTGGCGTCTGTACACACAAATTTCACCTATTTTCACTCTAACCAGGGTTAGTTTTCAATGACCAGCCAAATTTAAGTACAACTTTGCCCATGAGACCAATATCGTAATCGCGAATAAAAATGCAGCCGTCTCATACGTTTAGGTCAAGTAGGTATTGAAGTTTTCTATGGGACAGTTGATAAATTAGTGGTTTTTTAAAATAAACTCTGTGGTTTTGTATAAATCATGTTCATTTAAAAGAAAAGGCAGTCTCCAGTAAAAACAGTATCAATTAAAAATAATAATATATACCTACGTAAAATAAATGTTACCTTTTCACGCCTAAATCACTAAACGGATTTCGATCAAAGGCAAGGAGATAGATGGCATCCTAATAAAGGACATAGGTTTTTTGTCCCAGTAGCGTGCTACTGGGTCAAAAAAGTTATGGGATAATTCATCCACGCGAGCATAGCCGCGGGCTAAAGCTAGTTATTTTTTAATAATTATAATATAATTTTTAAATTATTTTATAATATCGTTTTAATGCATTTTTTACGAAGACAGGCGTTCATTATCATTCCAAAATATTGCTGCGTAAAACATCAAGTGTGTGTAGCCCTAAAATTTGTCCATTTAAGTACAAGTTTTCTGATCATGCCCGTAGTGACGTTGACAGTTATTACATAACAAAGGTACGGCGAGAACATGTCAGTACAAATTGACACAAAGATAGTTTTGATATAGATTGGCTTTTTGTAGCCTCACACGCATTTTGCCAGTCTATTGTTGATCTAAGTGGTTTATCGGGATTCTTTTACTTACATTTTCTATCAATTTTTGTTCTTTCTATTCCATTGTATACTAGACAAGCCCCTGCCCGCGACTTTGTCTGCGTGAAATTTCGGAGCCTGATACACCGCGTTGCATCGCCTCGTTTTCGCTTAGCGTTCTTTCTGACTTTTTTCTTGGCTCCTGCGGGTCTTAGTGTGATTACGTTACATGCAGAATTGGTCTATTAGATACAACAAAAAAAAAATCCAAATCTGACTGGTATATCCAGAGATTAGCGCGTTCAAAGAAACTCTTCAACTTTATTATCAGTATATACAGGGTGTTACAGAAAGGGTATATCAATACAAACGGGTTGAAGAGTGTATCTGGTCTAGAATCTCTGTACAAAATTTCAGCTCAAAAGCATTAACTTTGAAAATGCTTAATATTTTTTTATTTCGACATCACGGCGCTGCACTGGCACGCGGCGGCGTGATGTGCCTGTACTAGGCGCACAGACACACTACAGATAATGGATAATGACCCTCGTAGTGCGGTGACACGTTTGTTTTGATTTTAATTTAATAAACTATCGAAATAAAAAAATATTAAGCAATTTCAAAGTTACTGCTTTTGAGCTGAAATTTTGTACAGAGATTCTAGACCAGATACACTCTTCAACCCGTTTGTATTGATATACCCTTTCCGTAACACCCTGTATAGAGTATAGATT